>JAESVK010000826.1:308233-364383 GCA_017140935.1 Hamamelis virginiana
TAATTTTAAATTACAATTTCTCATTCAAAATTTAATATTTTGTGCATATTAATATAATACATTAATCTCCTTATCGGGATTGATGCATTTCAATATGGACCCACCTAAAAAGACTTGTTGGACCCAAATTTAAAGAGAGCTAAAAAATTTGTTGTGCTTTCACATCGCTTACTTTAAAATCAAGTAGTACTATGGGAATAAATTTCAACCATAAAATAAAATAAAAATAAAATTAAGTGACAATGACGTACTCGAATCTCCTTGTTATATATTAAAATTACAAAAGACACCATTGCTTTTGTTCTCGAGGATTAATGTTGGCCAGTTGTCGCCTCTGAGGCATTGACCTACCTATCCAGGTCCATCCAATTTCACTACTTATTTATTATTATTATTTATTTTAATATATGGATAAGCTATTGCGCATGCTTGAGCAAGCAATGTACGTGTGCTCGCCTATTGTGATTGATTGATGCACATTTTTACTGATATGGACCGTTCATTTGAAAGTTCATAGATTAGGAGATTACCGCATACTCCTTGAATCTTAGGCCCCGTTTGGATGGGGGAATCAAATAGGTCGGAATGGAATCCGATTCCATTCCCAAGTTGGCATGGAATGGAATTAGAAATTTATTCCATATGAAGCGTTTGGATACTGACTGGAATTAGGGGCCCGAATGACTGTCCATTTCATTTCCTGTGTTTGGCAATGATAAGAATGGAATGAAATTTTCTGTAATTTTTCAATTTTACCCCTTTACTAATGATAAAAAAAATATTACATGAACAATATCATTATTTGGAAATGAATGACTTAAATTAAAACAACTATGAGCTATTTCAAATTTATTTTACTTTTTATCCAATATATATATATATATATATATATTACTTAATATTGACATAACATAAATGACACATAAAGAACTATAATTGGAAGGGTAATTATTTTTAGGATAATTATTTTTAGCAATAAATACACCCTAACCACAAATCCCCAAACCCAACAAAATGAAACTTCAAATCTAAATATTCCAAATCAAAACCATAACCTGCCAATCATCAATTCCCATCAAAATAAAATGTTTTAAATTCAAAACCATAAACATCATACTCATCTCCAATGCTTTGTTTACAAAAAATAAATAAAATAAATAAAATAAAATAATAAATAAATACACACAATAAAGCGGTGGAAGAAGAAATTTTCATTTTTTTTTCGTTTCCTCCACTTTCTTGGCAACCAAATAGAGCTTAATGTGTGTGTGTAGAGAGAGAGAGAGAGCAGAACTCGCACCGACTGTTGCCGTCACAGGGATTGCAATTACTGGAGAAGAGAGAGAGTAACCAAAGATCAAGCCATAGATCTGACCATGCTTGGTCGGATTTGAACAAACAAAAGAGAGAGAGAGAGATGGGGAGGAAATAGAGAGGAACCTGCAACCTGTGGGCAGCATTATAGTGCTTCGACGGCGACGTGAGAGGGAAGACGATGGCGTGGGAGGATCAATGACTTGAAAGGCAAACGACTGTGTAGGGAGATGACGGCGTAGGAGGGTCGATGGCAGAGTGGGAGGGCCGTCGGCAGCGTAGAAGGGAAGACGAGCTAATGACGACGAGAGATCGACGGTGTTAAGAAGAGACAAACATAGGTCACCTCTCTCGTGAGCATTGGGTTTGCAAGGACTACCTTGGTCTTTTTTTCAGTCCAGCCTAAAGGGTGTAATCACAATACCGCCTATAAGAAGGTAACGATATTCCACCCTCTAAGCAGAATCAAGTCCCATTTATTCCAGCGCATTCCAGTGCTTTAATTCCATTCCCGCCCAAAAATTTCATCCAAACATGAGACCTATAATCCAATTCCATTCCATCCTCTTAATTCCCCCGATCCAAACGGGGCCTTAGTGCAATGAGAATTATGGTCTGTTTGGGAGATAAAATAAATCACAGTTGAAATGTATATGCTTTCTAACTTATGGATAAAGTTTTTTGGGTTTTATATCTATAAATCCCTTATATAACCATTTTTACAGTTAAGTTAGGGTCTTTTAAGATAACAAATAGATAAAGAAATTTGAAAGTCTCTATAATCTCAAATATAAAACGAGCGCAAACCCGCGCAATGCGCAGGACTTATCAATAAGGTTTTATCTAAAAAATTATAGTTGTATAAACTAAGTATTTTGATTAAATGATTCAGATCGTTTGAATTTAATTATGTTTATAGGGTTAGAATATATATTTTAATAAATAAGAATGATTAAAATTGTTAAATAGAATGGAGAAAATTAATTTAGATGTATTATTCAAAAACAAAAATTTTAAAATACCACAAAAAAAGTAAAAAGTGAAGTGGAACCAATTTTTTAAATAAAAATAAAATATAATTAATAAGATAGAGAGAGTGAGAAGTAGATGAGATCCACAATAAATAAAAAAGAAGAAAAAAAGAAAAGAAAATGCTACTTTACCCACATTATAATGTGTGGTTCACATCAATAAATATAATATATATATTTTTTTCAACATCATAAAGACCATTGGTCCATGTGAGGTGATTAGAAAAAAAGTGATGAAGTAGCATTACCCAAAAATTAATTATGGAAATAAAAATGAAACTTAAATGGGACCCACATAAAATAAAAAAAATTAAAATAAAAAAAATATATATGGAAAGTTTAAATTTCATTTAATTAATTGGACTAATGATTATTATTTTAAAGTGGGATCAAAATCAATAAAAATGAAGGAAATGAGAAAATTAAACTGAGAAGAGAACGAAAGAGGGAATTGAATTATAGAGCCGCCACATCAGTGTACTGATCTTTATATAAAAGTAAGACTAACATCAACCAGGGCGATATGTAAAAATGATGGTGGAACATTAAGAAACTTATAAAAAAGTAAAATATTTAATAAATGATTCGATCAATTTTAATTTTTTCATTATTTAGTAAAATGTTTTTTAAACCTTGGGCAATGCCCGGGTGTGAAAATAATAGTGGAACATTAAGAGACTTAATGAAAAATAAAAATATTTAGCAAAAATTTTGATCAATATTAATTAATATAAATATTTAGCAAAAAGTTTGATCAATTTTAATTTTAACATTATTGAACAAAATACTTTTTCTAATGTTGTCAAGTTTTATGAAAAAAAAATAATAGTGCAATTTTTTTTCCTCTCAAAATTAACTGTGAATTATTGTTATTTTTTAAAATTAAATAATATTAATGGAACCTCTTTTGCTGGCATTTGGATTTTTGGACCAATCACGTATAAAAATATGTGAAAGAGAGCTTTACTATTTTCTAAATAGATATTTGAAATGAGTACAAGAAGAGAGAAAGTAATTGGATAAAGATAAAAATATGGAGCGCGTGCGTTGTTTAAAGAGCATCCGAAGCTTTCACTGAACAAATAAAGTTTGAATTAATAATAGAATAGATAAAAGAGAAAAAAATGAGAAAAAATGGTGAGCTTGTCAACTTAGTCATCGAGGGAGGGCTTGGCGTATATTATAGTAATAGATTGGATCTCATGATAGAAAACTTAGAGACTTTTTGATGATTTATCCAAGTTTTTAAGTAGTCATACAATATTTGAACTCGAATTTTGCTTTAACTAGGAATGATATATCTTAGGAAAAAGATAGCTACTCTTATTAGTGTAACTTATGAATCCGAATAAGTTGTATCCACACACACAAAAAAATAAACAAAAAAATCTAATTAAACTCATTTTCAATATATGGTGTATACAAAATCATATTCATATTCATTTTTTGAATATAAATTGCCATTTTGGTACTCCAATAATAATGCAAATTCATATCCAAATAGTACGCGAATTAATATTTTTTGAGTTAAACTGAAATTCAAATTTAGATAATATAACCTGTGCCACATCACAATTTTATTTTATTTTTTTATGCCAAAAAACAAAAGCAAAGAAAAGGAAATGGTCTCCCTTGCCTATTAAAAAGATTAATGGTCATTAGAGATACCCTAAGATGGTCATACTAAAAAATAAATGGTCTCTCTTGCCTCATAAAAAAAACCCTAGAGAATAGAAAATTGAGGTCATTGCGTGTATTTTACGCAAAGGTTAACAATTGGAATACTTTAAACAGGGAAGTCCTTTGTTAATTAATGCATATTTCATACACGAACACTTTTATAAGTGGGTCCTGCCACTGGGAACTCCATTAATGGACTGTGTCTTGACTCTTGAGGAGTCAAGATTATATCTTTATCTCATTAAATTATCAAGCTAGTATTAAGTAGTCTACTAATCGATTCAACTCAACTCGTTTACAGCCATAAATATATTGTTCTTTAAATTTTAAGTTTTTAATTTTTGTATTCGCGATGGGGTTCTCTGCTTGCCTCTTGCAATTCTAGCATCTACTTGCACTTTAAAGAAAAATTAACGTGTCAAAATCGATTAGATCAAACAGTTTGATTTTACACACAATTCAAAACAGGGGAATAAGGCAGCGTTTCACCAAACGGAAGGCTTAAACGCCCTTTGGTTTTCTATTTTTTGTTATTTATTTATTTATTTATTTTTTACCACCGTTAAACTAAACGACGCCGTTTCAACGTTATGAGGATTTCAGTTTCCAACTTTCCTCACCGAGATGTGATTGCTTGCAAGTTCTGACTTGCGAGAGATCATTAATAATCCCTTATTTTCCCACAATTTATCAAAAAACAAACACGAACAAAATCGATCCTGCATGAGAAACTGATGAGACAGACAAAGAGATCTGACAAAATCTAAACCAAAATTAATCCACTGTTTGATTTCTAATAAATTAGAGAAAAAGGAAAAAAGAAAGTAAAAATAGTTCTGAAATTTTTTATAAAAAACATCATTAGTCAATCTCCTATATATGCAAAGGTAGTTCTACATAAGCAATCACTTTTATTACTTTCTCTTATCACCTCTCTCATAAAGCTTGAAACTCACACTTGCATAAAAGTTCGCATAAGTTCCACTGTTTATGAGATCACTAGAAGTGATTATTTGCATATACCAATGTAAGTATACAACAAGGTTTTCATCCATCCCTCCTTACTTGGAAGGAAAAAATACAAAAATCAGGAAAAAAAAAATAGAAAATATTTTGTAAATGGCAAATAATTATGTTGCCAATATATAATGTAGGTTGTATCTATGTTCATATTAGATCTACGCGAATTCCACATCTTTTAAAAAATGTGATAAGAAAAGACACTAATATGGTTGTTTGCGATGTTTATTCGAGTTTAAATTTTTTTATTTTTTATTTTTTTTGGGTAAAAAAAAAAAAGGGCATACATTATTACACATTATTATATTATGGAGAGTATAAGCTAGTCCTCCTTTAACAAGTTGAGATGGCAAGCTATTCTTCTGTATTCCCTTTTCCACCAATTTTTTTTTATCTCCTTCACCGAGACGTCTATGCTTTTTCTCTTTCTTTAAAACATACATCATTTCTCTCATATTTAAGAATCAGCCGGAATTTATATCAAGACATATTTAATGGTAAGCAATGATTAAAAAAATTGCTCTAATGAGCTGTCATTTATGGCTCTCAAATTTGGAAATAATATCAATATCTTTTATATTTGGTAAATATAGGAAAAATCTATCCGACCCCTTTGCGATTAGTGAGGGAAAAATAAAATGATTTTTTTTTAAAAAAAAAAAACCATTTCGTAAAAGGACAAAACACCACGTTTCTCATTTCTAATGGAGGCAGGTCATTTTCGTAAAATTCAGAAAACAGGAGACGCTCCTCTCTTATTTTTTTCAAAAGCAAGGCGCGAAAATATCCCTAATCTCCCGCCCCTTTCCGATCAAACCCACCCTTTATTTCTTCACTCTATCACTCTAACTCCCTCCCCCCCGCTCTCTCTCTTTCTACACTGTCTCTACCAACCACCAAATGCAACACCACCACCACCCTCAACCCCATCCCTCCGCCGGCGGGGGCGGCGCCACCACCCCAACTACATTCGACTCCTCGCAATTTAAGCGCGGCAAAAGGCGCGGCAACTACAACTGTGGCCGTTGTGGCCTCCCTAAAAAAGGCCACAACTGCAACGTCACCACCGCCGACGCCACACCTGACTCCGCCGCAGCTGCTCCTTCCTCTCTCTCTCCCCTCCTCCTGCTTCCACGTCAGCCCTACTCCCACCTCCGGCGTGCATTGTCGTTTGACGACATTGACATTCGGGATTCGGTGCAATCCGATGATGATGAGTTCGACGGCGTTTTGACGGAGTTGGCATCGGATTCTGGTTTGCCGGGGAACTGTCTGTGGGAGGTTCTGAGGAGGTTGCCGCCGCCAGCTCTGTTGTCGGCGGCGAAGGTGTGTAAGGGGTGGAGGGACACTACGAGGAGGCTTTGGAGGTCGACGGAGGAACTGAGACTTAGGGTTCCGGCTAGGGCTCAGGTTGGCTTTGTTGGATCGGTGTTGCAGAAGTGCCCAGGGCTTGTTAGGCTGTCTCTTAGAATGGAAAGGTTTGGGTTTTTTTTTTCTTCACGAGACTTTATCAGATCTGGGGCTTTATTGGTTGGATCAGTTAATTCTGAATCAATTATAGCTACAAAACATGGATTAAGAACAATTTTGGACAAATAATTCGATATTGTGACTTAAATCTAAAGGACAGACGATCAAAAGGATAACAAGAATGAATCAATCACTGATAGAAAATGTCATTATATATATTTAAACAGATCACAAATAGATTTGTTCTATGTGGACGTGTGTGTTTTTGGGTTGATTTGATTCATTTCTTTATATGAGCACATATGAGCTGAGAAAATGACTTGGAAGAATAGATGTTGATCTGTTTCTAAATTTTTGTTTCTTGGGGGTGTTGCAGTGATGTGGATGCGACAATGCTGGCTTGCATTGCATTCTCATGCCCTAATCTGGAAGTTCTGGCGATCTCGACATCTGATACTGCAATCAACCGGATCACTGGGTATATTTGCTTTTTCTTTCATACATCCGCATGTTATAATTGTTAATATCATGTTACATAACTCACAAACTTTAAGTGCTGGATCTCCTGGTACTGCATCATTCCCAAGTTTTGGTATTTTTGATGGGGAAGAGGTTGATCTGAAAAATCAACTTGAAAAAAAGTTGGAATAAAGCTTGGGTGATGATCATAATGAAGTCAAAACTGGGGGTTTGAGGTTTTTATGTGATTTTGATAATTGGATCTGATTGGAGTTGATCTGTTCGTTGTTACGTAGTAATTGGTTGACTTGTGAAGGTCGGTCAATGCGTACAATTATGTATGACCAATGAGTAATGTGTAATTCTTATGTCTGTGTTCATAGATCATGGTTGTGAGTCTCTGTTTGCCAGTTAAATAAGTTTGTGGCTATTGAGTTAGATTAGTTTCTGTGTGATCCATGCATGGTAAGACTTAAATTTGTATTTTTCAGCTGTAATGTGTGTTGTGATGTCACGTTTGGTAGCAGTATTTGTTTGCTTTTCTGTTTCTAGGATGGAAACTTCCAAGGCCATGTTTAGCTGTCTCATGTGAATTGAATAGTTTTGTATGTGATTTTGAGAACAAATCTATCCTTGTGAAATGGAAAAAATTCATGAGGACGGCAATTATTGCCATTGTTGAGAATACAAACTAACAAGAGGCATTTTGTGAATTTCTAAAACTGATCTTTATAATGCCGGTGGTGGTGATGATTTTAATTTTTAAAAGCGGTTTCATTCAGGAAGATGGATTTGTATCTTCAATACCATGGATAGTACAATGGATCCATTCAGAGTGCCAAACTGGTCATGAGTGTTTTGGTTACATTTGACACCTTCACATTGATTATATAATGCTTAGGGTGTTCTTATTACTTCTCATTACAAAACGTATAGTGTGGTGTGAGAAAAATAGTCTATATTACCATAAAGCAATTAACTAGCTCCATTATATGATTTTTCAAATGCAGAGATGAATTGGGTCGTTTTGTCGCGGAAAAACGATGTCTTACAAGTCTTAAGATGGAAGGGTGTTCTAACCTTGGGGGTTTTATTCTCAGCTCATCCAGTCTTTCCACACTCTGGCTTTCAAATCTTCACTCCCTTTCTAAGATGGTATTTTTCTCTTCTTTGTTTTATATCTTGACTTGAAATTTTCCTCAATCTATGCAGTCATATTTTTTCTTATGCATTTAAATTATTTCTTAAGTACTTCATTGTGACTTGTGTAGGTCTTTAATTGTCCTAATTTGAAAGAGGTATCTTTGGATTTTTCTCGCCAAGAAAATGATGGTACTGATCTTATTACCATGGCGGATGGTTTGGGAAGGAGCTGCCCCAGGTTGCAAAACATACACATTGCATCAGCTCGACTTTCTCATGCTGTCGTGCTTGCTCTAACTGCTGCAAACTTGAGGTTTGTGAAATGATTTTGTTATGTGGCTGATTTCTTTATATAATATTCTTATCATAAAAACCAATAATGAAAACCATGACCATATTTGCTTTGTTAAGTTAGACAATTATCATTTTGATTTTTTTTTTCCATTTGAAATTTGCATTTTTCCTAGCAACAGATAATATAATTATCTAAAATTTGATGATTGTTGTTGATTGCTTCAATATGTAGGGGTTTGCGAATGCTTTCTCTTGTACTTGGTTCAGAAATCACTGATGCATCAGTTGCTGCCATTGCTTCAAGCTATTCAAACCTTGAATTGCTTGATTTGAGTGGGTATGTTTCAGTGCCTAGTTTCAAACTTATTCAATAATAGGATAAACAGTGAGTCACAGAAGCTTTTTGATCAGATAATTTTGTAACGTTCCATTATTTTCTTTGGGTGGTTGATATTCTATTAGTTTAAGACATTAAATTCTATACTAGCTCCTGCATTATTGTGCACCATGAATTGTGATTTGGTGTCCATGCACTCTATGATGAAGCAAAGAATTATGCCTGCATGGCTACGTACACGTTTTGGTGACAAATATTGCATTGTGGGTGGCTTGTTCTTTCTGCAATGCTGGATACTCAAAGGGTCCTAAAGTTGTACGGTAAACATTCAGCATTGGGGTAAATAAGAAAATGAATTATGAGTCAGTTTACTCATTGAATCATTGAATTTGCAATCCTGAGGATTAATGCTATAAATAATGACAGATTTTATCTCAGCTTTACCAACATGGTCTGGGTTTTGGTATTGTTAAGCTATCTACTATAATACTAATACTATAGATAATGACTCAACTTGGCCCCAAAATTTGACTCCTTAATTTCAGTTTAATTTGGATTTAAATCCAGTTTTTACTAGTAAAAACCAAGTTTGAATTTGGTATCAATAATTTGGTTTGGCATTTGTATTGCTAAGACAATTTCTTAGTTTGATTCAGTTAATTTAAGAGTGTAATGGTGATTGTATCATGTGATTTCAGTTCTAGCATCAGTGATAGTGGCATTGGAATGATCTGCAATGTGTTCCCTGAAACACTATCAAGACTCTTGTTGGCTCTTTGTCCCAATATTACTTCAAGTAACTTCCAAGTCCAGTTTCTAAATCTACTGCAAATCTATATTATTTGTTCATTCTATTTTTTTTGGTTTCTTATCAACTTTGTTCATTCACCTGTATCCGCATCTTTTAGGTGGTATCCAATTTGCCACAGCACAATTGCCTCTTCTGGAACTCATGGACTGTGGAATGACCATATGTGATCCCAATTCCCAAAGTCCAACTCCTGGTGAAATAAGTGATTGTGAACTACAGAAGACACCTGACAAGAAACTACACCTTATATACCAGAAGCTTATAATCAAACATGGCCGGTTGAAGAAACTCAGCTTGTGGGGATGTTCTGGCTTAGATGTGAGATCCTCTGATTAATAAATGTGTTTAGCAGTCTTCTTGACTTGGTTTTTCCTCCAGGTTCTGAGTTTGTGAAATTTAAATGCAGGCTCTATATTTAAACTGTCCAGAACTCAATGATCTGAATCTAAACTCTTGTAGGAATTTGCATCCAGGTATGTTATCTGATGCTTCTCTTTTTTTGAACTGATATTTCAAACAAATAGTGCAATTTATAAGTTTTCTTTAATCCTATTAAAGATATTGTTTTTATTTTTTATTTTTTATTTTACCTCCAGAGAGATTGTTACTTCAGTGTCGCAATTTAGAAAGCGTGGATGCATCGGGCTGCCAAGACATGTTGATTAGTGCTCTTCAAAACCAGGTAATTGATTAATTCTTTAACGGCCTTTTTGGGTGTCCAAATGAGTCCATTGTAATTTACATGGTATTGCATATAATTTTGTGAACAAATCTATCTTTGTGAATGGGACAATTTCAGAGAATGACAATCATCACCACAAATGAGGATAAAGGTTGAAAACTGCGGCATTTCATGAATTTTTACAATTTAATTTCTAATTTTTTGAATGTTCCCATTCAAAATGATGAATACACATTCAAAACCATACAAATTAAAACAGAACCATTTGAACAATCAAACAAGCCATAAGACGTCATTTTCAATTGTTTTATCATCCGAACACCACGACTTTTTAGTCCTTAAAAGTTCTTACACTTCTCAATCTCCTTGTATCTTCTTGCAGGTCTACAATGATTTTGCTGCAGTAGAAAATCATTTCCCATTTAAACGTTTAGCTGATGGCTCTAAGAGGGTTCAGGTTCCGCATTTTCTCAGCCAACTGGTAAGACTGAAAAGCCTATTTAACTGAAAGTTGTTTGTTATTAGGCAAGCTGAAACCTAAAAGCAGTTGCAGGAAATTCACACTATCATTCTTTCGGTAACAAGAAGACTAGTAATTTGTGGTTAATAATTACACTATTTTTTAAACGAAGGAGTTTTATTTTCTTGAGATATTGCTTTCTGGAAGATAAGCTGCCTATGCAAATACAAGAATACTTAGATAAAATAGCATATCCAATTTATAATCAAAACAATTACATGACTCGATCCAATAGCTAAGGTGTTTTTCTTTATAGTAAAACAAACAGAGCTTAAAGCAATTATAACCTCTTGTTCTTTCATATATATTGGGTTTTCTTGGAACTTGAGTGAAGCTCAATTTCTAATGTAACTTTTGTTTCCTTTTGCAGCATTCTGATGACAATAAGAAGGAAAGGAGGGCTTGTAAACGACAATGCACTGTGCTCGTGGACTAATCTTATACATGCCTGTCAGACTTATTCTGAATGCAGATACGGTGGTGGTGGTGCAATATCTTGTTTGTTATCATGTATGTTTCCAGGGGTCGGTCACAGTTGGGACCGAAGGATCCATATAGTCAACAGTCGTCAAATGTTGGTGAAGGGCTGGTGCCTAAATAGAAAATGCCTTTCCCAAATCACAAACTAAATGTTCTATTATCTCATATTAAATGACAGTACAGTGAAACAATTGTATGAACTTTTGAAGTTATCACCTTCTCCCAATTCCCATCTCTCTAATAAAAAATAAAATTTCTTAATTTATTCTCATTAATGATCAAGCTGTCTTTTGTTTGTCCGAGTTTAAGCTAGAAGCCTATAAATGACAGGTAAGGGCTTTTGGTCCAACTTATCATGGCCAGCTTCACACCACAATGTGACTACCTCCTGTGAAACTTGGTGATGAATTTGGTATTATTGGCATCAATGCAGTTTAGACAAGAAAGAAAATAAAACTCAGTGACAGATTACACCTTTTGAAGAGAATTTTTAGTGCAGTAGATTTTGGGTCGACCTTTTAGGGTATAATAATAATAATTGTATTTTTTATATATATGCACTTGCAGCATTCTAAAATAGTGAATTACTTAGCTCATTATCCTTGCAAGAACTCAAAAGTATGAAATAGAAAAGCTTGATTATTAAAATGAATTGTGAAATTCAAAGAGAAGAGAAGGGAACTATAGAAGAGAAGTAAATTGATCAACCGAGATAGGAGGGGTTGGGACTTATAAGAAAAAAAATAAATTCAAATAGTAGTCTCTTGGAAAAATGAATTAGAGAATAATGACACAACAATAATAACATTAATTACAAACAATAATAATAAAAATTAATTGGATTCTAAGCACACTTACGAGGTAATTAATTTTGAGAACGATAATGCCGGTGACTTCAGGAGGTCATTTTTTTTTTTGGGGATTCAACGGTTAGGGTGTCTAGGCCAGCTTGCGTGCACCTCAACTAAATCCGTCCCGGACGATCTTAAGGGCACACTCCCCCACATCAGCTTGGTGCATTCAGGAATTAATTATGAAGATGCAACCTTAGCTTAGGTTGTAAAGCCTCAGGCTAGTGGCTAGGGTTCAAAATTCATCATGGTACATTCATACCAACTACTGTAAAACTTCATTGCCGTGGTAACATTCTGAATTCATCTTCTAACCAACTACCAACTAACAACAAACATCTCACCATTCCTATTTGTTTACAAGCTAAGCTAAGTGGCATTTTCACAATATCTACTGTCTGCGTTTTCAATGTTGAGAAAACGGTGTCGTTCTTTTCAGAAGGCAGACAAAACGATGCGTTTTCAAACGGCCTGTGAAAATTACATTTCTGTTGCTTCGTAGTATAGATTATTATTATTAGTTTTTTGAGGGAAAATTCACCTTTTCAATTGTCATCTCTCTCTCTCTCTCTCTCTCTCTCTCTCTCTCTCTCACTCCTGTGATTCGGCAATGGAGGTTTCCTCGTTTTCAACAACCTGGAGAGGGCACTGGTGTTATTCTCCATCAGGTCTCTCTTTCTCTCTCTATAGAGGCGTCTCTGTTTGCATTGAGATTCATGCAAGGGATTTGATTTCCATGATTGTGATTGATTGCTGCTTAGTGTTATCATGATGAAACTCTAAATTGAAGCATTCTTTAACTTGCTATTTTTTTTTTTTTTCATATAATACCTTTCAATTATATAACAAGTTTGTTATCTTTCACTCTTTTAATTCTTCAACAATCAACAGTTTGTGATGAAATGCATTTGATGCCTCGATTCTCGGTGAATTTCAATGTGTAAACTTCGAGTTTGTGATGAAATGGCCTTTTCCAGGGTTATCCACAGTTTAGAATATTGTTGGTCATTGCTTTTGCATAATTAGTTCTTAAAAAAATCATCTGATTAGCAATTGAAATGCTTTCATTTGTTTTCCATTGTTGTTTAACTTTGCCCGTTAATTTATTTTCCATGATCCCTTGTTTTGGAATTTGCGATTGAAATGTTTATCAAGGGATTGTAATGTTTATTCGTTTATCTTAAAAAGGAACCTTTTTTGGGTATTGTTACTACTGTATTTTCAGTGAGGGTGTTTATTAAATTGCAGAGTCATTGCTGATTAAAAAGGCAAGGCTTCCTACAGTCTATCGAGGTTTAGAGTCCATTTCACCAAATCGAAGAACTGTGCAACCTTTATTGGGTCGAACAGGATCTCAAATTTGGAAGAATAATTGTGTGAAGGTTCATTTTTTATTGCTAAAACTCAATTTATATTTCCCTTCTATTATGGGAATTTGTACTTTTCTATTTGTAAGGTTATTTTCTTTATTGATACCTTTGGGTTCCTTTCTCAGGTTTCATGTAGTCAAAAGAATGAAATTCCCATGCTAGAGGCCAGGTACAAGTATATGTATATGCATATGTATACGTATCTCTATACTTATCTATAATAAGTGTGAATCCAGGAAAAACTTTTGATTAACTAGAATATCCTTATATAATTGTAAACACATATGGGCATGGTCCCATAAATTCTACAGATGATCATAATAATAGTATTATAAACAGTACATAAATAAATATGATCTCATAAATTTCACCAATCGTAAGAAAATTATTTTTAATTGAATTAAGATATCCTATTAGTACACGTTTATTAGTTCTCAAATAGAATTCAAATACTTTTTAATCCTTATTACCAAATTATAATTGGGTAATCAGTAATCACAACCCATCATTGATGGGCTTGCTTAATATATTATCAAAAAAATAAAAATTCCAAACATCTTATATTCTTTATATCTTTCAATGATCTATAAAAAGTATCCCACAAAATATAAGACGGGAAACAATTTTTTTATTATATAATTTTTAATTGCAACAGTTTCATTTTTCATGCCTCAGCATATACAATCAAATCTAAGGTAGGAAAAAAATCTGTAAATATAAAATCTTATCATTTCTTTATCTTCCTAATAATTTTTGCCTTATACAATTTTTTATAATTGTGTTGCATATAATTGGAGATACACATTAGCTTGGTGAGTATGAAATGACATTTAGTGTTGGATATGATATGATTTTCGTATTTTTTTTGAATTATTATTATTATTATTATTATTATTATTATTTTTACGTGTTGCATTGGTGCTCTACTAGTAACTATTAAAAATAAGATCTTTGAAAAACTTATGATTGACAAAAAATAAAAAATACCCTTAATTACTATGAAGTCTATGATAGTGTCCAGGACACCGTTGCCTACAAAGGATTGGAGGCACAAAACCTACAAAACAATAGACATTCCACTTTCTCTTCTCATCATTCTAACAAAAAAACAAGTTCCTAATTCCTAATTGAATTTGAATTTATTTAAAGGTAGAATTTTAAAAAATTTTTGTTTTTTGAGATTATTCTGTTTTTCAGTACAGTACCATGAGTCCATGATCAATCAATCTTAGGTTAAAAGAAACCAAAAATAAAAAAAAAAAAACACCCTAAAGCCTAGCTCATTTTTGCATATTCTTCTTATAATTAAATTTACTTTATCTATGTATATATAAATGACTGCATTTAACTAGAGATACAGGGCAATATCAAAGGATAGCTAGCCTTACTTTGCAATAATTTTACCTCTCTCTCTCTCTCTCTCTCTCTAATTGTTGCTTTGTTCAGCAACAATTTTATATAAATACCTTAAAGAGTATATTTTGTTTTTTTGAAAAATTTCCACATGCACCCACTACTAGAACATATACATGTATATGGTTTAATTATGTACTTTGTTTATGATATACCTGTTGCTTTCATTTCCTTTAAAGGTGTATGGATGAGATATACGATGCTTTGGCTGAACGTCTTCTTGCTACTGCAACAGTAGCATCGACCACTAATGCAAAGTAAGTTCCAGCTTCTTGAATCAGGAAATAATTTGTATTTTGATATCTTATACAACTATATAATTTGAAAAAAATATCTTATATGACTGGATGCTGCTCTTTGGGACATACTACATACTCAAGTACTCAACAATGTCTGACCCCAATTATTTGGGGTCTACTGCTTGAAGTCTCTTAGGCTATTTTGTTGATAAATGATAATTAATGTATAGACATTTTTTCACTTTAATACCGGGCAGCTGTTTCCCTGATTTAGAACATTTTTCATGTCAACAAAATCAGAGTAATTCCAAGAAAATTAGACCACTTCAAAATGTTCCATGGATAACACCTTGTGTATTATCCAGTACATTATTACTTGTACAAATTGTATGAGAGGAAGCAGCTACAATATACTTCCTAAGGTTATAAAACTTTCATAGAGTTTATAACTCTCTACATTTGGAATTGGTTTGCTCAAGTGAATGCATAAGAACTTGTACACTTTTGAATAGATTTCCAATTCTTCATATTATTGTGGTCCCCATCTGTCCCTTTGTATGGTACTCCTTTGAACTTCATTGAACAGGGTCTACATGAGAATAGTTAACCTTTGTTGTGTGTTAGTCTTTCACCTATTGTTCAATTGCTTAGGCATTATTGTAAAGAGCATTGTTTCGGTTCTTTTCTTACCCTTTTTTTTTTTAATGTTAATGAAGAGTATTATTTCTCGTTCACTTATCTGTGACCATTATGTGGAGTGTGCCAGTTACTATTCAAATGAATTAATCTGCCTGAACTACAATGCAGGCATATTGTGGGTTTGGCTGGTCCCCCTGGTGGTGGAAAGAGCAGTGTAGCCTCTGAAGTAGCCCGACGTGTAAACAAGTTGTGGCCCCAAAAAGCTTCTTCATTTGATTCTCAGGTTGAACCTCCAGATGTTGCTACAGTTCTTCCCATGGATGGGTTTCATCTTTATCGTCATCAACTGGATGCAATGGAGGTGGCCTTCATTTTTCTTTGTTAAATTTATTTATTTTTTCTTTGTTAACCAATTGTTTCATTCCATGGTGTTGCTTACATATGGGGGTTTCCCTAGGACAAGTTTAAAGCAGTATTTGGGGGAAAAATAAGAAAAATGAAAAAGATAAATAGCAGAGAAGCCCCAAGAAAGGAGAAGTGCGAACGAGTTACAAATGAGTTTTAGCAATATTAAGGAACAAATTATTATGTGATCATCAAAACATAAAGTTTTTGGATACACAAACTACTAATCACAATTTTGGTTATTTATATTTGGTCTGTGACCAACTCCGTGGTAAATTAGATTTGTATTTACAATGATGATTTCATACTATGTATTTAATTTTCTTAATACATTAGTTACTTACGAACATATATATGACAGCTAATAGCTAAGACGTGAATTCATGTGGCACACTATGTCAGAATGGAATATGAGCTTGAATAAGATATTTTTAAACGAATTATTTGATGTAGGTATGTAAGTAAATTTATCATACCTTATTAATTTGTATTAAATGATTATTTGTTATTCCCACTACCCCATTTTGTTAGATCGTGTTTTCTTTTGTCCCAAAATGTTTCATGATTGTACAAGTCAAGACATGCAACTATTTTATTTTTTCCACAATATCCTTTGCTATTACAATTAAAACTCAAATTAAGTGTTTTAATGCATTAATTATATTAGAAGGGTAATATTGGCAAGCCGAAGTTAAATAAGTGAAAGGTCAATGCATTAGTTGCTTCCCTTAAAATGCATGTTTTTCAAAGTACTCTAACAAAATGGGATGGAGAGACTATTTGTTTATTGTTTGTAGTATATAAAATGGATAATCTATGATATCAGACAAAGATAATACAATTTGATGCATCATTTACTGTAAAATGATCATATCAAACTGATACGCCATGTTACAGTCTAGTGGCATTCTAGATTGCCATGATATAATATATGAAGAGCCGATTGTCTAGTGCACCTTAATATTTATGATACATTAAGCATTAAGGTGAAAATCAAGTTAAATCTTTCTATTTTATTTTTGATGCTGAAACCATGTTCTTTTTATGGTGTCAACACACACAATCAAGTATTAGAAGGCTTTGTTATTGAAATCTTTTAGAAATTTCTAATTCTTTGAGCAATGTTCTTGCATTTTTAGAATCCAGAGGAAGCACATGCAAGAAGGGGAGGTGAGGTTCCTATATTTGGTAGTCACTACTTTGATTCCTTGTAAGCATAAAAGCGTTGATCCTTCCATTGGTAAATCAGCTCCATGGACATTTGATCCCTCGCTACTATTAAAGTGTCTCAAAACTTTGAGGAATCAGGTGAGTAGCTATTGATATTGACAACTTGACAATATTTTATTAATCTTGAGGCTTCAGAATCGGCTTACTAGTGCATAAGTTTGTTCTCTTTATTGTAGTATGAACATTTTTTTTTGCAGTTCTGAGATGTATGTTTTCACCCATCAAAATGGGGATAAAAAAAGGGATCTTGCAAAATCAATGCTACTAATATGTGTATTTAACCCAAGTAGTTTCCTCATATTGCATCCTGATGAGCAATGGTGTCATCAGGGTTCAGTCTATGCTCCATCATTTGACCACGGTGTTGGAGATCCAGTAGAAGATGATATCTTTGTGAGCCTTCAGTAAGTTATTTGTTTTCGTGGATGATCTTGTTTATATCTGCTAATTTTTTTTAAGGAATCTGGTTTTTATGGACACTTGCTCTCTCCATAGATGCTGCTGCTAACCATAGAACTTTAGTCTTTGTAATGAGAGGACACATGCACAAATGCTAGTTGCGGCAAGCCGGCAACTGAAATATAATGTCACGATGGTCTGGCATGGATATGTGATGTCGGACAAAGCAAAAAATTGGCAAAAGAGGAGTGTCCTTGCTATGAATGATATTAATGGTATCACTTTGGAAGTACATTGTCTTATGACATCGGGAAAAAGCTGCTTATTGTTATTAGTCTAATCAATTTAACTTTGGGACAAGTGTAGTAGATTATTGATAGGCAGAAAGTGGAATGGAATTTGAGACATTGCATCAAGGATGCTAGGACCTTATCCTTATTGCCAAAATGTGACAAAACTGAAGATGAATTTCTGATACTTTCTAAATACCTATAGTTATAGGATACAGATTCCTTGTTGTAGCACCGATTTTCTTATTTGTTTGAGTTTTTTGATAAAATAAAATATATATTTCATTAATAGTATAAAAAAGGTCTACGTTGACCTCCGTACACATGAGCTATACAAAAACGGCCATAATCATAACAACAAAATACTAAAAAAAAAGATGGAAAGACTCGTGGGAATAAAAATAACACTCTTTCCACCCAAAAAGTTTTCTAGCCACACTGTATTTCGAAAGTAGAATTGACTCTTGCTCTGCTTGAAAAATTCTTCCATTTCTTTCCTTCCATATTGTCTAAAATATAGCGTGTGGAACCATTCTTGAAAATTTTAGACATGACTTCCAGCTGCTCTTACACCACTATCCCTCCAATAACCGTTTTACAGAAAAAGGCATCACCCATTGTACCCAAAAGAAGTATAGACAATGACTACACAATTTCTGTGCCACCGAACAGTGCAGAAAAAGATGATCTACTGTCTCTGCCTCAATCTTACACGTTTCACAACATTTTAGCATAGCAAACTTCCTCTTCATTAAATTATCTAGCGTTAAACACTTACTATGAGTTGCTATCCAAACTAAGACCATCCTTAGGGGAACCATAGGCACTCATACCCTATTAACTGGAAAACTCCTGTCCGTTCTGAGTACTAAGCTTCAAAAAAGGATTTGACTGAGAATAATACATTAGCTTCCCATCTTCAAACAATCTTGTCTTTTGCACCTCTGTCAATCTTCATTCATTGCATAAAGCTTCTCAAAGAACTCAATTCCATCAATCTACCAATCATGAAAGTTTCTTCCAAAAGAGATGTTCCAACTTATTTGTTTGATAGATATGTACAGTAACGGCATCATTTTGATTCTTAGTATAATGAATCTAAAATTTTAATATGAATCCTCTAACGGGCCCGAACAATGTTTGCTAGCAATGCTTACCGGTAACTTTGCATTTCATTTTTCTGGACATAGTTTGCTAGCAATGCTTACCGGTAACTTTAGGTCCTCCCTGATTGAAGAAAAAAAAAAACAGAAGAAAAGAAAAGAAAAGAAAAGAAAAATAAAACATCTATTTTTCAATGAAAACGATTGTTCTCTAACGTTGCAGCAGTCCATAACTCTTGTCTTTCTTAATGGTTGGAAACTCTTGTTCATAAAGCATCGATAACACCTTACCTTTCTTCATTTTTGCAGGCACAAAGTCGTGATAGTGGAAGGAAATTATTTGTTCTTGGGTGAAGGGGTTTGGAAGGAGATATCTTCTATGTTTGACGAGAAGTGGTAAGTATCAGGTGCTTCCAGGCTAGCAATATCAACTGCCGTCCTTATTTGAGGTTGTCCAGGGACTGCACCAAAGTACCTTACTAGCAGCAGCTTCATAGATAAGAGGTTGGGTGGGAAAAAAAAATAGGGAAGGAGGGCGGGGGGGAGAGGTTTTCTTATGGCCTAGGCTTATTAGGGTTTACCATGCCGAAAGAAAAGAAAAGAAGAATAAGAATTCAGTTTGGGTGGGTGGCTAGGATTGAACAGGTTGTATGATGCAATCATATGAGTTATATTTGTACGGCATCATATACCACGTTGGGCCCAAGGATTGCACTGTTGATCGATAAACACGTGCACCGACTGTACAAAAGCCTTTTTTTTTTGGTACCAACTCTGCACCCTACCCATGGGTTGGTCGTTCCCCCCTCCCCCCTTCTTTTGTTTGTTTCATCGAATGAGGTTGAGTTTAGAACTCCAAATCTCCCCCTTATAAGAGAGGGAGAGATACCATGTAGGCTACAAGATTGGTGATTACAAACAAAAAAAAGAAAAAAGAAAAAAAGAAGAAGCCTTATTTAATATGACATTATTCAATTTTGAAATTTTGATTCTTTGGGCATTATTTTTAAATAAAATCTTGTGCATTGCATTTTTCCTTAAGGTTCATTGAGGTGGACATTGACACAGCAATGCGAAGAGTAGTGAAACGACACATATCAACAGGTACAAAGTTTGAGATTTTTAACTTAGTTATTCTCCACAAAGGAGAGAGAATTAGAAAGAAAATACATGTGTACTAATTAAATGCTTTTATTCTGCGTATTATAGGAAGGCCCCCAGATATTGCTAAATGGCGGGTAAGCTTGACTTTGTTGGTCTGCTTATGACTTCTTTTGTTTCTCACTGAGCATTAAAATGTCTACTTTTGTGGATTTGTTTTTCCAATTTATCCACCCCCTAGTTATTGACTTTCGACTTTAATTTCATCTCACAGATAGAATACAACGATCGGCCCAATGCAGAGCTTATACTCAAGTCAAAGAAAAATGCAGATCTATTAATCAGGTCAATTGAATTCTGAAGGTGAATCCCACCTGCCTCTAGAAAAGAGTGAAAAGTAATGAGGTCAGTTAATCCTTTTTTTGCTATAAGCTAATGCAACTTGAAGGAAAATAGCGAAGAACACAAATGATGGAAGTCAGGTTTTTTTTTTTCTTTTTACGTAATTTTAATGTAAATATTGAATCTATAAACTGGTAATGTGTCTTCATTATCAGGAAATTGGCTTTGGATGGTGGAATTTTATGTGAAAGATGATGTGTGTATGTGTTTTATAAATTGTCGTTCCTTATGACTGTTTGGATCTTGGAAAAGTTGAGGGAAAAGAAAGGAAAAGGTTTAACATGCTTTATTGAGTGCCATATCATCTGTTTAGCTAACAAATCCACCTTTTCATTGCCCATCCATGAACCCAACCAAAGCTTGAAAAACCACCTTTGCAGAAATATCCAGCATCTCATGCTTTAGGTGAGAATATCTGTGAGGAAACCGGGAGATATTATTGTCCCAATCAATTACGATGGTGGAGTCTACCTTCCATATTGATATTCCACAATGTAGGAGATGCTTTAGAATGGTCGAGCTGGAGGTGCACTAAGAAATGTTCTTGGGTTGTCTCTGCTCGGTTACCCGGTGTCCAATTCCAATCACCATCGCTGCACCAAACAACAGTTCTCATTGTTGCCTCAGGGCTTCTCTGTCTGGTTTGCCCCTCCATTTCTTTGTTCTTAGTATTGCAAAAAATTTTGATATTATGTGCCTTATAAAAGTTCTCTTTCCATTGCATCTGCTGCTGCTGCCATTGGATATACAGTTGATTGTTACTTGAGTTTTCAAGTTGTTGTGGGTGCTTGAACCTTAATGATAGAAAATAAGACTATTTCCTGCACAGAATTTAGGCTCAAAACCATGAAATCAAAGAACATTTAAGCGCTGGACCTAGAAGACAGCAATCTAGGCCTTCTGAATTGCAGAGAATCTTGGTTTGGCTCCAGAATAGTGTGAGGTTTAGACTCATTAATCTCCATTGGGTCTTCTTCCCCTTTCCCTGTTCTCTTACGAATTATATTTTCCCATTCCAAAATTCTGCCAAATGAAGAATCATAGTTGGCAAATAATTCCATTGACCCATTCAAGTTTGTACAAGGAAATGTTAGGGTTATTGATTGTTAGTGTTCCATTCTGAATTAGTCGTGGGGCTAAATTACTTGAAAGGCTAAAAGCAATACTTGTTGGAACAAAAACGCAGCATATATTTCTGCCATGAAAGTATTATGAAAACTTTTATGATGGCGCTTATTTGCAGTATCTGGAATAATTATGAAAATTTCACTAAATTGAATTTTGTGTTGAATTAGTTTACAAACATTTGATAAACAAGTATCAATCTCTCTCTAATTCTAACATTGGATCACCGTGATTTTTGGTGTGCACGACATTCATGAGTAACGGTCAGTTTTTCAAAATATGCATCCTACAATAATTTATAGCTTTCATGTGGACATAACTTATATCAGCACATGTGGACTAGATAATAACTATATATATATATATATACAAAAGCCTGGTTTAGCTGAAATTTAAGAAATTTGGAGAATTCAGTCACAGTGGAACCAAATTTTGACCAAATTTTGTTGATGGTTAAAATTTTCACCAAGCTCTTAGTTTGGCAGAGGGCATTTTTTGCAAACCGACCAGACCAACTTGGCTTAAAAGGTTGTTCAGGAGATGGGTCGAACCAAAGTTCACTTTGGGGTTTATTTGGTCTCAAGTCTAGGGATGTCAATGGGACGGGTTTATCCGGGTACCCGCCCCTATTGAGAAGGGTTTGGAGTCATCCTAATAGGGTTAGGGGCGGGTTTGAGATTTTTTTTGAAAACCTTATAGGGTTTGGGACGGGTTTGGGATGGGGGCTTAAAAACCCGCCCCGTCCCGATTATATATGTTTATGTATTTTTATTATATTTATTTTATAGGTATTATACAATTAAGTTTCTCCTTAATAAAATGAAATTTCAATCATGCCCCTGAAGGGGTTTAATTTATTTTATTCTTAGAAGTGACAATTATCTTTAATGTTTATCGATGTATTTTGTAATTTATTTAGGTATTGAGAAAATTGAGAAAAGTATAAAAAAAATAGTAAACGGGACGAGACAGTAATGGGATGGGGTCTTTTAATTGGGACGGGAATGAGATTCCAAATCTTGACCCGTCACGGGTTTGGGACGGGAATGGGATGTGATTTTCTTAAATGGGACGGAGTTGGGAAAGGGGTGATCCGTCCCAAACCCGCCCCGTTGACATCCCTACTCGAGTCATTCCCTTGTTTATCCAATCCCTTGTTTATCCAATTAAAACCCCCCAACTTTCAGAATTTAAATGCTCCTTCATTCCAGTAAAGATACAATATCACACATCCTACAAAGAAAATTTTAACTTAATAAAAAATAAAATACTCCATAAAACCTGCTCAACTTCCACTTTAATTAATCGCAAAATACATAACATGCATAGCCTGTCCTCTCTCTCTCTCTTATTGGTTGGTGGTGAAGATTCGAATCATTTCTTATATTGTGCCACGTTTATCAGATCTCTTGAGGAATGATCTCCTCGTCTTTACGATAATTTTTATCTCAACATTTTGCTTAAAATATTACTAATTTCCGTTAATGGTAATTCATCAACTTTAACAATATCAGATCTAAGATATGCGAGAGAGAGAGAGAGCGCAGTATGATATTGTTAGTGCCTGCAGCAACCACCATGACCTGCATCACAAAATTGCAGCCATTAATGGCCATCAACACGAGGGACCACAGTCACCGGTCAAATACATAAATGATAATTAGATATCCCTATTCCCACTCTTATTTTTGCTGCTTCCCCTGATTTGTTTTCTTATTTGATTGAATTGATGGCAAATTATAAGCATGGAGATAGCATAAAATTAGGTGTAACCTAAACAAAAAATATGCATATAAATGCAGAATGCTCCATCAACATTCACATGGTCTTGCTCCCTCCTTCAATACTCACTCCTCACCCATAAATAAAAATAAAAACATTATAATAATTAAATAAATTAATGCATAATACAAAAAATCCCATAAGTGAAAATAAATAAATAATTGAAGTGAAAAAAAACACTCCCAACAACTACAATCACAAGGACGTTATTGGAATTATTATTAATTAAGCAAGGCAATAATAATATTAAACAAGCCAGACATGCATATAGCCAAATCTTGGAACACAATAGCTGGTTCTGTCCATAATAAAATAGCAAAGTATATATATCTCACATTTATACATCAAACCATAAAATAAAAATTAACATTAAAAAAAAAACTTAGTACAGACACACCCAAACACCCTGCTCAATTCATCTTACTCTTTTCCTTGATGTTTTAGGGTTTTGCAGTAACAGCTAGCAAGATCAAAGGATCAGGCTGTGGTGGGTACTAGTTTAGCTTCTGCTCTTGCATTTCTCCATGGCTCTTGGTGCTGAAATACCCAAAAACAAAAAAGCATTAATTACTTAGGAGGAAAATACTGATCAAAAAAACAAAAAAACCAAAATCATGGTAAACTAAATGAAAAAAAGAAGAAAAGTGAATTAATTAACATTTAAGCATGGTGGTTAGGTTTCTAAAGATACTCACCGAGCCCAATCGCCTCTGTTCCTTTCATTATACGGAGTCGCTTGCATGATTCAACAAACATGCTGGTGGAGATTAAAGAGAGATAAAATGCTCACGTCAGGCACTTATATAACTCTAATTAAATTAGGGCATGATCTATAAAATTTATGAGATTTATATTCATTGATCTACTTAAACTTTTAGATAAGGAAAAAACAAAAAGATATCGGATAAATCTATCCGTTGTTATTACCCGCTCATGGGCATTGACAAGTTAGTAATTAATAAAATATATTGCTATCTCTTTTTTCTTGATAACTTTAAGAATGATGGTTTTTATCCAAAAAAAAAAGAAAAGAAAAAACTTTAAGAATATTGATGGTAATTAACTTACTCCCATGGGACATCGCCAACCAGCATCCAATCACCATCCTTATCTTCATAGGTTGGAACGTAATCAGAACCATTCAAAATGTCCATCAACTTGCTCTCATTCATGAAATCTTTCATTCCTTGAGATTCACAATTCCCTTCATTATAAAACCATAAAATAAATACATTAAGGTTTTGTTTGGATAATATTGGAGAGTAGAAAGGAAAGGAAGGGAAAATACTCAATATTCAAAATTGTTTAAAAATGCATGATTTTTTTTTCCCCTTCATTTTCTTTTCTCTTTCTATTATTCAAACAAAGGTTAAAGCAAAGTAAAAAATAAAAGGGTTAAGGAAAAACTATTCGTTCCATAATTAAAGATTTGGGTTTATTCATAGATATGAATATAAATATATATAGAAATGACCGTATCAACATATGCTTACTTGCTATAGTAAGCTTGGGGTTGATGGGTAATTATGAGATGTGTATTTTGAAAAATTGATGGCTAGACGTACTATATACAATTCCAATGTATATCATCCACACCAACGGATTATATATATATATATGGGGTTGTAATATACTTACCAATAGTGAAGGAACTGAACATCTTGGACAAGGCATCATAGAGCTCATGGTAACTCTTGTACATTTTTAAGTCCACTTTGCGCAGATAAGGTGCACCATCCATGCTAACCTTCACAAGGGCTGCATTGCCACCAACCTTCTCACTCTCCTCGCCGGCGTTGCTCTTTTGGACGGCTAATATGTTCTTTCGGAATGACCGGACCGGTGGCCAACCCACAATCTGTGCCCTAAAATTCCAGTTGGGTATTACTATTCTCTCTCATTCTATGCCTTTAACTATCAAGAAAACCCTAGCAAAAAAGGGTTAAAAAAGAAGAAGAAAGTACCCCCCCTCTTTTTTTTCTTATATATGACCATATAGAAGTTAAAAGAATAAAAAAAAAAAAAAAGGAAGCAAGTACCCCCCCCCCTCTCTTTTTTTCCTTATAAATGACCATATAGAAGTTAAAAGAATACAAAAAAAAAAAAAAAAAAAAAAAAGGGGAAGCAAGTTTGTGGATTGAACATAAATGACATAAATGGATTATCTAGGAATGAAAATTTATATATGTTTTGAGATTAGAAATTTTAGGGCTATATATATATATTCCTTTAGTGGATGGGGTTGGAATGGTTTTTGTGGGATTTTGATTTTCTTTTTTTTCCCTTACTTTTCTCCATCTTCCCAACAACCAAACGAATGATCGAGCATTCTTCAATCGTTTCGTTTGACAAGCTTCAAAGCAACAATTTTCTACAAAATTCACTTGATTAATTGCATGTAAATTATATATGTAATTCCATTATTTGAAACAGAAAATTTTAAATTTTATAAAAATTTATTTTTCTCTCCTAATTAAGTTGTTAATATATATTTTTCCTTAATTTGAGCTAATTACAAAACAAGAATCTGGTAAAGGTCCCTTCAGAAAATACATAAAGTTTTGTAAAGAAAAGGCCAGGGTCATATATAGATTCAATAATTCAAAACAAATTTTTTTCCTTAAAATTGTGCATGAAATACCATGAAACAAAAGGATTATTTCGGAAGTTTACTTTCAAATGTGAAGCAAACTTCACAATTTCTAACTCCATGACTTAGCTGCAATTAATCTTCCCACACCACATGCCCATGTGGAAAGAAAAAGGCTATATACCCATAAGCCCCTTCCTCGCATAAACATTATATACCACTAGGTACAACATCTTTTAACATAATAAACAGATAAAAGAATTTAAAATTCTCATGCATTTCATGGTATAAAATTGGATACATTTATCGATCTGATGGTATAAAACTCTGAATCCAGTGACATTTGAATAATTTTTCCTAATAATAATGATGTTAATAACATTAATAATATAATAATAATAATAATAATTCTTAATTTCAGTTTCATGAATTACACAACAAGATCTAGGTTTTTGTTGGGTGTCACTCTTTAATTCATGTAAAAGAAGCTTAACTCAACCCTAATCATGGGTTAATTAAATATGCACTAGCTAACATGTATATATATATATATATAAAAGGGAAAATAAATTAAGTAACAAAAATTACTTAGCCGGAGGCTTGGCTGGATCATGAAGGTTCTTTTCCTTGTGTAAATTCTTCTCCTTATCATTCAAATCCATTCCCATCTTTAGCTTCAAATCCATAGTCTCAGAAAACCCTCTCTTCCCTCCACCACCACCACCAATAATTGTATTCTTCGCCGCCACATCGCCTTCACTTCCTCCTCCACCCGGTAACCCAAGCCGCAACTCCGTTTCATCGAAATTATCGCCTTTTTCTCTTACCATACTCACCATTTTTCGACCAACTTCCATGGATTAATAATATAATTCTCTAGGAAACAAACACTGAAACACACCCTTATCTTCTCTCTCTATCTCTCTCTCTCTACATATATATGTTATATGTTTCTCTCTCTAGTTTCTCTCTCTTGAGTTTTTTGTGCTGGTTATGGTGGTTCTGCCATTGGTGATGGAAAGTGAGTAGTAATGTTTTATGGTTGATGAGATAATAACATGGACGTGGGAAACGAAGGTGTGTGTTTGGGCTTTAGTGGGTATTAATATACGGATGGGTGTATTGTTCTTATCGAGTTTTTATTATGGGCTGTGAACGCGTGGCGGATTTTGTGAGCTGGATTTTCCCTACCTTGCTGGGATAAGTGACAACATTGTGACGTTAGCTTCCTATGATTTTGTGTGGGCGGAACGATTTGGACGGGGCCGTTTACTGCCAAAAATCGGCGATTAGAATCATTTTTGGTATGATTATTTATTTAACTTCTATATTCAAAATAGAAAAGTAAAAAAAATTCCATATATATATATATATATATAGTGTGTGTGTGTGTGTGGGATCCCACTGGACAAGACACCGTCTTTCACATGAGAGATAGAACTTCGAATCCATGCGTAGAATAATTTTACACTTTTTATGTGAAAATTACGATCATTTTTTTTTTTACCAAGACGTACATTAAGAGTGTATGGCTCTCAACTAATAAATATTCATTATGCAAAAAAAGAAAAAGAAAAAGAGAAAGAGAAAAAGAAAAAGTAAAAGTGGATATATCACAGAACACTTGAAGTTTAGTTAGATTTAAATTGCTTCAAATAGATTTCTAACATATTGACAAATTACACTTTGGTAACCTTCAATTTAAATTGCTTCAAATAAGTCCTAGCAAATAAATTTTATCTTTCAATTTTTCTATAATGTTGATCTTAATTACTATATATGGCATTTTGAGCGATAAAATCGATACTATAGAAAGATTGGAGGGATCAAATCGATATCGCAGCAAGTTAGAGGATACTATTAGTACTTCAGCGACTGATTTAAAACAATTTAAAGTAAAATAAATGCACTTAAGTGAAATCTATCAATATTTTGGGACCAACTTGAAACAATTTAAAGTAAAGCGTATGAGGTGAAATATGTCAATACTTTAGAGATCAATTGGAAACAACTTAAAGTAAAGGGATTGAAGGTGCTAACAGATCTGTTGATAAAGTCTCTTGGTGGTTATACCAAAGATTTGGGTTTGAATCTCATCTTCATCAGGGTGGAAGCTCGGGGGGTTTAAGGGAAAAGAGATGTCTACCTCTTATTGTGTAGCTCATGAGCCCAATAGATATCTTGACAAAAAAAATAAAATAAAGGGATTAAAGTGAAATCTGACGTAAACTTTAGATATATTTTCTATTTATAAAGGGATTAAAATGAATTTTAACTATAAAAAATTCTCGCATTTCATAATTATGACAGTGAAGAATTTTTTTCTTGCAAGAGGGAGAACATGCTAAAGTAATATGTTGGCTTGTCTCTGGAATGTTTTTGTAATGCTCTTCATTTTACTGTGGGTACAAAAGTAGAAAGTACTCATTGACTCATTGTCCTGAAATTAAGGCATTCATGCAGTATGGTGCTGGTATACTTGAAGGACAAGCTCAAAATATGTAAAATTAATGGTCCAGCCACTATAAGAGTGGGGTATTAAAAGCAATTTATCTATCAACAAGCCTTGCTTAGTTGGAGGGTCTCCCGAGCAACCATAAGTGAGGTGTGAGTGTTAAGAGCATCATGTAAAGAAAAAGTAGGGTTTAGTAATAGGAAAATGTTACATAAATTATAAATTTTGATATATAATTTTTTTCTGCAGTAAATAGAGTAATATTTATAATACTTAATATGATAGGTTATATCAGTTGTTGTATTAATAAAAATTTTATTTATTCGTATCATATTTTGAAAAATATATTTTTTAATATTTTTAGAATGAAAATTATATTAATATATAATGACGATCATAAATCTTCAACACAAAAACTCGTCCAACTCTCTCTCTCTCTCTCTCTCTCTCTCTCTCTCTCCTTCTCACTCAAGAGAGAGAAAGTGGGACCCAAACGTAAAGGAAACATGTGCTGAGATTCACGGGGAGTGTAAGGGACCCACGTAGCCACCATGTGAGCTTGTTGGCTATGTCACCTAGTGTCAAACCCTATCCCATGTGCGCCGCTGCAGGGCATCCCACTGACCCCCCTTTTTTTTTTTTTTTTTGGGTGCAACACTGACCCTTTCTTTCTTTACTCTTCTCTCTCTCTCTCTCTCTCCAAACCTTTTCAACAAATGTATAATTGTATATTCATAGAGGAAAATGATCAAGTATTTTTGGGTTTATGTATTAATTCATACACACAACAAACTACACATAAATTTAGTTGAATTTGATCAAATAGTGAACGGTTGGATTTGTTCTGGATGATCAAAATATGATGTTTAAGAGTTGTTGGATCAAATTCAAGAATCTTTTACTCATGTATTGAATATAAATCTTATTTGAAATTCAAAATAGAATGATACACATACATACATACATCCATATATATATATATATATATATATAGAAATGATCCTTTCAGCTGAGGCTTTATATAAGCTTCTATCACTATGACGCCCATATATAATTGTCTGATGCATATTGTGAAAAACTGATTGTTGGATTAGATATTGTACTCATGTATGTTGTATATACAAAAAATTACAGTGATCCAACAGTTGGTTTCTAAAAAATGGCACAGAGAAAAATTGTTACAGTTTTCAGTGGTCACAATTTTTTATAACTATATTTTAAATTTTTGATATCGGGTCACTGCGATTTTTCGCATGTATGGCATTTATAAGTACAATATCTAATCCAATAATCAGTTTTTCGAAATATGCATTACACAACAATTATTTATGGGCCTCATGCTTACATAACTTTTATATATATATATATATATAAAAGCTTATTATCGGAAGACACAAAATTTTATACAATTTTTTTCTTTCAAAAAATTCATTAACATTTTGTAAAATTTATGATTTGCAATATTCACAACTAGATTGGACACTTTTTTCATGCATATTCACCAATAGACTGGAAACCTTTTCATGCATGTATATGTCAAATATATATTGGTGTCCGTTTGATATGTAAATTTATATTTCTAACCAATAGAACAATTCATATTTATAAATAAACCATTATTGATTTCTGATCAATTTAATATTTGACAAATACAACAATGTATGGAAGGAGCATTTTAGGGACCTTTTGGTATAATTAAAATTAAATCTCATGGTATATAAAATTCTATGCTCAAGGAATTTTAGATAATTTTACTTACTTATTGCCCCCTCAATCACTACACTCAGTTTGGGACCTTCTCCAATGAAGATCTGCAGCTTGAATACTAAGATTACTTAAGTAAGGGATCATTATAATAGTGTATATCATTGATTAAAGATATTGTTAATTACTTTATTCATTAATTCCCTTGTGGTTGAATTGCTAAAATAATAATAATAATAATAATAATAAATCTTATAAGAGCTAGGGTTAGGAGCACTAAAAAAAAAAAAGTTTTTAAAAAATAATTAATAATAAATTGCCTTGGGTAGGCCAATCAACTTGGGGTTATGAAAGGTTTAAATAAGGAATTAGAGTTTTTCTATGCTCGAGGTTAGTTGGATTAGTGTGATAATAATTATTTTTTAGTCATTGAAGGAAGATGATCTATTGTGAGTTTGAGTCACAGTGCTGCTGGTGTTAATATCATTAATCCTTTTAATTGAGATTTACAACAGCCGTTCGATCGATCGATTGGTGGTCTCAGAATAAACACTAATTAAGCTAAACACTCACTCTAAAGGAAGATTTATATATGTATTACTATTATATAAAGAGAAGTACGCTGATATGGCAGCCTTAGAATTCATTCTCTCCTTCATTCTTTTCTCTCCTTAATTCTCTTCTTTCCTTCATTTTTATCTGTTTTGATCCCACTTTAAAATGATATGACATTATATCATTGGTCCAATTAATTAAATGAAATTTACACTTCAATGTTCTTTATTGAGGTGGGTACCATTTAAGTTTCTTTTCTCTTTCTATAATTAATTTTTGAGTAATGTTATTTCACCATCTTTTTCCAATCACCTCACATGGATCAATTGTCTTTATAATCTTAAAAAAAAAAATGAAAATATTATATTTATTGATGTGAACTGGCTACATATCAAATGCCAACTAATAAGGTGGGTGAAGTAGCATTTTCCTTAAATTTTTTTACTTTTTATTTATTGTGATTCTCATCTACTTCTCCCTCTCTCTCCCTTCTTAATTATATTTTATTTTTATTTAAAAAAATTGGTTCCAATTTACTTTTTTTTTTTTTTTTTTGTGCTATTTTAAAATTTTTAGTTTTTGAATAATACATCCAAATTAATTTTCTCAAATCTATTTAACAGTTTTAATCATTCTTATTTATTAGAATATATATTCTAACCCTATAAATATAATTAAGATCAAACGATCAAAATCATATAATCAAAATATTTATTTTATACAATTATAATTTATTAGATAAAACCTTATTAATTGATAAGTCCCACGCAATGCACGGGTTTGCGCTCGTACACACACACATACAGAGAAAGAGAGAGAGAGAGAGAGAGAGAGTAGTGATAAGGTAATTAAGGACGTCCTTACCTATCTTTGTTGACCCACCCCTGCTGGGAGCCATAGATTATGTATTTGAAAAAACTGACTGTTGGATTAGATAATCTTCTTATGAATGTCATGTTTGCCAAATATCACAATGATCGAGAATTGATTTTCGAAATACAATCAATGAAACACTCTGATAATATTTACCGTTGGATGTTGCCATAATTGTTTAAATGTATGCATTTTAAAAATCAACTGTTGGATTACCGTGGTTTTTGGCAGACATGACATACATACCAAGATTATCTAATCTGGACTTGGATTTGTTGTTGATCACCATTTTGATCAACATGGTATTGATCAATCTAGTGTGGACAAGCCTAAACTAATAAGTTACAATTAATAGAAAAGCCTTAGATCTGAAATGATTTTAAAAATAACAAAAATACAGAAATGTTAGTAGACCTCCATATGGCTAGAAGTAAAACAAATTTTGAAAATCTGATTATTCGATTATGCATTCTTGTTATATATGTCATGCTTGTCAAAAATCATAGTGATTCAACAATCAGTTTTTGAAAAAACATACCAAGAAAAAATGATGATGATTTAAAAAACAACATAGCCATAGTTTTTTACAGTGACTTAAAAAAAAAAAAAAAAAAAACTGACTGTTGAATCACTGTGACTATTGCTAAAAAGGTGAGTGAGAAATATAGGACTATTGCTAAAAAAAACTTTGTCCTTTAGTGCTCAAGTCAAGACAACAAATAAGAAGCATTGGATTCCCTCAAACCACTATGTGGAAACATCTCAGCCATTGCTCCAGGTGATCAATAGGTATTGATCAAAAGCAAATCCAAATCCATCTAATCTAACGGTCGATTTTTCAAAACACTTGTTCCTGGACTGACAATAAAAAACATAAGAACGTCCTTACAGGATCGGGACTATATATATATATATATATATATACCGTTGTTAATATCATCAATTTCTTTAATTAAAATTTACAATAGGTCAATACCTATAGACCAATTGGTGGTCTCAAAATAGAAACTATGGCACCCACTCTAAAAAAAAGTGCATGTTTCTTTATTGGTGGATGTCATATCCCACTGCTCATATATTTCAAATATGGGCCAGCTATGGTTATCCCTTGACCAAACACAAAAGGCAGAGCAAGTTTTTCAGTGTCGAGTTTGGGCTTTTAATTCAACCTTTCCGGACCCAGAACCACTATTGTAAGTTTCTATTGCTGGGCCCGGGGGTTTGTTGATCCAAACTTTTTTACTAGGCAGCATTTTTATTGGACAAATTGGTGAAGAGACGAGCTCATATGGCTTTGTATAGGAATTTGCCTTTTTTCTAAAATAGATTTCTCTAAGAAAAAAAAAGGGGTAAGAAGAGTGTCCACATATGGTATAATTAACTGAAAATGTGTCGGCATGAATATATATATATATATATATATATATATATATATATATATATATATATATATATATATATATATATTGCGTGCAATATTTATTATGGACTGCTAATGTATCTACAAGTATACTAGTAAAAATTTCATGATCTTTCTAATTATGAAACTTCACTAGCATACTTATAGATATATTAGCAGTTCAAGATAAATGCTGCATAAAAAAATGACGAGCTTAGCACTGATTTTTCCATTAAAGGATCAAACAATTGACTAACAAAAAAATATAACATATGTAAACTATAGGGGTGAATGTGTTTGAATTAAAAGTATAATAGTGTAATATATAATAAATTGGTGATAGTGAATCAAATTGTAATTTTCCAAAAAATACTGAAAAATATGACATGAGCTTGGAGCCTAGCTAGTAAATTATAGTCACTTTGAGAAATTATATTAATTGAAATTCAAGTCCTAAGCACATATCCTTTAGCATTGAAATGAGGTACACAAGATTGTCTATTTTGCCATATGTCACAATTTTTTTCTAAACCACTTTTACTATGATTTTTTCCTTTACCTTTCCTAGAACTTTCCCAGGTTCCAAACAGAGTCATATTGTTGACAACTTTTGTATGATGTATGGTGTATGATGAGACATGGACATGCGTGGGTGACATGGCCAAACCCAACAATCACATAAACACTAGACAAAGGAAACAAGAAGGAAAGAGAGGTGGGGACTGCTCCTCTGGTTTTTGGCTTTCTCCATCCCAAAGTCCAAAACTCCAAAAAGTTTGTACCACGTGTGGTTTGAGGCCCACATTTCACCATCAAACATTAATGAACACGTCACACGTGTGTGTGTGTACAATATTGACATGATTTATGATATTGCCCCATCTCCTTCCCTTTAATTGGTTTTTTTATGCAAAGCTGCTAGCCTTATCCTTATTATGGGACCCTTACCAATAATTTAATATTTAGGATTTTGTACTCTTCTTCAAATACACCTAACCCTTCAATTATTATTATTATTATTATTTATATATTTTTTTTTCAATTCAATTTTGAAAAATAAGGGAGGGGGAAATATAATTCATCTTAATTAATTGTTAAATTTAAGAATGTGTTGAAATTAGGGGAGAGAGAAACATAATTCATCCTATAATTCTCACTAATACTTGGGTTAGTTTCAGAAATTGACATCACATACCTTCATATGGGAAAGAAGGTATATTTGTATCACTTGATGAAATAAGTAGCAAAACTCATTTTGGGGGTAAGCTTATTAATATTGATCTTCTTTCTTGGATGTTGTATGGATTTGGATCCGGTAATGATATGACATTAGATCACTAGGTAGTGATCCATCTAGTATGGCTATACTTACTGTAAGCCTGCATGAAAAATAAAAATCAATAAATCTAAGCCAATTTTAGAAATAATAAAAATACTAAAATACTAATAGACCTCCTTATGACCAGCTGCAAAAAACTGATTGTAAAAAAAATTACAATAATTGGGTCAAAAATCAAAGTGATTCTACAATCAGTTTCTAGAAAAAAAAAATCACAGTAATTCTACAATCTGTTTTTGAAAATAACTGACCGTGAAAAAATAATGAAATTTTGAAGAATAGTATAGTCACTGTTTTTTATAGTGACATTTTTAAAAAATTGGCTGTCGGATCACCATGATTATTGCTCAAAAACTGAGTGAGAAACATATGATTATTGCTATTTTTTTTTTCTTTTAGTACCCAAGTCAAGACAAATAACAGCCAGGACCCTTGGATCAACTTATTTGTCACAATCTAACCAGTGGATCACTAGCTAGTGATCAAATGTTACTGGATTAAAGTTCCAAATGTAGTAGGAAGATGCTAGTATCAATCACTATCGATCTCTATTCTCTCAATGTCACGTAGTGACAATATTGTCCATTTTTCAAACATGCGTTTCTATTATAAAGACAGAAAGCATATAAAAAAAAAAAATTCTTATAAGATGAACACGTATTTAAATGATGAAAACGAATTCATATCATATATCACTACCATTATTATCCTTAATAATGCATGTAATATTAATATTAGTAAGACCGAGTCGGATCTGTATTTATTTTATGAAGTATAAAAACCACACAAAATGAAGATGTGTTCTATAAAATAGATATGTCTGTGTTATAAGGACATTGATATATATATATTGACACTAACATCCCCAAATGTAATAATAAGAATACTCTTAAAATTGAAGAAAATTTGGGAAGGAATTGATCGAATTGAAGAGAGGGTCCACAGTATTATGGAGTAGGGATTGAAATGGGTTGGAAAATAGTGGAGCTGGCATGGACAGACACTAGGAAAAATCAATGCACTGATCCAATCTACTTGGAAGGAAAAAGGTAGTGGACCCTTTGTGTCTGTGGTCCTAGCTAGCTAACAAGATAAGTGAGTTGGGTTCACAAAAGAATGCCTGCGGATTTATTACAAAGAATGGTGCCCTAATGTGACACCCTAATTTGTCCATTGCTCTTTTATTTTATTTTAAAAAAAAATTTCATTCATTTTCCCATCATCTATGAGTTGTATTTTTGGTGTGTTCTTGGTGTATGGATGTGTTATGGGATCCAAGAACACAAACCTAACTTGTGTTGGGTCTAGGTACATTGGCACCGGCAATGCAAGCTGCCCCATTTTCAAATATTGGGGGTTAGTGAGACTTGAGTTCTGTTTGGATATCGAGAAAAAAATAAAATAAAATAAAAAGTGTTTAGAGAGATCGATTCCTTTTTATGGCATTTTTAAGTTTATTTTTCTAGTTTTTTTGAATTCTCCCAACTTAAATTTCTGGTTGGCTTTTGATCATATTTTATGCAACAAGCACTTGTTATTTAATGAACGAGTCAAGTAATAAATTGTTTAAATTTGAGTCAATAAATTAACAAGTTCATAAATAATATTTGAATATATGCTTCTTTTATTTTACAAGCGAACTTAAATGAACGTTTTTATTATCCAAACAATTACAAAATTCAAGTAGTTTGACTATTTAAAATATTAATAATGAGCTTATTTTGGTACTCAGTACAGTACTTAAGGCTCGTTCGTGTTAGCTTATGCTAAAATCACTTTTGGAGAATTATTTTCACATATCTCTTTTAAATTATGTTTAAACCATGTCTTCACATATCAACATTTTCATACAAAAAGTGATTGTGATAAAAGTTGGGGCTTCCTAATTGTTGTCACAATCACTATTAGTATGAAAATTTTGTCACGCATCCTATCATCCTTCAAGTTATTTAAAAGTGATTACCATTCCTCATTTTAGATTAAGTGAAATTTTAAACTCCAAAAGTAATTCTAGGAAAAGCTAATGCAAGCGCCCATACTCTATTCGAGCTTGACCTGATAAATTAACAGGCTAAAAAAATAAGATTTGAGCTTAACTCGGTTATTTTACAAGCGAGCACACATGAGTGTTTTATCAAGCTGAAGTCAAGCCAAACTAGCTTGTTTGATTTGGTAGGGTTTGCCGTCAACCCTAATTTACTTGATATAGAGCAATAATATTAATCCTATTTAGATAAGTCCTGCATCAATTAATTGCATGGTAATAAGACTTGAAATGCACCCTTGAATATCTAATTTCATCCATGCATAAATTCATTAAAATTTCAAGATATATAAAAATAATAGCGACGATGACGACGATGATGGTGGTGACAACAATAATGATTAATAGTTATGCATAGATTAATTAATTAATTGCCCCATACTTTTCCAATATTTCAAAATCTATATTTACGTGAAAGAAATTAAGTTGCAAAACCCTAGCCCAAGTTCTTGGCCAAAACTTGCCAACTTAGTAAGTGGTTTTGAACCCTTTCATGGGTTAACATCACGGTCAACACTGCAATTTTGTGGATGAAAATCACACAAGTACCGATCAAATTGGCACTATCGTGTTTTTAATGTTTGAAAGTTGATCTACTTTGTTATGCATCTCCATCGGTTTTTAAGAATATATATATATATGCAATAACTGAATCACCTGAACCTCAATTCATATTTTGGTAACCACATTTGCAGATTGGGTTACAGTTGGCTTTCGATCTTATACCACATGATCTAACTAACCCAAAGATTAATTCATAACCATACAATCGATTGGTAGCTGTGAAGCTTCGATTTTTTTTTAAAATAATAATTTAGAGAAGCAAATATATATATATATATATATATATATATGAGAGAGAGAGAGAGATGATCCATTAAGGTCCGGACCTTAAGCTTAATTTAAGGTCCACTTTTCTCTGGGATTGGTATTTTGAAAAAGTGACGGTTGGATTAGATAATCTTCTTATGTATGTTATGTTTGCCCAAAATCACAGTAATCTAACGGTTGGTTTTTAAGATACAGACTGTTAAACAGTTATTACAGTATCCAATTGTAAATACTGTTAAAGTGTTTCATGGATTGTATTTTGAAAACCGATTGTTGGATCACTATAATTTTTGACAGACTATATATAAGAAGATTATCTAATTCAACGGCTGTTTTTTCAAAATACCATCGGTTGTGTGAGAAATGGTGAGAGGACCCCAAATTAATTTAAGGTCCGGACCTTAATAAATCAAGTTTATATATATATATATATATATGTTTTTGGATTTCATGGCCAAACTTGGCCTAAACAGTCTTCAACTTTTACACCATTTTTAAGATTATAAACTGTCTTCAACTTTTACACAAACTTTTTTGACAATCTTTTTCTTATTTTTAGGATTAATTTGATGGCTTAAGAATTATTTAAAAGATTACATACAAAAATTGTGGGTCCCCTTATACTAATCCTATGAAAAGAAACAATTTTAGTCTTATTATAAAATGATACCATGCCATAATATTGCATTAATTTTGGTAGAAGATGCCATACCATTTTAGTTTTATAAGTAATCCTGTTTAATTAGAACATGCATTTGTGCCTTTCAATGCCATGCAAAACAAAATGGAACCATTTGAATTTTTCTTTGGGACATCCAAGCCTTCAAGGGCATTTTACTACATGGGCTTAGTTTAATTAGTTACTAGATTCATAGCACACGCGATACGTGTGCAAAAAAATTATATATATAATTTTTTTTATAAAAAAAAATTGAGTATAAAATTTTAAATTTTAAAAAAGTAGTTACTAAAATGTTTGTGTGATAAATGAAATATGGTAGTTATAAAGTAGGTGATTGTGAGATGCATATTTTGTAAAACTGATCGTTGGATTAGATACTATGCATATATATGTTAGGCATACCAAAAATGATAGTGATCCAACGGTCGGTTTCTCAGATATGTCACTGAGAAAAGCTGTGACAAATTTCAGCAGTCAAAATTTTTCACAATCTGTATTTTGAGATGCCTACATCGGATCACTATGATTTTTTGTAGACGTGACATCTATAACAAGAGTATCTAATCCAACGGTCAGTTTTTCAAAATATGCATCTAACAATTCCCTACGAGCTTTGAGCATCAAGCTGACTTTCGTGAAAGTCAACATATGCTTATTTAGATCGGAACTCTCTCTCTCTCTCTCTCTCTATATATATATATATATATGAGATGGGGATCATGCATTGGCCATGTCTACAACATCCCACATGTCATATACTACCCATAAGCTAGAGTTTGGATTTGTTGTAGATGACAGCTGTTCAACACTTGTTCACCATTGGATAGCCGACACGTGTGTAAGAAAGAGGATTCAATGGCTCACATAAGAAAGGTCCATGGATTTGACAAGTGATCCGAAACACACCAAATTTGGACATTTCTTATGTGATCCATTGGATCTCATTTCTTACACACGTGTCGGCCATCCAACTGTAATCAACATCTGTCAAATCAACAGAAAATCCAAACTCTACCCACAAGCCAATTGTTTCAAAAAAAAATGGGTCCCACAAACCTCAACCCACATGACCATGCCTCACCAATCAAGGACATCCACGTGGGCCCACTCACATGGGCTGTTCCCCATCCAATCTCGCGATCCAACGCTCCTAATTTCACTCCCCAGACCCCTCTAGAACGCATCTCAGCCATCCATTCCTGGTCCACAGTATTCAATACGGACGGTTGTGCTTGTCCCCTCTATGTCCCCTGAGTGTATGGCAACAGAGTTAAAGGTGTTGCTAATGTGACCGACAACTACACTTGTACATGTCCAAAACAGAAAATGGACAACCCCACGCGCTATCCCAAATCTCACACGAATCACACGTGTCTGATCTATGATTGGTCATTTGACAACCCGTGTGAGACAGCGTGTGGGACTACCATTTCCCACGTATGATATTCATGCACGGAGAGAATAAGTCACCTAGATATTGTCCCTCCCTCAATCACTCTATATAATTCTTCTGTATCATAACCCTTCCCTCAAACCACAAAATTCTCCTCCGGAGTATAGAAAAATTGGCCGGAAACTCGCCGGAATCTTACCCACAAAATTTTCATTCCTAGTTTAAACAAGGTGGTACATATCTTGATCGATCAGTTCTGTCCATAAACCAACACGATCGAAGTTTCATTGAATTATCAAACTATTATTGAAAATTTGTCCCAAAAAAAAAAACAAAAATGGAGAAGCCAGTAATCTATGGGAGCGATCTGAATCTTAAGGCGACTGAGCTAAGATTAGGTTTGCCGGGGACGGATGATTCCGAGAAACAATCACCTCCTAGTGCTAGGAGTAATAAAAGAGCTTCACCGGAGACTGAGAATCAGGAGTCTAGGTTTAAGAACAATTCTAGCATGTCAGATGCCGGAGAAGGTGACCGGGAAACTGCTCCGCCCTCCAAGTAAGTTATCTACTTTAATGGATTATATTTATTTATTTTTATAGAAATTATTAATGTAAATAATTAGAGTTTTGTGTATGCTTAATTTATATTATTTGACCTAATACATGAACTTAATTAACTTATGGTGGTTAATGAAATGGCAGGGCACAAGTAGTAGGGTGGCCGCCGATCCGATCTTACCGGAAAAATTGTTTTCAACCAAAGAAAAGTGAAGCCGATGGGGCTGGAATGTATGTGAAAGTAAGCATGGATGGAGCTCCTTACCTAAGAAAGATTGATCTTAAGATTTACAAAAGCTACCCAGAGCTCCTCAAGGCCTTGGAAAATATGTTCAAGTTTACCATTGGTAAGAACTGCCTTAATTGATGACAATTGATTAAGGGTCACCTAGAAAAACAAATCTTGTCCATCCATAAAATAAATAAATAAATAAAAATAAAAAATGAAATAAAATTGGAGTATTAATAGATCTAGAATCTCACCCATGATCTTTGATCGCCTGAACTATTTTGATGGGATTGATAATTATTATGTTAATTCAATGTATTATATATGCTAATTTTGCTTTCAAATTTTCAGGTGAGTATTCAGAGAGGGAAGGCTATAATGGATCTGATTATGCACCCACGTATGAAGATAAAGACGGTGACTGGATGCTTGTTGGAGATGTTCCATGGGAGTAAGTCCTCTCTCTCTCTCTTTCTCTCTCTCTCTCTCTCTCTGAGCTAGATCAGCTAGTCAGCTCACAAGGCACTTTTTGTTTCTTACTGCAGTATGTTTATCTCCTCCTGCAAGAGAATGAGAATCATGAAAGGTTCAGAAGCTAGAGGACTGGGTTGTCTATGAAACCCTCAAAACACCATTTCCTACAAGATTAAGTGAGAGAAGCTAGATGGAAACAACTCTCATGACGAAAAAAAAAAAATCTTTGAGAGGCTTATGAAACAAAGATATATATATGCAGTTTGGTCAGCCAATATCACACAGTTTATTCCTTACATACTCATGGCTGTTTTTGAGCCTCTGTGATACATGTTCAAATTTTGAAACAATATCCATCTAAATAGTACATGATATATAGAGAAATGACTTGCTTGATCAGATCCAACTGTACAAAATAATGAAGAGCAAGCTTCACAAAATTTTCAAATTATTGATTCAGTTGCATGTGTATCACTAGCTAAGAATATATATTTATATACAAGATTCAGTTGCAGGATTTTGTGTAAAGTTACATGTTTCTCCGACCATCTTTCTGAATTTGTTCTTGGGCCACAACTTTATACATGCCAACATCCTTAAGTCTCTGTTTGGATCCCAAATATAATGAGAAGAATAAAAGAAAAAAGAGCTTAAAATGCTTAAGAAAAGAGCCAATTTTAAGCAACTTTCAGTATTTTTCTTTCATTTTCCTTATTGATATCTCAATTTTATTAATTTCTAAAAAAAAATTGTTCACAAAAATCCTCAAATATCAAAACTCTCTTCAGATCTCAAAAAGTATAAGGGGAGGAAAAGAAAGGAAACAAAAATATTTTAAAAAATATGTTGCTGTGAAATAGATCATCTCTAAAATATTTTTAGGCCTTTTACTTTCTCTTTCCACAATCAGAATAAAAGCAAATAATTTGTGATAAATCTCATTGGAATTTTGATTTCAGCGTCTGGCAAAACCGCATTTTTTGTGTAATAGTTACAATTACCAACAGATTTGAACACAAAAATCCTCAAATGTTAACGTTTTATTTGGATCTCGAAAAGATCGAGTAAAGGAATAGAAAGAAAAAAAGCAAAAAATTGTATTAAAATAATCATTTTATACTACTAGGTCCAAGTCTTTTAACATAACAAATAGACAAAAAAGAAAAAGAAAAAAAGAAGAAAATCTCAATGACTTCAGGTTATAAAATTGAATCTCGTGGTATAAAGTTCTAAACTTACAAACTTTTAGATAACTTTCCATAAATATAATATATTCCTCTCTAAATTAAGCATTTTAAAGTTTTTTTTCTTTTGCTTTCATTGTTTTTATTAAATGAGTCAATTTTAGAATCATCAACACCTCACTAACTTTTAGATAAGGGTCTGTTTGCATTAGCTTTTCCTATAATCACTTTTGGAGCTTAAAATTTGGCTTGATCTAAGAGGAGAAATAATCACTTTTAAACAACTTAAGGGATGATAGAATGTATGGCAAAATTTTCATACTAATAGTGATTGTGGCAAAAGTTAGGAAGCCCTAACTTTTATTACAATCACTTTTAGTATGAAAATTTTGATACGTGAATACATGGTTAATTTGAACATAATTTTAAAGATATATATATATATATATATATATATATATGTGTGTGTGTGTGTGTGTGTGTGTGTGAAAAAATAGTTATCCAAAAGTGATTTTAGCTAAAACTAACACAAACGGATCAATCCTAAGCTTAATTCAATTTGCAATTGAAAACAAGTTTCTAATTTAGTTGCCGGAAAAAGATTTGTGCAAGAAGGTAGCTAGCTAGAGGAGATAGGAAAGACCTTGGCAGAATGATATATAATGCCGCCAAGTGAAAGAAAAGCTACATCCAGGGCCGGTCCTTGGCTTTTGCCATCTAAAATATTTGCTTGAGGCCTCCAATTTTAAGGGGCCCAGTTTTTTTTTTTTTTAGGCCCTATACTCCCACAATAAGGTTTCACCATCAGTTCATCCGACAATGACTTTTATTCATCAGTTCTCCAATCTAAAGGGGCCCAACCGCCCATTCCAATTTCCAAATCAAATCTCTCTCTCTCTCTCTCTCTCTCTCCCTAGCCCTAGGGCAAAACTGCAAAATGAAAGCATTCTACCAGTAAGGTTCCAGATTATGCTACAATTGAAGCAATAGAGGACTTTATCGAAGCAATATATGCAGTGGATTTGTGAATGGGATTACAGAGCTCAAGTTTCCGGAACATTACCTTGTTTCAAGACTTTTAGGTATTTAAACTTGGTACAAGTGATATAACATTTTTCATGTTTCTCTATAATTTATTTCTTTTTTTTTCTTATTGTTGATTTGTTGATTTTTCTGAGCAATGAACTTTACTCAAATTGATTAACCAATTTTACTCTGTTCTGATTATGTCAGACTAAGACATTTCATATTTAGTTTGGTAGATGACACTATATTGACTACTGTAATGTCTATTTCCTCATCTAAATTGATTTCTGAAATCCTTTTTTCCCTACTTACTAACCCTTTTAGCTGAAAAGATTAGTGTTATGCCAAAATAAAAATATCTAAAATTTCTGTCATTTTTTTTTTCTTTTCTCATTTTATTTTTATTTTTCAATTCAGAATCATCATTTTGCTTTCTATCTAATATCATTGTTTGTCTCTTCTCAATCTCATTTTTATCCATTTTCTTTATTTCCTATATATTTGAATTATATTCAATTTAATCGATGAAGTATTTTGATAATTGTTTGATTTATGTGTATTAGTGAATGGTGATAGGAGGTTCTGGATGAGCCAAATGAAAATCCTTTTGTGAATTGCTTGTTGTAGTATGGTTGTAGGTTTTAGCTTAAGAGAAACTAAGGTATGCATTTTTTTTTTTTTTTTAATATATATGTCAAAATGTAGAAGGGCCTCATTCTAGGAACTCGCTTAGGGCCACCCAAACCCTAGGACTGGCCCTGGCTACATCCAATGAGTTTTAGTAACAATTGTGCTCGTCACTAAATGTTCAATTTTTTATAGTGACTAGATAGCTAGGAACAAAAACTGTTTTCTAAAAACATACGAATTTTAGGGAAACATGAAATACTTTTCTAACATATGTTGTTCATAATTAGACTAGAATTTAGGACTTGCTTCAAAACTTAATAGAGCACACCATGTTGTTATAAAACAACCTTTTTATCTCAGGGATGAAAAAGAAAAGAAAACATTGTAGGAAAAAAGAAGCTAGACTTGTTTCGACTTAAAGCTTAGAATTCAATTGCTGAAAATTGTTTGTTTTCATTTGTATTTGCCTTATAATATATACACGGTACAACTCTAAGAGATAATTACAATTGGTTATAATTGAAGCATGATATGTGGAACCAATACATAATACATATGATTGACATTTCGAAACATGTTTTTAACAACATTTTCCAAAATTTTTCTTAAAATTAACCTGCTTTTATAAAACATCCAAAATAATGTTTTTGGCTTTTATTCTCAAAATTTCTTGGTTTTCTTTTAATATACATTTCTAAGAACAATTTTCTAGATCGGGACTATATATATATATATATTAGAATCTATCCTGTAAGGACGTCCTTACGTTTTTTATCGTCAGTCCACTTTCAATGAGAGAGGTATTTTGAAAAACAGACCGTTTGATTAGATAATCTTCAAATGTATGTCATGTTTGCCAAAAATCACAGTGATTCAACGATCGATTTCTAAAATACAGATATTTAAACAACTTTGATAACATCCAATAGTAAATACGTACTGTCAAAGTAATTTACGGACTGTATTTTGAAAACCGATTATCGAATCACTGTAATTATCTAAAAAGATTATCTAATCTAGTCGGTTTTTCAAAATATTTATCCTATGTCTCAAAGAAGGATTGGCTAACGATAAAAATTGTAAGGATGTCTTTACAAGATCTGTTCTATATATATATGTTTTAAATTAGTTTGTGAAAAATACATTTCTAAGAACTGATTTCTAGAACAGTCATTAGAAATACTTGTTTCAAACTAACATTCAAGACTTGTTTCAAACCATATTAGATCGAGCATAATACTTGATGTTTGCACATATAAAGATTGGAATAGATTGAACATGACAAGTTGACTATTGAAAAAGAGAACGAACATGGCCACCTATAAAGATGGAACACAATATGACTCCACTTGTGTCCATTCAAATTGAAATTTAGGATTTGGAATTGAAAGTTGGGATTTGCTTGATCTTGATAAAGCACAATAATTTATGCTTGCACATATTTAATTAGATGGCACAGAATCAACACGACCATATTTGTTGCTCATTCAGATTGCAATTTGGAATTTGTTTCAAAAGTTTATGAAGCACAATACTTGATGCTTGCACATATGAAGATTGCATACTTAAAAAAAAAAGAAAAAAGAAAAAGGAAAATATATAAGATTCTGCACAATACTTAAAAGTTAATTATCCCTACCAGGCCGGTCCTAAGAGTTTGAATGTCCTATGCGAGCTCTTAAAATGTTGCCCCTACTATATATTGAAAAAAAAAAAAATTACGTGTAAAATTTTAGTTCTTTAACCTTAATTTCTCATAAGTATAACATATAACAATCAATTCATAAAGTAGGTTTTCAATAAGTTCACCTCGAACCTCTAATCAATGATTCACCATTTTATATATATATATATATATATATATATATATATATATTAAAAAAAAGAGAATAAGTTAAAATCTATAACAATCAAATTAGAAAGAGGGTTTTCAATAGGCTCACCATGAACCTCCTATCATAATTACAAATATAATTAAACTAATAAAGAAGACCTACAACGATTAACTCACAAAGAAGGTTTTCAATAGGCTCATCCCGAACCTCCTATTATCATTACAAATATATCAAACAAATAAACAAGACATAACAAATCAATAATCAATTCACAATGAGTGTTTTCAATAGGCTCACCCGAAAACCTCCTATCATCATTTTACAAATATATCAAACTAATAAACAAGATTTGATTACAACTCTTGAATATAATTTCATTAAAATGAATATAATTCAACTATATTTTCCATAAATGAGTTAAACAAACATAGAACAAGATACCAAGAAATCAACAACAATCATATTCTAAAGAAAAATGCAACAACAAAAAATAGAGGCTAAATAGTAGAACATATATAGTATTTTCGGGTTTGGCCATTTGGGATGCCCTTGAATTAAAATTGGCTGCTTATGTAGTATATCACTACTAAGGCCAAATTTGATGCTCCTAAATTTTACTAAAAAACTGCTGCCCAAGGCCATAACCTCTTAAGCCTACCCTCAGGGCCGGCTCTGACCCCTACTTATGTTAATTCAAGCACTTGTCAAGAATGAATGGGTCATTTTCTGATTTAATAGTAAGAGTACTAGGCTGTCAAACACGAACATAATAGTTGAGTCTTGAGAGTCGCCACTTTATGCAAAAAATATAAAAATAATGTGGCTTGTGGGTGGTTGCATGTATCCAGAGTTGACCTTGCAGGGTGGGTCCAATAAAGCTCGACATGTGCTTGAAGGATTCCTAAAATGATAATAATAATAATAATAATAATATTGATTTGGTCAAGAATGATTAGGCATGGGTAGTTAGAGATAAAGGTGGCTCCATTGCGCTCCTGTGTGAATTATTGAATTAGGATGTGAAGATCAACTGCCTAGATGAGAATGGAGAAAATTTCCCACTATGCCACTCAGCCGGCATTAGAAGTATTCTCAATAATATAAGCTGGCATAAAAATAAAAAATAAACCTGCTGGAGAATAATAGAATCCACTCTATCCCACATCGCCTAAATAAAAGACATGTTATAACTTTATATACCTGTATTGGGCCCTCCATCTACAAGCTTAGACTTTTAGGTTAGAAACTTAACATGATATCTGAACTTCATAAGCCTGTATTCCAACTTGGCTTTTAAAATTTTTCACAAAAAATTTGGCAAATAATTTTTGGGTAATTCAATGCACAGCTATGTTACATGGATACTGCCCATTTCATGACCACGGGTACGAGTATGAGAAGTGTCCAATGTGCCCATTGGATCAATTTTCTTCTCTTCTTTTCTTTTATTTTATGTTTACTCGTTTCATCACATCATAATATATTAAATTATATATATGAACAGAAATGATCAAGTCAACATATAAATGCTTATATAAGTTTATGTAAGCATGAAACCCACAAATAATTATGGGATACATATTTTGAAAAACTGACGGTTGAATTATATACAATACTTATTCATGTTATGCATGCCTAAAATCACAATGATTCAATGGTTGGCTTTCATCTTTTGAAATTCTAACATTCAATTATCATAATTTTTGGCATGCATGACATGCACAAGTATTGTATATAATCTAACAGTCAGTTTTTCAAAATATGCATCGAACTTCACGCTTATAAACTTCTATAAGCATATGTTGACTAGATCGGGACTGTACATATGAATGTTAGCATGAGGTCTTGCCTGCGCTGGCTGGTCACATGTGATGGTTGGATTTTCATGTCGAGATTTGAAAATTAGATAAATTTGACATCTGGATACACTTGCAAAAGCAAAATATTTTCCCATCTAATCCTACTTCCAAAAGCACTACATGCTTAACAGACCATGAATATTCTTACAAAAATGTAAAAAAAAGGTGCAAGATCAATACAGAAACCTATCAAATCAAGTGTTCATTCGGTCTGCCATTAATGTTTAATTCAAAGCTCCTTTTATCCATGGTAGAATATCTTGAAAGTTAAAAAGGTGTTGGTCCAAATTAAATATCTTGGCCAGTGATGGTGACCAAATTGGACCATCGATCTCTATACTCCAATAATATATATATATATATATATATAGAGAGAGAGAGAGAGAGAGAGAGAGAGAGAGAGTGTGTGGGAGTGCGAGTGCGAGTTGGTCTGCTTAAATTAAAATAAAAAATCAAACTCAGAATGAAACAGTGGTTATACGAATAATTTTCCGTCACAAGTTGATTTTTACCATTGATAGGATCCGTAGCAAATCAGTGGCTAATACTACCGTCACCGTAGTGTTAATTTGTTGCCACTAAAAGTAGCTTGCTTTACTGGAGCTAGCCCCGATAGGTGAGGGTATAAGAAAAAAAGGGTTAGAATTAGACTAAATTTACCGGTTCAGTCCCCTCTAATACAGTAATAATAATAATAATAATAATTATTATTATTATTAAAAAAAATAACCTTCTTTTGGTCTCAAATTAGAATAATAAAAAATCAGCCATGTAATTTATCAAACATGGGCTTTAATATTTGGACCATCTTTGTTTCCGAAAAAATCAATTTTGTGAATTCCCAAACAGCCCCCATATATAAATTTACCTATTCATTGGTACTTATTTGAGATTAGAATTGTTTCAATTTCAGACTTCATTTTACTTCCATATATATATATATATATATATATACACACTCAATGTCCATGCAGAAAAGTTGCAAATTCATTAATTTTTTTTTTTAATTTTATCATTTGAAAGATTTCTTTATTGTAATAAGTTTTCATATTTCGTTGTGAAAAGAATATTGGTAAAAATATTCTTTCTTAAGCTAAACTAATCCGAATCAACCTAGACTTTGCATGGATTGGATAGTTTGATTCCACTACTTAAACGGTTGGTTTTTGGTTTATATTTTATTTTTATTTTTTTTGTTAAATGATATACATTAGTAGGGTTAGTGATTAATTGTTAGTGAGCATAGGAGCAACACATGAGTCAATCCTCATTTGTAAGGAATGGAATCCAAAACTTCATTTCTTACGGGGAGAGACATGAACCATTAATGAGCCAAAGCTCATACTCTAATCGACCCAAATCAAACCGAGTTTCACCCTATAATAAACTTATCTTATAAATGAGCATTTAAACCTAAATATAGGATTATATAAGCTTCCTGCATAGAACACAGATTTTATCAAGGCAAGGCAGAAGATCTATACATATGATCTTTACATTCAAACATATATTGGCACCAGTTTATGATAAGATATATCATTATCACTACAACTCAGGTAGATTGGGCAAATTGGGAGGCTCAGATTCAACCCAAAGTGTAGAATTCTCTACTCAAAGACCTACCTAACCGTTTAAATTCAGGTTGAGTTGAGTTGAGTTGCAAGCAAACGATGACATCCTAAGTCCCATTTGGATTAGTTTTACCTAAGATCACTTTTGGAGAACTATCTATTCATCTCTTTATATATTAAAATTTTCATACTAGATGTAATTATAGTAGAAGTTAGGGAGCTCAGCTTTGGCCAAACATCCTATAATCCCTCGAGTCATATATAAATGATTATCACTCTATCTCTTTAGATCAAGTGGTATTCTAAACCTAATCCAAACTGGGCCTTAGTTTAGTAGTCAGTGCCGGAAGTCCGTAGCTGCATCTGGATTTGCACCAATGCACCTTTCAGAAAGTTTGAAGATGAAGTTTGTCTAGTGGTATGGCCATGGATCTGCTGCAACTTCTACCAAATATTTGGAGGATTCAAGCAAGGAAAGAAGGGTGCATGCATATTACAAAACTGGAGCATTTAGTTATAGATGGAAAATGATGGAATTGAAGAGAAAAATAAAGGAGGGACAGTGGAATTACAAAAGCAGAGACTGAACAATGAGCTGGTGATTGAAGAGAATGGAAGAGAGCAGTGGGAAGAACAACAAACACAATCATTAGAAGATACGCTTAAGTTCAGGTTTAGGAGACCTAGCTCTCACCATATCTTCACAAAAACCTTATAAGCATTGGGTGCAGACCTCATCAAATGAGGGGCACTAGTTGGTGCTCATAATGCATAATCAAATATCACTAAAACATTTACAATAGAGCAACAAATGAACGACGGGAAGCCTGAAAAAATTGAGATTATCAGTTTAACTTTGAATGCGAAACCAAACCATTGCATGAACTAATCTAAATACAACAGGCTATAACATTCTCGATTAGAATCAATTATGCATTGTTTTAGTATAAAAGACTCAAAATCAAAATTTCTATTATAACGCTGGTCATAATTGATCTAATTCCAGAAGGTTTGAAGAGCCAAATGAACACATAGCAACTCATGACCAGAGCACATAAAGTGAATTCCACGCACAGACCATACAAACAAAGCCTGTTGAGACTCTTGCAAAATTATCTCTGATAAAATATCAGAACTATACAAAGAAATTACCATGTTGATACGGGTATCTGGCAATCAGCATAATGAGCGGTTAGAAAGGCATGAAATCATCACCGCCCATAAAACTAGCATGCTTGCTAGCATTCTGTTCATGAAAAGATCCCATTCTTGAATCCAGAATGGCCAGTTGTGACTTCACCCATGGCGGATTGTACCTGCCTTCGACCCACAAAGCTTCCCCTGTATCTTTGTGTTTGAAATCTGGATATTTTGGGCTTCTCTGTAAGATCACATAAAATGACATTGAAATGAGACTCATGGTATAAAACATACCTACCAGCAAGTCAACTAAACGTATAATCAGACATAAACTAAGCGAACTCTTTTTTTTTTTTTTTTTTATAAGGTAAATTGTATTGATTGTATTAAAAAGGCTGTAGCCTTTATACATTTGAGGTATACAAAAAACCAGCAAAAACTACAATTTAAGTGAATCCAAAAAATTGGCAAGGAAATCTCAGTTTCCGAAACACACCCATCCTCTCCAAACAAAAGGATTCCTAAGTGAATTCAATATCTCAAGCCAGTATTTAGTATTTTTCTAGAGTAGTTCAGTAAAGAAGCAATTCAATCCAGCTCGTTCAATTTCATCATTGATTAAGACATGTAAAAATGTATAGAGCATTGAAGATGTATCCCATCAGTAATATATTTTCCAAGCCATCCAACAATCATTTGGGTATGTAATTTATTTTTGTTCAGGTACTGGTACTTCTTTTCTCGGATCTATTGAATGGTCTATCTGGACATTGGTGCATGTGGAATATGACCAATGCCCAGCATAGAGCTTCTTCTCTTCATCAAACTCTAATAAGGGTATCTGCATTCACACACATACATGCATACACACAAAGATCAACATGTACACCCTCACTGGATGTAAGCCTACTGCTCACAAAGATTGAAATGCCACACTAAGACACATGGTACAATGTTATAAATGCCTATTTTTAATCTATGAAGGAACTGAGTAGACTACCTTGTTCTTCCTATTATCCCACCAATCCACCGGATTAGCAAAGAAGGCTTGCCATAGTTCTTCTGTAGAACCCGCATTATTTGCAGTATGATTTCCAAGCTTTCTACCTGCAAGGACATAAAATTATAACAAATAAAAAAGAAGTTCAATGCGAAGAAAAAAAATCCTGCATTAATCAAGAATATGCAAAATAAAATAAAATAAAAACCCTGCACAAATCAAGAATATGTTCAGTCAAAGACATTAATTACCTGATGACGTGGAATTAGCATCCTGATCATACGAGGACACTGGGAAGTTCTTTTCAACAAAATTCATTTGCTGAACAACTACCTGCAAGAGATCTAAAACAATCACAATCTACTTGGAACAAGATAAAAAGGAATATGGAATGATAAAATATAATGCCATAGGATCACAAAACCTTGTAGTATGTCTGCTGTTTTCCATCATCAATTTCAACTGTATCTGAAACTAGCCGACCAGAAACATATATTTGGTGGCCTTTCTCGATATGCTGAAAAGCGACATGAGCCAGCTCATCCCAGAATGTCAAATTGATCCTGAGAAACATCAACCAATACATTCAAGAAATGCTTTAATCCCTCAACCTAGTACTTATTCTTGAACCAATCAACTGGCAGCATCTTAATACAATTAACAGGAAATAAATTGATGGAAACATATTACAGACACATTGATTAAGGGTCCGCCTGGATGTCCCATGGAAATTGAATGCCTCATTTTATTTTAACTAGCATTAAAGGTACAAATACATCAACTTGAATGGAGCCACTAAAAAAAGTCGGAATCATCAATATAACTGATAGTGTAGAATCAAATTTTCAAATTTCTATTCTCATTTATGTTCTTTTGAATGTCACATTCACAATGATGGATTTGGTCACAAAATTATATACAAATAGAATGAAATAATCCAATTTCCATGAGACAGCCAAACAGGCCCTAAATTGATTCATTTTCCTTTGTATGACCAGGAAGTGAAAATTCTCATTCAAATGGCATGAGAGAGAAATAGAGAGAACAATGTCAATAAAGTAAATGCTTCTCTTAATTTGCATAAATCAGTTTCACTCATTTCCTTCGGACATCTGAAACTACAAAACACCCATGAATCATAGACCAATCATGCCACAATCTTATTAATAACAACAATCAATCCAAACAGCAAATTGGGTCACTAGAACTTTACCAGATACCACTGCCCTATGAACTTAGACCATCTCAAATGCTCAAATAACATTTGAGGTGCCAATGCCAAAATTTGACACCCCAAATGGCACCAATGAAAAATTTTGGCACCAATGTGCTCCAATGAATCGGCTGTCAAACAGCCCCTATATCATGTGGCTTCCATCTACAATAAACAGCTGCTACCATTTGAGGCGCAAAATTTGGCAGCAAGGGCTACCCAATGCCAAAATTTGGCACCTCAAATGGCAGCTCATCGGAGCAACCTATTTGGGTGCCAATGCCAAATTTTGGCAATGACAGCACAATGTGGATGCTCTTATAGTGGTACTCGTTTTTGTAGAATTCCCCAATATTATAACCAATCAACTAAGAAGCATGTACACTTCCCTAGAGATGGTAACTCGCTTCTCTCTTCGATTCCTTCTTCTTCATTTTCCTTTTTGTCCTATCTTCTCTATGAAAGAATTCAGGTAGAAATTTCAGAAACCATACTGAGGGATATATATATATATATACAGGAATGTGGTTGTAACCGGAAAAACCATCCATGAAAGACATACGCTCGTAACTAAAAGTCTTATCTATCATTATTTCTGTGATGGGAAAAGGGAATTTATCGTTTGGGTATTAATGCCGTGTCCTGTCTTATCCTAATCCTAAATTTCTTAGCATTTCAAGTGACAGAGCTGTATCATGTATCGTGTCTGTGCTTCTTATCCTATCAGCAAACCAAAATTACGACAAATCCGAACAAAACAAAATCAAAGAAAACCCAATAATATATATATATATATATATATATATATATATATATATAATACCAGGAGGTGTCGGTGGCGGATTTCTTGACGGCGAGGCTGGTCCAGGCAAGGACCTTGCCGGAGGGGAGATGCTTAATTTCGATGGGCTTTCCGACCATTCCGATGAGTTGAACGGAGTTGCAGAGCTCCTTCTTCCATTGAACCTCTGAGGGTTTAGGGAAAACGGGTTGATTGTAGTGACCGTTGTTGTAATCGATTGAACATTTTAAACGGCGATTGAGTGCCAAGTGTTTGATATTTGGTTGTGAAGGAGGAGAAGAGAAGAGGCGGAGGGAAAAATGAGGGTTTGAAGGTAGGGATGAAGAGGGGGTTTGGGTGTTTATGAGTGGGTTTTTGGGTATACAAGAGATGGCTTTTGTTAGCAGTAGTGTTTGCTCCAACACCATTGCTATCTGTTTCTCTCTCTATCTCTATGTGGAGGGTTATGTAGAAGATGCAGTCATGGAAAGTTGGATTCTGATGCAGCTGCAACTCGTGCATTTTAGACCTGACCAACTTGATGGACTTGGGCCAGATTTTTTCACATAAGATGCTGGCCCAATAGGTTTTTTATTTTATTTTTTTTAATAATGCTAAATGGACCACCTAGTTGTAGATTAAAATTTTCAAATTAAATGATGTGTCAGAATAATACAGTCTCGAAATTTTGTACATTTAAAAAATATACAAAAATAGAGGAGATATCTTATAGATATATCATTTGATTTAAAAAATTTGGCCCACTTCGCATTTTTCTTTCTTTTATTTTTTTCTTTTCTTCTATTAAACAACAACAAAAAAAGGTTTCAATGAGATTAAAAGAGTAAAACCTCCCCTTACAATAAGAGAAGTGCTATGCTCAATGCCTTTGGTCAGTAAGCTTCATGTAAAGCTTCATGTATATGATTGTCTTGTCTGACAACCAAAGTGCTTGTTTCTGTGAGAGATACAATCAATTAAACTTATAAATTTTTTACCATAATAAAATGCTCTTTTTTAATACTCAATATATTTCTCTCAAGGAATTAAACATGATAATGTAAATTAATAAAAAAAAAATCAAAAATTGATTTTTCAATTCTACATATATATGACTTTTTCACCTTACTAGTACCCTATCAAAGTTGGGAGTATAATAAGTAGCAAGGTGTTGTGAAATAATGCACTTTATATTGTTAAATATGTCTTACAAGTACAGAAAATAAGTTCAGTGTCTTTATTATTTTTCTTTTACTGATTACTTGACTTTCTGTTTTGATTAAAATCAAAATGATTATGAATGTTTTAAAGAATAGTGTAAACAAAAAGTACACGCAAAAGCCTAATACAAAATAAATAAAAGGATTTTTATAAATAAAATCTATATATTATTGTTTTTTTTTTTTATGACAAGGATGTTCGGACCAGCTTACGCTCACCTCGACTAATTTCTTGGATGACCGCAATATCTTACAAAGCACGGACACCGGGTAAAACGCAAGGCAAATACCCTTTGTAGGTAGTACAGGAGACTCAAAATGGGGACCTCGGACTTGGTACGCCGAAGTCCAACTATTTGAGCAACCCTCCTGGGTTTATCTATATATTAATGTTTCAAAGACATAGGACTTGTACAAAATTCGGAATTAGGATGGGATTTGGGCAGTTCTAGGGTTCGATGCCCTTAAAATTGGAACCCAAAAAATGACATTACAACAATGCATGGGCAAGGCGTCTTGGACCAGACATTTCATATTTCACATTCTGAACAGTCCAATTTCTTAGCCCACTCAAAAAAAGTGAAGCCCAACTTTGGAATCTATATTGGGCCGATTGCCTGCCGCTACCCTACGCACCCAGGGTACTCACATCTTCGTAAACTCAGCTTAAAAAAAGCCTAGTGCGTTTTACGCACCCCGTGAACGTTAGATCCTCTTGTCATAGAACACACTTCGTCCCCTCTCTCTCTCTCCTCTACCCGCAAGCTCTCTCCAGGACATCTCTTCTTCTTCTTCAGCTCACCCTCATCCCCAAAATGCTCGCCCGTCTCGCCTCCAAGCGCCTCCTGGAGATCCGCCAAATTTTCCGTCAATCTCCTCAGGTTCTCTCCTCACTTTCTCGTACTTTCTTTCCATCCAGACACCATCTGATTTCGTTTTATCTGTTTATTTTTTCGGTTTTTGCAGACATCTCGATCCTTCTCCACTGCGCTAAACTACGTGAGTTTGAATCATCGCTATTACAGTACGTTTGGCTTTGTTAATTTTTTATCTGTTTAGCTTGGTGAATGCGGTTTATTTCGCAGCACCTTGACTCTCCGGATAACAATCCCGACATTACTTGGGAGTTCACGGATGCTAACAAAGAAAAGGTGAGAGTGTATGCTCAGATTTTGAATCTCGGAACATTTCGGATTCATTACATGAATATATATAGTTAATCTTGTATATGCTGATATTTATAGAGAATTGTAGGGGGATTTGATGCGACTAATAGGGAGCTTTAAGGGAAATATAACATAAAATTCTTTGATTTTATTGGTCATGAATCATTACACAGACACACACATATGTATGTTTGTGCGTTTGTGTGTGCATATATTTTTCTCAAATGATTTGATTGGGAACTGATTAAAATTATGATTTATATTAATGAGTAAAAAACTCTGGCAGTCTGAGGAAACAGAGCAATGAAGGATGTGAGTCAAATTTATTGGCAATCGCATTTTCAAAGATAATATATACAAACAGAATTCGCATTTTACACAAAATTGTTAGATAATAATTCTCAAGTTACAAATAATTTTTTAGAACTTATGTGGACCATAAGATGCTACATACTTGATTTTGTACCATACTACCATATGTTTATGTCTTGCAAAGTTGTATTGGTGGATTTTTGTTATTATAAAGGAAAGAGCTTTAAAATTGTCAGCAGATACTTTCTAATTGTGGAGTATTTTCAGGTAAGATTTGCAGCTAGTTTGGTCAATTTAGTTGAATTCATTTTATATTTTGTTGGACTTTCAAACAATATTTTTAGAGGTGAGAGCATAAGGCGAGGTGTTTTACACCTTGCAAAGTGAGATGTAAGCCTCAATGCATAATGCGTAAACTTTTCAATATGTAAAAGTACAAAAATTTTGAAGATCAAAAAATACCATATAGAGTAAAAGCATACACAATTATTTTTG
>JAESVK010000826.1:364783-400465 GCA_017140935.1 Hamamelis virginiana
TTTTTTTTTTTTATGACAAGGATGTTCGGACCAGCTTACGCTCACCTCGACTAATTTCTTGGATGACCGCAATATCTTACAAAGCACGGACACCGGGTAAAACGCAAGGCAAATACCCTTTGTAGGTAGTACAGGAGACTCAAAATGGGGACCTCGGACTTGGTACGCCGAAGTCCAACTATTTGAGCAACCCTCCTGGGTTTATCTATATATTAATGTTTCAAAGACATAGGACTTGTACAAAATTCGGAATTAGGATGGGATTTGGGCAGTTCTAGGGTTCGATGCCCTTAAAATTGGAACCCAAAAAATGACATTACAACAATGCATGGGCAAGGCGTCTTGGACCAGATTCATATTTCACATTCTGAACAGTCCAATTTCTTGGCCCACTCAAAAAAAGTGAAGCCCAACTTTGGAATCTATATTGGGCCGATTGCCTGCCGCTACCCTACGCACCCAGGGTACTCACATCTTCGTAAACTCAGCTTAAAAAAAGCCTAGTGCGTTTTACGCACCCCGTGAACGTTAGATCCTCTGGTCATAGAACACACTCCGTCCCCTCTCTCTCTCTCCTCTACCCGCAAGCTCTCTCCAGGACATCTCTTCTTCTTCTTCAGCTCACCCTCATCCCCAAAATGCTCGCCCGTCTCGCCTCCAAGCGCCTCCTGGAGATCCGCCAAATTTTCCGTCAATCTCCTCAGGTTCTCTCCTCACTTTCTCGTACTTTCTTTCCATCCAGACACCATCTGATTTCGTTTTATCTGTTTATTTTTTCGGTTTTTGCAGACATCTCGATCCTTCTCCACTGCGCTAAACTACGTGAGTTTGAATCATCGCTATTACAGTACGTTTGGCTTTGTTAATTTTTTATCTGTTTAGCTTGGTGAATGCGGTTTATTTCGCAGCACCTTGACTCTCCGGATAACAATCCCGACATTACTTGGGAGTTCACGGATGCTAACAAAGAAAAGGTGAGAGTGTATGCTCAGATTTTGAATCTCGGAACATTTCGGATTCATTACATGAATATATATAGTTAATCTTGTATATGCTGATATTTATAGAGAATTGTAGGGGGATTTGATGCGACTAATAGGGAGCTTTAAGGGAAATATAACATAAAATTCTTTGATTTTATTGGTCATGAATCATTACACAGACACACACATATGTATGTACGTGCGTTTGTGTGTGCATATATTTTTCTCAAATGATTTGATTGGGAACTGATTAAAATTATGATTTATATTAATGAGTAAAAAACTCTGGCAGTCTGAGGAAACAGAGCAATGAAGGATGTGAGTCAAATTTATTGGCAATCGCATTTTCAAAGATAATATATACAAACAGAATTCGCATTTTACACAAAATTGTTAGATAATAATTCTCAAGTTACAAATAATTTTTTAGAACTTATGTGGACCATAAGATGCTACATACTTGATTTTGTACCATACTACCATATGTTTATGTCTTGCAAAGTTGTATTGGTGGATTTTTGTTATTATAAAGGAAAGAGCTTTAAAATTGTCAGCAGATACTTTCTAATTGTGGAGTATTTTCAGGTAAGATTTGCAGCTAGTTTGGTCAATTTAGTTGAATTCATTTTATATTTTGTTGGACTTTCAAACAATATTTTTAGAGGTGAGAGCATAAGGCGAGGTGTTTTACACCTTGCAAAGTGAGATGTAAGCCTCAATGCATAATGCGTAAACTTTTCAATATGTAAAAGTACAAAAATTTTGAAGATCAAAAAATACCATATAGAGTAAAAGCATACACAATTATTTTTGCGACATTTAGAAAAGCAAAAACGTTAATATTGCATTCTGGATTAAATTATAAGGAAAGTGTACGTAGACGTTTAAAAATAAGTCTAAACACAGTTCTACCAAGTGACATAATTTAATAGAAAAGGATTAAAAAAAGAAAAAAAGAAACATGGTTGGAAGTTAGTAAAAGCAATCAAATAACACAAAACAAATCTATGATGCCACTTTAAAAAAAAAATCAGTTTAAAAGGTTTAACAGAAGATTACATAAGGCATATGCCTGAGCTATGGAGTAAAAAGGCCTAAAAAGAGCACCTTTTACTATGCCACGGCTGTTGAGGCATATCTTAATGAGACGCTTAACTTCCTTTTTTGGCCTCTTTGGCAAATGTGTCCACCAAATCTCTAGTACTCCCCCCTCCCCTCATCGGTCTAGAAATTATAGGATTGGGAGTGGGAGTCTTAAATTGCTACTTTAGCATTCCTAAAGAATTTTGAAATGTCATGAATTTGCTTTTGAACAAAAACTGTATGAATATATATATATACAGAAATTCTCTTATGAGGATCACCTTACTTTAAGCTAAAGTAAGCATCTAACAGTGGAGCCGCCTGTGATGAAATTTTGGAAAAATGACCGTTGGATTAGATACCCCTATAATGTATGTCATGCCTGCCAAAAATCACAGTAATCCAACGGTTAGTTTATGAGAAAACTGACTGCCAAAAAATGATAACATTATAAAGAACAAAAAAATCATAGTTTTTCACAGTCAGTTTTCTCATAAACTAACCGTTGGATCACTGTGATTTTTGGCAGGCATGACATACATTATAGGGGTATCTAATCCAACGGTCAGTTTTCCAAAATTTCATCACAGGCGGCTCTACTGTTAGATGCTTACTTTAGCTTAAAGTAAGGTGATCCTCATAAGAGAAAACCTCTATATATATATATATATATATTGACGAACTTTTTTGTGTATTAAAAAATCCAGTAATAATCAACTATGAAATAAATTCTAAAATTGAACAACGAATAAAATAAATTGAAACTTACAGAATTAATAAAAACAAACTAGTTTGCAGAATGTAAGTAGAAATCGTTGACTAAGGCTATTGTTTGACAATATGTCCTTAAGACAGAATTCGCCCTCCTACGGTGCTCAGAGTTGATTAGCGACTGTCTCCCAGGATACAATGGTCGGTCACTTGTAGTAGCAGCACTTCAAACGGCAAGTCTTGCGAACCCAAACAATGACTCTCTTTCTCTCTTAATATGCAGAATGCTTAAAATGATTTTCGGTGTAGAAAACTGGGTATGGGATGCATGTATTTATAGACAATTCGGTGGTGGTAGTTATCTGCAAGGAGTCGCGACTGTTGACAGAAGGCATCCCTTCCGACGAGCTGCAACTGTTGCAGAAAACAGTCACCATATTCGATCATCTAAGGTGCCTGTTCCAACAGTCACCGGATTAAAAAACGGTAATCAGCTGATTAATTTAAATAAATGTTTTAATAAAAAGAATAATAGTCCATTAGCATCTAACGACCCAGTCCGGGCCGGGACGGGACTGCGGGGGTTGCGGCGGCGTGCGCGTGTGGTTCATAGACCATGGCCCACTTCATCTAGGTCCTCCCCCCTCACAAAACTTGGGTACCCCTTGAGGCCCAAACCCAAAGCCCAAGGTTATAAACCATTACATTCTTTCTATTTTTCCAACGTGGGATTAGCTTAAAGCCTCAAACACCAAAAGTTTCATGAAGCTATTTTAACCTTCAATTTCTCATTCACAAATGAAGAATTTTGGACAAGCTAATAGATTGCATTCATCTACTCCATAAGTAGATTTCATTCCTATGTGGTCCCACCTATAAATATAAGTAGGTCCCACAATTAATTTGAGCTAAAATTGGTTCAAAATTCCAACAAAAACAACAGTAAAAAGTTTGTTGAATCTTAGGAGCCTATAAGGCTAGGTAGTGAATACTCACATAAGTAAATGTTATTAAATTGATTTTTTTTTTTTGGTAAGTCTATTGTTTAGATGAGTATATTAAATCCAAGGAAGTGGTGAACGTAGTGTGGTGATGGTGGCAGCAAATGAAGAGCTGGTAATGGTATTGGTGGTGTTGTGGATATGGAGGTAATTGATGGTGACTATGGGGCATGGATACGGGATGTGGATATAACACAGTATGGATATGTCTAGACGACAAGTCGTGAAAAAATACGACACAATTATGACAACGATATTTGTGTGTGTGCGTGTGTGTGACAACAGTCCTTCTACTATGAGGTGAACCTAATGCAAGATGCATTGGGTGACTTGATTCACACCATTAGATGGCTTGAATGGCTCGGATATAAGGTCCCTTTAAAAAACACGTGGACCCTATTATAACACGACCCAAACACTCCAGTCCCAACTCCCAACTCCCAACTCCCTCTCTCTCCCTCCCATTTGACATAACCCCCCCCCCCCCCCACTTTGCGCCCCCAAAGTGGGCCCGCCCCCCCCCCCCTCTCTCTCTCTCTCTCTCACCGTCGTCTCTCATCTCGCGCTGCAATAGCGAGTTACCTCACCTCGCCGGCGTCACGCCAGTGCAACAGCCCCTTACCTCTTTCACTAGAACTCCATTTTTTGTTTAACAAAGAGTTTTCTATTGTCAACTTTGGTTTTATAACAAAATAAAAATAAAAATAGTCCTCCAAAGAGAAAAGGCCACACAAAAACAGTTTGGCATTTAGAACCCAAGACTCTCAGCTATTCACCACTGCACAATGCTTCCTAATGTCACCCGTTGAGCCTGTCTTTACATCGATTCAACCCATTTTCTCCATGGACCTAGCAATTTAAGCATAGAAATACTTAAAGGAGTTGGATGATGAAAGATTTTGTAGTGGTGCTTGTGGTCAAGGCTGCATCCGATACAAAAATACCTCGCCGTTTAACTAGAAGTGTATAGTAGCTAAGATCAAATGTCCTAAAACTTCCTCGATCCATCTCAAAAAATGGAGTTCTGGTGAAAGAGGCAAGGGCTGTTGCAGTGCGAGATGATAGACTCCAGCGATGGAGAGAGAGAAGGGCTGCCGTGCGAGGTGAGAAACACCAGCGAAGGAGAAAGAGAGAGAGAGAGGGGTTGCTGACATGTTTGGGGCCTATGATGGGAGGGGGTGCGAGGGTTAGGTCAGACTTGCTCGTGGGGAAGGAGATAGTGTGAATGAGGAGGGAAAGAGAAGGACTTGGGACTGGTGTGTTTGGGTCGGTTTATAATAGGGTCCGCGTGTGTTTTAAAAGGAACTTAGATCTGAGCCATTCAAGCCATCTAATGGCTGTGAACAGAGTCACCTGATGGATGCAATGCATTAGGTGCACCTCATAGTAGGACTGTATGTGACAAACATTAAATTATTTTTAGATTGTTAAAGGTTATATACTTGTAAGTTATGATGATTTAATTGCACAAACATCCCTATTTTATGCATAAAAAAGAAGGCATCATTAACATTAAAAAGGTCAAAACATGTGTCATGAGCCCTTATGTTTTCTATTACAATTATATTCTTCTTCTATGCTAAAAAAAAAATGGTTTCATCCTAACGTTTGAGGTGTGTCCTTTTCATATCCATTAGTATCCAAGAAGTATCATATGTGCTTCTAAAATTTTAAATTTATTTTCGAATTTTGGATATATTTAAGTAGTATCGAATATGTAGTAGGGAATACCTGAGAAGTATCGGTATGCAATATGTATGTGATATGGATATAGATCTATCTATTGTAGAAGTATCTGTGCCACTTAAGAGGGTGGTGATGGTTGATGGTTTTGGGGTTGGAAATGGTTGCATGGCTGTGGTGGTGGTTGTTAGGGACGACAAGGTTTGGGACAGGTCTATCTCGTCTTGACCCATTAGCATACTAAATATTTTTTATTGAACCTGCATTAGTCCTCATTGGGGCTGGAAAAGTTCAGACCTCAAGGCAAGGTGGGGGCCGGTTGGGAATTTTTTGGAGAATAAAAAAAACTCAAGAAATCATTCATGCCCCAAATTATTCACCATGCCACACATGTAAAATAAAGTAACTCATGCATGTTGGATAAAGTTTAACTTTTTTACAATACAGTCACCTCAAAAAGTCATTGCCCATTTCACCTATTGTCTAATGTTCATTTGTGAACATCATAATGGGGGTTAGGGGCCTATTTATGAAGAAGCTCAGCTTCAACCATCCAGCCATTATGGGATCCAAGGTTCAAAAGTAGTTTTACCTTTTTTTGGTTCAAAACACTATTGTCTTATGGGAAGTTACACAAATTTCCATAATATAAGACGTCAATCTATTGGCTTTTTAAAAACTGAATCCTACATCAGAAAGTTAGTGCGAATCTTTTAGTTTTATCAGTTGCATTCTTTTCATAGTAGTTAAAATTGTTGTCTGGACTTATCTTAAAATTAAAAATATCTTTGATGTGTCATGGGCCCTCAAATTTGGACACTTACCATCATATAATCGGCGCGGGGTGGGTGGGCTGACCAAGACCCTACCCCATCCCAAACCCAAGTTGGGTTATCATGAGAAACACATTCCCACTCCTCCCTCAAATATATATGTCCCAACTCCATCCCAATAGGGCCAGACAGGATGGGTTACTTAATTAACCTAGTTTGTTGAGTTCAATTGTATGTGATGCCCTTTTGAAATGATTTTGAATCATTTGGGAATATAAATAGATTTGAAACAAAAATATTCATGGTAATTATGAATCATAAATAACTCTTTTAATAATTTAATTATACATGATATATATAAATGTAGTGCACATAAAAAGCAGTTTAAAAAAAGCTCGAAGATTCCGTCATGATAGATACAATATTTTGGGGCTGGTCAGAACTTCCTCTGAAAGGATGTTTTCGGAAGCTGCAGTGATTCAGTTTTGAGTCGTCGTTTTCCAATTGTTTCATTGGGGAAGTCCTGCTGGGTTTCGTTTATTGTCCCCTTCCTCTACGCTTATTAAAATTTGTTGCTATTGATTAAAAGACTCGCCTCTAAAATTGTATTGTATAAGTTCTTAAGGTATGAGTAACATGCTGGGTCATATGGACCTTTTAAATGCAATTGCTCTTGCAATGAGCTGTTATGAAATATATGTTAGACATATGGGACACTTTTTTGCCTATGATGATGATGTTGTTATTTTTTTCCCTTGAGGTTGGGGAATGGTTTTGTATGTCATTCTTTTTGTTGATAAGTTGGGTTTGTTGATAAGTTTGATTGCCTTTTGGTTCCTTAACGACTTCTTGTTCTTTGTTTATATTCTCTTTTTTTGGATAATATATATATATTGGGGCTCAGAATGTCAACAGATAAGTTTAGGAGGTAACCTTGTGGCTGGATTTGGGATTCAGGTATGGTGAACTTAAGTTTTCAGGATTATGAGGGGAAAATGACATTTAATTAGCATCTATTGTTGACTGGATCATTGATCCCTTCGCAATGTGTGAATTTTTTATCTCGCATGCACTTTAAATTCATGTGCGCTAGTGATTTTAGAGAGGATACAACCCTCGATATAGCTGAAAAATGATTCATGTATCCGACCCCATATAGTTGGGATTAAGGTTTTTTTGAATTGAGTTGCACACACTCTAAAGTATGGATGTAACAAAAAACCAACCTTGGTTCGGTGTTGAATCGTCGAGTTTGTTCTTATTTCATTTCCAGCTAAATCCTTAATACTTGTTTCATCATTTATAAGATACTTGAATTTATTTTATGCTGGGTATTGGTTCTCTCGACTAGTGAGAGGTTCACTAGCCAGTCTTCTCAAGTCTACTATGCCTCACTAGGATGTAAAGGTAATGTGATGCTTGGATTAAATCTCAATAGGACCCTTGTATAGTAAACCTTAATTCACTGGCGATGAACTTTTGAGAGTTTAACCAACCGTATGAATTTGGAAGTTTGGGTTTGTGGATAGGTGCTTCTAGGGGATAGTGATGGTTTAGGATTCAGGGGTTTGACTGGTTAGTTGGAAATTGGATGTGACCATGTGGATTTATTTAGTTTTTATGTTTGTACTGGATAATGTTGCTAACTTTGCTGTGCTATACGTGCCTGATGAGGCAATATAAGGCTGAACTTTGGTGTTAGTAGGAAGTAGTTCTTTATGGAATGAAATTGTCATTGGATGGTGAATGTGGAAGTCAATGTTATATTTTCTTCTCTTACAAAAAAGACTGGAGGAAAGAACAGGTCCACCTGAAGCATGCTGCTGATTAAGATTTCACCGGTAGGGACAACATAATAATGTGTTTAATATTATTGTTTCACTTGGACAACCTTTTTTTTTTATTATCTTAATAACAGAAGTTATAATATATCATTACGGTATAGATGGAAGCGTAAAAGCTGTAAAACATAAGCTACATATATGCCAATAGTTCCACAAGAAAAGACAGTCTATATTCATCCTGCATAGAGTTGTAAGCTCTGTGAAAGCTTGCTATAGTTCTATTTGAAGGAAACCATACTGATGAGGGACCAATTGAATCCTCGAGGCCTTTTCCCTCAGCCTAACTGGTTTAAAGACCTCTCATGGAGCAAAGATTTTGCCTTACTAGAGGGTTTCAAGCTATTTATGTTGCATGTCAGTGAACTCTCCACATGAAGAGCCCATGATTTCTCTAGGACAGATAATAATTGATCTACTGATCTAGATTAACTGTTCTCTTTGCTTGTGTTTCAAGGTTTAAGTAATTAAGTAGGTTTGTCAATTGGCACCCAAACCTCCCCCCGCAGGAGCCGGCAGTGCAGGGAGTGAGTTTTTTCTAACCAACATTCCTCTCCTTAACTCTAAACTTTAATGAAAAAAGGAATGAAAGAAAACAGAAGGATTACAATACATTCTTAAAAATTGGTTAAATGATGGATCATATTCTGGTTACATAGCTTGAATTCAAGATGGAATTATTACTAGTCCAACTATATGCATATAGATGTGTCATGTATGTATTGATGATTTCTCTTGGTAGATGTAATGTTATTAGAATCTTGAGTTCTAACGACCATAACTGAATGCATGCAAAGGTTAAGGAGATAATATCTCACTACCCATATCTTGGTATATGTAATTCAGAATCTCGATTCTAACGACCTTAACTGAATGCATGCGTAGGTTACGGAGATAATATCTCACTATCCATCCAACTACAAGCAATCTGCAGTTATTCCTTTGCTAGATCTTGCACAACAGCAGCATGGAGGATGGCTCCCTGTTTCAGCAATGAATGCAGTATGTTGACATGAATGCATGATAAATTTCTCATTTCTTGTATTTAGTTTTATATGCATGTATGTGGAATTGTTATATTTTCGATTTTGGGAAAGATCAATGGCCATAACTTTTTTGTTCACCAAACTATTAATTATGTTGATTGTTTCTTTGTAATATTTTGGTTACTCTTGCTTATAATGTTGATGGAAAGTCTAGGCCTTGCAGCGATTTATTTATGAGGATTGAACCTAATGTTCGCTCGTAAGATCATTTATTGTGATCGTCAATTGTGAAATCCAAGTCAAACGTTAAGTTGCAAGAGAGTTGATTTTATTCAAATTGGGGATTTGGAACTCAAAACACTTCTCATTCGTGTCAGACACCAACATTCGGTTGTGTCTGTATTACATAGACTGCCAGTTTGAATATTTGATATGTTCCTTTCTTGTGTCAGACTAAATTGAAATGATTGCAATAGATATATTAAGTTACTATGACATCTGAGGAGTTGTGCTTAAAAGGTTTCACCTCATTGTGTGTCACATTTAATGGCAAAAAATTTGTGCTTGAAATGGAACTTCAATCATTTTGCATGAATAGTGGCAAGCGCTGTTCTATTTCTTATGTCGGACTAAATTGAAATGATTGCCATATCTATGTCAAGTTACTATGACATCTGAGTCGTGCTTAAAAGGTGTCACCTCATTGTGCATCACATTTAATGGCCAAAAATTTGTGCTTGAAATGAAACGTGAATCATTTTGTATGAATAGTGGCAAGTGTTATTCTATTTCTTGCTATGTAATATTTTGGTTTGTTGCTACAATTAAAGTTCTAAAAAACAAAGGCAGCAGAACGTAATGTCTAAATTCTTTGGGGATATTCAGTGGAGCCTCACTTCTATTTCCTCATAGAAGATAATTAGAAAGATGAATCCTTTTAAAGCACATGATCCTCAAAATATTTTACTAAATGTTTGTTCTAGCTGTCCTCTTGATTCACCAAACATAGTTTGAAATCTTAAACTTTTTCTGTAACCTTCTTCTTTGTCCTTTGGAGAATTATTAACCAACACATGCTTTGAGGCATTTTTGTGTTATACTCATGATTGCTTTGTTTTTCCTTTTTTGTAAAAAGAAAAGGAAAAAACCTTTCCGTTTTATCTGATGAATATCTTACTCATAGCTATTTGCTAATAATCATACGTTTTTATGTAAATTTACGGAGGAATTTGGGGCCAATTCGTTCTCTCCTACCATATTACATCGCAACTATGTAATTCAATCTATTATGGATGGTCCAGGTGGCTAAGATTATAGAAGTTGCTCCTATCCGTGTATATGAGGTTGCAACTTTCTATTCAATGTTCAACCGATCAAAGGTGAGGAAGTATATCTCTATTTAACAATTTAATGCATGCACCATTATTATGCAAGTTGCAGCATGAACTTCCTTTTGTGGGTTTTTCAGGTGGGTAAGTACCACCTATTGGTTTGTGGCACAACACCTTGTATGATACGTGGTTCTCGAGATATTGAAGATGCCTTGTTGAAACACTTAGGAGTGAAGCGCAATGGTGAGTTTTATGCAGTATATGTAGCGTGCTTTTCCCTCATTCTGCATTTTACATAACTTCTTTTAAGGATTATGGCATGCATTTGAGGATTAAGCCTCTTTATCATTTCTGATGTGCAGAGGTAACCAAGGACGGTTTGTTTTCTGTTGGAGAAATGGAATGCATGGTGAGTCTTTTCTTTACTTTTTTACTATATTGAACCTGCATCTTTCGGGCAGTCTTTAGCCCTGGTTTTGCTTAATCAGTTCTGGGAGGCAGGGCAATTAATAGAAAGGAAATGCATTCATGATTGCTGGCCTCATGGTTTTTCCATAAAATGGAGGTCAAGTGAAGGCATTTGTAATGAATGTACCTGAAAACCTTCAAGTCTAGTTATATATGGATGAACTTGAATTAACTGGTGGTATGGGTCACATGTTTCTCTTTCTCATGTGGTGACTCTTGGTATCGTGGTTTCTCCCAGAGGCCATGGTTTAGGGTTTAGGGTTTAGGGCGTGGTTCACCATGCCATGGATCTTTATGGGAATTTTACCGTTTTGATATGATATAACCTCTTCAACATATACTCATCGTAATTGACTAATGCATGGTGCAATGTAATGCGGGGACTTCTGCAGGGATGCTGTGTAAATGCTCCCATGATTACAGTGGCTGATTACTCCAACGGATCCGAAGGATATACCTACAATTACTATGTCAGTCCAAGATAATCCCTCCTCTTACAGAGTCTAATGATATTTGAACACAAATGATTGAAAGCTTTTGGAATTTTATACGGGTGCCTTATGTTACATGCAGGAAGATGTCACTCCAAAGCGAGTTGTTGAGATTGTTGAGATGTTGAGAAGAGGAGAGAAGCTACCGGTAAGGCAATTGGGCAAGAAATTGCCGACTTTTCTTTCTTCATTGGTAAAATTCTAGCTGCATTATTTGATTTCTGTTCTGTATTTCAGCCCGGTACGCAAAATCCTCTGCGCACTAAGTGTGGGCCAGAAGGAGGGAATACTACTTTGTTAACTGACCCAAAGCCTCCCCCGTGCCGGGATCTTGATGCGTGCTGAGGTTAAATTTGGTGCATGTTATCCACAATAAATGGAAAGCTTGGATGTTGATGGGCATCTGATTTGTAAGCTGTGTTGACCCCAGTTAAATGCTCAGCCATTTTTTTGCATTATCCTGCTGTTTAGGGTTTATGGTGGATATTAATTTAATTTCACATCAGTCCACCTCATTCTAGGTAATGGGTCTGTTCCTTCACTATGTACCAAGAAGATTGGTGTTGATGCTGTCCGTTGACTACATAAATACCTTGTGTGAACTCACACCTTCATTACGGCATGCTTGCCGACAATTTAATTGCTCAGAGCAAGATGAATATCTGAACATATCTGCAATTGTGATCATCGTGCATCCCAAAATTTTCGCTTAGTAGTCAACAACTTATAAATTGTTCGTAAATATTGGGAAGGATTTAATTTTTGCTTTCAATCTAAATAATTCCAGCATGAGTGTAGATGCTGATATCTTCTCTTCTTTTGCCACCTTATAACCATTACTTTATTCCCACCAAAATCCCCTTTTTTTTTCTTTTTTCTTTTTTGTAACTGCTAAATTTCTTATCCAAATTTGGTACTATTTTGCAACACTTATTTCTAACATTTAGTTTCAAAGATCCAGTTTCAAAGACGTCATGGATTTAGGTCTTGTTACCCTTTATTTGTTTATTCTCTAGTCAGTTTATCAATTGTTTATTAGTGTGATATGCTTTGTTGGCCCATTTTCTAATAGCTTAAGCTTTTACGATTAAATTTTAATAGTGTTTAATTGACGAGGTAAAACCTAGTGTTAAACTATTTGGTGAAAGTGTCGTGAAGTAATAGAATTAGAAATGAATTCACAGTGAAAAGTGTGAAATAGCACCAATTGAGGACATGCTGGATGATTGTGTGTAAATGAAAATTAATTACTGCACAAGAAGTGATCTAATTTAAGCAGAAAGCACTATAAAATAAGACACCGTTTGGATTTGTTTTTTATAAATATTTATTTGCTTTTTTAAAAATTTGCAATATGTAATTTTTTAGAAAAATTTTAAAAAAGCAAATAAGTAATTACAAAAAATAAATCCAAACAGTGCGTAAGAAGTGGGACTTACAATTTAACAGATGATCTGACCTTGGATAAAGAACTGTGAAGATTATAATAATAATAATAAAAAAAAAAAAAATAGTCAACCTGGTGCTGGAGAGTTTGTGTTAGGGTTTTGTTAAATTCAAATGATCATTGACCATTTCTCTGAAACTGATGTTTAGTAGGGACACATTTGGAAGAAAAAAAGGAAAGGAAGAAGGACAAGACGAGCCATGCGACATAAAATATAATGGCAGACCATCCAATCTAATCTAAACTTATCAAATGATCAGCCACTAGATTTAGTTGCTGGTGGCCGATTTTTTTAAGCAACCTTATTCACTTCGTCTCATTTGGATTAGCTTTATCTAAAATCAAATCATTGCCAACACTTTAGATCTAAGAGATGGGGATGATAATTACTTCTAGACAATTTGAGAGGGATACGGCAATTGGACAAAGTAGGGTTCTTATTTTTTTTTCCACTATTACTTTTAATATAAAAATTTTAATACATGAAGGAATGATTTGGACATAATTCTAATAAAATATATGAAGAGATAGTTTTTCAAAAATAATTTTCGGCAGAGTTAATGCAGACTGGGCCTTAATTCCATATACGTGCGCAAGACCAGACTTAAATGATTTATGAGTCTAGTTTTATGAGTCTATCTTGAAGAAGTGAGCCACAACCAAAATCTAAGCGTGAGTTCCAAAAATATGCCTTCGTATTTTGGCTACTTGCATGGCTTTCAATTTTGTCTTGTAATTAAATTGGTTGATCTGACCATCTCATCTGAACTGCAACAAAATTCTTGGGAAACTTGGGTGGAGGGATGATCATTTGGGCTCCAATAAGTAGGTCAGCTGATGTATTGGAACCCAATTCTTGACATAAAGTTAAAAGGGAGAGTTTCAAATACACCCATGGCAATATTTTTTTTTTTTTTTTTTGAAGACCGGTGTCCAGGCACCTCGACTAATTTCGGGACCCTGAAGTTAACGACCGGGTAAGCCTCCAGTGGCCCTAAGAGTTTAGCATGAGTCGAACTTAGGACCTCCACTTCTTAAGGCGTGGTCCCTTGCAAACTGAGGTACCCCTTGAGGTTCATGGCAATATTACTGCCCATAATTTTTATTATTATTATTATTATTTTAATCCTAGTGACATTATCACATCAGAGAAACTACTCGGCGTGCTCCATTGGGAAGCAAGTATGACATGAACATCCGAGACGCTGTATCACTCTCAATTAAAATTCTCGTTTGGTGCTTATAGGATTTAGGTACAACAATTGCTAACACAGAATTATTAAACTACTATAATTGCCCAAAAATCCCTCCAATCTCTTGTTTATCATATATTCAATCATCTACATAAACAGTCTTGTGGAATACTCTCTCTCTCTCTCTCCACAATGATTCCCTCCTCCCCAGTAATGATGAACCATGATATTTTAAAAAATAAGTCAAAATTGCTTTTGAATAATATAACACACAGCACAAAACAGACCAAATAGCACCATCAGTTTTTGTCGGACGGCAAAAGAACCCTACTTTTTCAAAACCAACCATTATCCATTCTACCTCTGCATTCCATTTGCTCAGAAATAAAATTACAATTACAATTCCAATTCCAATTCCAATTTCATATAATATTATATGTATTCATCCAACCCTTTCAAGAAGTTACCACTCCCCACCATCAAAAAACAAATGAGAGCCCCCCCCACTAATACAAAAAGTGCTTTCGTCACAAGCCACTACTCCCACCCCATTGATACCCTAAAAAGGAGAGCATATCAAGTGAGCCTTTGACAATCTTTCTCCTTTAGTTGAACTTGGCAATGACATGAAGGGTGTTGCTTCTTATTTTTTAAGCATGCCCTGTTTTGACAAAAGGCTGAAATAATGGCAAAAGCAGGAACTATGGCATCTGACTTTGATAGCAATTAATTACATGAGCGTGAGGGACTATCGACCGATCTTGTGGGGATGTTTTGGAATTGGGACTATTAGGAGACTGGGACCCAGGGAGCATTTAGGGAAATTTAGGAAGGGGATCGTGGGATGTTTTGAACGTTTTATGAGGTTTATGAAGGGGGATTTGTTTCGGGCTTGACTAGCGTGGTGGCATCTGGTGGTTGCGTGTGGTAAATTGCTGAGGCAAGTGAGATAGGCATGATGCAGAGTTTCTTGGATTGAAGGAACTGCATAGCAGCCCCAACATCATTCTCTTCCATGAGTTTGGCTACTTGCCGTTCAGTGCCATCATTTGACCACTTCTCCCAGGCTGGTTGATTTCTTCCACCTTCATTTGCTTCTTCCTTCAAAGCAAAAGGAAGCACAAGGAAGAAAAATATAAATTATTTTTTAATGAAACATATTTTTACCTCATTAAAAAAGAAAAGAGAAAAATATACATAAAGGAAAACAATAGAGAAAGAGCATGCACAAAACCATTTAAGTTCTTGTTTATTACCTCAACTGACGATATGGGGATGTCGGTTACAAGTGGTGCCACAGCACCGGCTCCACCCAATCTACTCATGCTCAAAACCTGGTAAGTTGATGGATGAAGTATAAATAATCGAAAAGTGTATGAAATCAACAATTTAGAAAATATGGAAGATGATTGGTTTGGACCCTCCCTTTTAAAGAAAGGGGGTGTGACCTTCCCAAATACAACATTAAATAAAATACCGTCAATCAAATAGTATAAACATGAACCCAATGATGAGTAATTTTGACTTCTCAGCATTTACGAAGCGGGTGTACCTCTATAAAAAAAAATTTGAGGGTTTTAAAATGAAGAGAGCTAGTAGTTGGAATTTTGAGAACTCCAATGGTTTGACACATTTTGACCAGTAACTTTATGCATAGAAGCTGAATATGGAATTTAGAAAATCAATATAATGTGCGATGCATATGACATTAACAGGCTCTAATTGAAATTAAAAAACAAATGCAAAAGATTGTGCAGCGCCACCTTCTATTAAAAAAATCCAACAAGTTTAAAAAATTGTTTGGAGCAATGGAAAGTAGGTCTGAAAGAAAATAATTGGTAATTAAACTCCGATATAGTATTCATCAAAATAAGTAAAGGAAATGAAAACCGAAATCCATGTATGTTGTCATGAAAGTAAGCAATATGAAGTAGCAATATGATTGTTTTTTGGCTTATAATAACATGAACTTATTATAAGATTCGGTTATGATAAGCAATTAGCAAAATAAAATAAAATTGAACTGCAACTTCACCTTTACTTGGAGCCTCAAGAACTTCACATAGTCCACAATTTCATCAAGCATTGCTGCCCTATCCGTCTACACAAACAAAAGCAATATGTCAATATCCAAGGGAGGACTTGATAAACATTACACTTTCCTTCTCTCAATAATATTCCATCACTTACATTCTACATTAGATGAAATAAAGGTGAGGTTTGGCAGTCCAGCAACATATGTAACTAATATATTTACTGTCAAACAAGCATAGCATTCATGAACTAAACTTCATTTTATCATGCAGGAAAATTTTCAAAACTTGCTACAATCTTGTCCCCTATTCCTTTGCCGCTGATGTACTGATCTGTAGACCGCAAAGAAGTGCAAGATATCTTCAAGAAGAAAACAATACACTTGAAGAGTGCCTGATACCTACCTCAACGGCAGAACAATCTCCAAATTATTCAAAAATTTAAAACTGAAAGTACTAAAGTACCGTGTAACAAACAAAGTATAAGAAACGGAAGATGATATAGAATCGAGAATGGCTTAATTAACAGTATTTATCATTCATTTATAAATAAAAATAAAAAAATAAAAAGCTCAACAAAAAGTGTGTAATGTGGTAATAAATGTGCAGTAATGTTTTTGCTTTTCCCTTCCATTTTTGTCTCTTCTTGGAGATTACTTTGATTATATGCTTCCAATATAACCCAAATGCATGAACATTTCACCAGACCACTCACAACTATTGTTCGTCAAATTGTTACACTATAATCCATCTTATGTAGTCCTTTTAACAAGTAATGCAGTTTTTCCAATTCCAAAAAGCTTATGTGTGTCAAAAAAAGGTATAACCTCTCAAATGTCCATTGGTGAAAAGATGACTTGTGCAGGATAATAAGAAGCAATAGGGTCCTCACTTATTGAGTTTCAGCAATGCATTTTTGGACCATTTGAAGTGGATGGAAGTGAAATGGGAAAACTATCATACATTGCTTATAAAAAAATAAAAAATAAAAACTAAATATAAATATAACAAAAAAAATAAAAATAAAATAGATTCAGTTACCACACTATCTCTTGGCTAATGCAATATTGCCAACTCTACATATCAGTAAATGAAAGCTGCTTTAGTACAGTTATATGCCAGTCAGTACTTAAAGCTGTGAACCATGATAGAGACAGCCAAAATAACGGTATTCTTTTGAATCATTGGCCTACCAAAATTGTAAACATCCTAGATCACCATAACACAAGAAAATCTGCCAAACATGATTATGTTTGAGCTGAAGTTCCCGCATATCAACCAATATTTCAATGATGCTGAAGCCATTCTTTAAAAGTTCAGCATCTGGATATTTCATGTCAGCAAAAAAGCAACATGGCTTATTTGTTGCTGAGCCAAGCAGCGAGAATAAGAATTTGTTGAGTAAAGTACGAAATTTCCAACTTTGTGCAAGTATATTGGATTGGAGAATTTCAATATTCAAAGTACTATATATAAAGGACAACATTAATTAGGCCCTAGGCTGGAGACTTCCAGCAACTTCTTTTGCAATGCTGAAAATAGGAACCTTGAACCTGGTCAGATACTCAATTAGTCCGTCCTTTTTCCTTGTTTGACAATTAATATTGTCTTGGTTTTAAAGCACATTAGAAACCTCAATTTCCTAACTTCTATTAAGAAAAGCGTTAACATTTATTTATGAAACGGATCATATTTTTTCCTTTCACTTTTGTTGAGCACATGAACAACTTACCAACCTTTTTCAAATGATAATATTCCAAAATAAGCCAAAAAATAATAATGATAAATGCAGAACAAATTTACTGAAAAGATGGGAGGAGAAAACAACCGAGCATTATGTAAATATGGTTTAAATGACAAAAGTGAGAACTGAGAAGACACTAACCTTGTTAACACTAGGAACCAGTTCTTGCAATGCCCTAATTCTTTCTGCTATTCTTTCTCTTCGTAACTGTACCAAAAGGAGAAAATGAGATGATCGTGCAATAAACAATGGGAGAAAGGACAAACAAGCTTTCAAGGAAAGAAATGAATATTAAAAATATGGCTCAAAGTGTATCCTACTCATCAAAACTAGATATCCATCCATACATAACACTATCAGACACCAAAACTAGTCTATGTCCTCATAAATCTTCCATAGCTTGTTGACTTTCATGTATCTTACACCAAGCTTACCCGCTCAGCAATGCTGTGTGGATCCGTGGCCTGTCCTCGTCTTGCCCGTACTCTAGGGCGAATTGCAGGTGGATGTGGCACTGCAGCAACCGTACTTGGCATTGGCTGGCCATGGTAAGCCTGCAAAAAGACGGAAATTTCATTAATAGAGATAACAGTTAGAGGAATATAATGGCATTTTTTTTTATTTTTTTTTTTAAATTGATAATTGTGTATGAATCATCTCAATCAACAAAGAAGTCAAAAACAGCTGTATTATCATATTTGGAACTTTATAGAATAACGTTTCCATTATAAACTGATGCTTACAGTGAAATCAATTGGATTATACAATAGAAAACAGCAGTCACCATAGTACTAGGTATAACAGGGAAGCAATTTGTTGGACTGAGACTTGAGAGAGACACATCAGCATGAAGCTCACCTATGAAATCAGTCCTAAAATCTCTAATAAGTACATACAAAAACTTTTGCTAAATATTCAATCAATTTGTATGGACGTTAATCCTTTTTTATAGTAAAAATCAAATTTTCTCCATATTTATTTTGAATTTTTCATATATTTGCTTCAAAAAATACAATGGCATGGAAGTGCAAAAGCCTTCATTCAACTGAGACTGTACATCCATCTAGCTTAGTTTCAGACTCTTTCACTTATTAAAAAAAACCCTATAAAACAAAAACAAAAATCAAAATAAAAAATTTATGGCCTGTTTGGTTTCGTTCTCAATAAACAGTTCCTAGAAGCGCATTTTCAGAAAACGGCAAGAAAAATTCAAAAATATAGAACATAACGTTTTCAGTTGTTTCACCTCTTTTGAACAGAAAAGGTGAGAAAACCATTTTGATGTTCCCTGAAACGGGCCATTTTCTTAAGAAAATGGTTTTCAAAAAAGCGTTCCCAAACATATTTCCTGCACTGTTTTCTATTTTTTTCAGCAACACAGAAAACAGAAAACTGTTTTCGGGGTACAGAACCAAACATACCCTTCACTTTCTTTCCTTTTCCTCCACTTTCTTATCAACAAAAACAAAAACTTTAACGAAAGGGGAAGATAAAAAAGCAAAAAATAAAAAGAGAAAAAAATGAAAGGTTCTCTTACGTTTTTCACAGTAGAAGCTCTACCATCAACCACCTCCTCACGAAACCGCTTACCACTCCCAGACGCCTCGTCCGGCTTCAAGAACCCGCTTGTTTTCCCCTGGTCCAAGCTCAACCCTAGCGGAAACACCGGTCCATGATAACCGGGTCCGGCACCTACGCCGACGTGGCCGGAGCCGTCGCTGGAGCTGAGCTGAAGCATCATCTGAGCCGACGGCGTTCCCGACAAGCTGGCATCGTTTCCAGCTAAGCCGCTCTCAGCTGACGCGTAGGTGGGAATCCCGAGGAGGTGTTCGAGGAAATCATCAGTTGGAGCTTCCGATGGGTTATTAGCCATGAGTGAGACTCGGGTGAGTTGAATTGAGTTGAATAAGAGATTGAGTTGGAGTAGGCGAGTTAGGGTTTCGAAAGAGCATGAACAGAGAGGCAAAGGGTTTGTGGAGATTTGAAGAAGGCTTCCCAAGCTTTGTACACTGAGTACTGAAAGCGAAGCAGCACAGAGAAGGTGGGAGAATTGAAAAAAATGAAGAGAGAGAGAGAGAGAGTAATGGGAAAGTGAACTTCTTCAGCTGGTTAAAAATGTTTTAATTTATCTAAAAGGTACTGCTTTTTAGTAAAATTACAAATCTAGCCATTTTCAATTTCTCTGGGTTTAATGGTTTAAAAACGATGTCGTTTCTAATGTGTAACCCACCACCTCAACTGGGTCTGATACCTGCAAGCCTGCAAGTCAGATGGGTTGGGTAAGGCAAAAGCCCAACCCAAAGTCGTCCAAGCCCAACTGAGTGCTAGATTGGGTTAGAGAAGTTCAACTAAAAATGGGGTTGGATACTTGGATCGGCTAATTTGGGTGGGGAAAAAGGAAAAACTTTTCAGAAAATATATATATTGATCAAAAATGGTTCATAGCTATCCCATGGGGTCGAATATTTGAAGTTGGTCTTGTTATCAGTACTTGAGATAGTGAAAGATTTTAAATTCTACTCTTTTCCAATGGAGCTAGCTACTAGCTGAGTTTTTTTAGTATTAATTGATGCTGAGTTGACAATGACTTTATCTGTGTTTGTAAATTAAATGAAGCTTTACTGAATAAGTTAATAATACATTGGAAGAGACTTTAAAACATCATGGAGAATTGCATAACGATACAAGCAAAAGCACTGATAGGATAGAATCAAAACATTAACAAAGGCAAAATGAGTAATAGCCAAGGATTTGTCGACCTAAAATAACCTATATAGGAATTGCATAGTGATGCAAGCAAGGCATTGAAGGAATGATAGGGTCAAGCAACTTCTATAAAAAAGGGAGAAAAAAAAAGTTTAAAAAATAAAAATAAAGGAAAGGAAAATATATAACACAACTTTCCAACGGTTGTGTTCAAAGACAAACTTTGAAAATATACCAAGTTAGATTTATGTTTTGATCCTAATAATAAACTACACTAAATACATTTTGATGAGCTAGCTATAAGCTCTACAGATTTGAAAATCTTTTTTTTTTCTCATACTGTAAAGCATAAATTATCTGATAGAACCCTGGCACGCGAAATCACTCATATTTGGGCATGACTCAGTGCCCCCTACCAAAAACGAAAAAGAAAAAGAAAAAAAGACTAATTTGATTTCAAGCCATAGAAATTCACTTATAAAGCAATTTCCTTGCATATTCAAAGTTGATAAAAAGAGTTTTTTGCTATTTTGACAACCATGGGGTATATTGCTTCTCTCAAACATTTTCCTTGCCATTAGTGATAACCATCATTAACACAAATGGTTACATGAAATAGTACTATCCACAATGAAATGGGCTCTGTACTACCTACAACGGGCTCTAATGGGGGTCAAATTTGAGCCTACACAGCTTGCATTAAATACAATATCAATCCTTTTTTATACATGATCTTTTTGTTGAGAAAAATACTGCATCGGATCAAATTTTAAACATCCCTCTCATACCAAATAGAGTAGCAAAATTTCGTGTCAGTAATCAAATTAACAAGACAATTGACGTTCGTATATATATTGATGTAGTATATATATTGATGTAATGTGTTACATAACGGCACAACTTGTCATGTTTATAATTATATTGACATGATAATTAATGTAATATTTGTTAATCATCCACGTATAAACTGTATCATAATTACTAAGCCAACACACAAGCATTATCAGCTATGCTTTATAAAGCAGTATCTTAGGCAACCAAGAACAATATTAGTATGGGGAGATGGATGACTGGGGAAAAGTGTAGGAAACAAGATGTTAAGTGCTTTTCAAGAGAAATTAGAGAAAGCCTCTACAAGTGATAATATGATAGAAGGCTGGTTGAGATGAGATGACTAAAACAATAAAGACCAACAATAGCACAGAGAAAGAGGTCAGAGTGAGTAGAAGGCTCTAAAATGGAAGAAGAGATGCAAAATAAAAATGATTGAATTAGTGAGAAGAGATCTATTGCCAACACCAAATGGTTAGAAAGATGAGATAATTTTGATACCGATGACGATGACAATTTTTTTATTTTTTATTTTTGTTATTTTATTTTTATTTTTATTTTTTTGGGGGGGTGTTGGGTTTGGGGAGGTTGGTTGTTGACAAGGTCGGCCCTTGGCTTTTGTCACCTAAAACATTTGCTTGAGGCCTCCAATTTTAAGAGGTCCTATTTTTTTTAAGGCCCTATACTCCCACAAGGGGGTTTCATCATCAATCCATTTGACAAGGGCTTTCATCCATCAGTTCTCCAATCTAAAGGGGCCCAACCGCTCAATGTTTGATCCTCTTTTATTAGTTTGATCCTCTTTGATATTTGTTTGATATATGTGTATTAGTGAATGGTGATAGGAGGTTCTGGGTGAGCCAAATGAAAACCCTTCTGTGAATTGCTTGTTGTAGTATGGTTGTAAGTTTTAGCCTAAAAGGAACTAAGATATGCAATTTTTTTTTTTTTTTTTTATATGTCAAAATGTAGAAGAGCCTCATTCTAAGAACTCACTTAGGGCCACCCAAACCCCAGGACCGGCCCGGGTTGTTGAGACTTGAGATAAAAGGAAGAATCTATAATTATATCAAACAAGACCACGTCACAACATAGTAATCAAAATTAGCCATCTATATGTAAGTTACCCAATGGACCACAAGTTAGATAACCTTTTTTTATGAAAAATTTCAGTTGTTACTTGTTAATCATTTGTACTTTATTTAATAGTCAAAAAGTATATTGGTACAACTTTGCACAACAGCTATCAAAACTCTCTAAGTTTTGGATGACAGAAACCCGACAAAGCTGTCATTCTTAGCTCTCACTTGTTAGCAATCACAACAGCCACCATTCAACGACAAATATGTAATAGATGATCAAATATACAATTTACTTTTCTAGAAATGATTCTCTAGACAATTTGGTTAGAGAAAGGGGCCCAATTAAATTTCAGCAAAACAATTTCGATGATCATTTCAGTTTGGTGCATGGGCTGAGAGGCAGAGGCTTGACTTACCAATGCAGTCACATATCAAAGGAGGTAATGCTGCACTGTAGTCTTGTTAAACAATGCCAAAATTCCTCTTATGCCACTGCTGCCGCCACCAAAAAAAAAAAAAAAGAACAAACCTGTAAAAACAGAGAGCAATCTGTCAGCTCATATGATTGAATCATAAGGAGCTCTCAGTAAGCACATTACTAATAAGTGATAACAATGAAGAACATAGTGGTATAAAGTTTAGTACAAAAATTATAACAAATCCTCCGCTTCTCCGCTTATGTAAAATTGCCAAATCTAACAACGCATTCAAGCTTATGAGCACACATTTTATAAAGGCAAAAAAGCTCATGCTCATGTAAGTAACCCTATGGTAAGCTGATGTATAATAATTCACACATGTAATCTAATCAACTTTCTATCATAACACTCCCTACATGGGAATAATTTGGTTTCCCAATGACTATTGCCACTCTCATATGGTTAACTACCAAAAGCAGCAATTGTTTTCCAAGGCCACTAGAATATCTAGGAAAATTATCAGGGCTTCATTCTCCATTCCCTTTACAAATCAAACAGCTACCACAAGGGCTTCAAATTTCCAAGCTAAAAGTCTAAACACAAATAGAATATTGAATAAAACACACAAAAGTTACCCTTTTATTCATATTTTATTTGATTTTGAGGCTGTGCAAAAAAATCTTTTGCATTGTGTGCCACCTCTGCTTCCAGTATCGCTTCCAACACAATCTCAGATCCTTTTGCATTATCTGCAACCACATCCACAGGTTTTGTTTAGATATCAATCAATACGTACGAGTGCAGAACAACTAGCAACAAGAAGGACATGGGTGGAGTTGAGTGTTTTACCCACCATGCAGATAAAGATTAAAAAAAATACATAAACAATTCAGTCATTAAAAAATAGTCAAAGATAGGGTAGAATTCATCTAGAGGGGCTGAGAAATTGGTTTGGAAAATTGTTTTACTCCTCTTCCCTAGAGTAGACTCATCAGATACCAACATCGTTACTGGATATAGTTCCATCTCCAGTTGACAGCTCACTGGGGTTTCATTTGTAGACAATATATCACCTTCAACTCTTATTTGACCAAGTTGAATGATCAAGAGAAAACATTAATATCTTTTTTCCAACCATTTCAAAGGATAGCCACAATTTAGACTGAGCCTAGGAATTTAAGTTGCCATTGAACCAATACTTTCTACTTTCTTTCTAAACAACTCTTCCCATCCACCACTCCTCCAGTCTAAATGATGTTCCTTCAATGACTGCCCAAATGCATTACATCAACTCGGAAGCTTCAAACTGAAGGCAGAATACACCACAACTTGCCAAATGGACTGGAAGAGTTTCCTATCTCTGGACATAATACATGTCCACAAATCTACTTAATTAAATGTCCATACAGAGTTTGCTTAGTAACACGATGAGAAAACCCTTTCCCAAAAGTTTGACATCGTTTTAATACAGTACAATTTTGTTTCTTCAGTAGTTCAAGTGATAAGATACATGCATTGAGAACAAGTTTCCCTAAAATTTTAACAAAGTTACCCAAAAGTTTCAGACACAGGTTCACCAGGAAGTAGGTTTCTCACCGGTTGCAAGAGTTTCCAGTAGGCGGTAACCATAATTTATTCCTACTTCGTGTCTATCTTGATTGTCCAAAATAACATCGCTTGGGGCATTAGGCATCATTTTTCTCACAAATTTCTAAGATTGCTTTACCTAAAATCTCATAATTTCAGAATCCTGATAATGAATTAATCCTTCTTCAAAAACTTTTCGGGTAAATGCTTGCATGGGGAGAGAGAGAGAAGCGCCAAGCCAGAGGCGTATTGGAGTGTCATGTCCAGCTCTTCCACAGCACCTCTAGAAAAGTGACCAAGCTTCATAGATAGACAAATAATTGGCATTGTAGTATATGATACAAGCAACAAATAATAACTGGACTTCAGAAAAGATTTTTACCCCGTCAATTTGGCAACAACCCAGCGCTTTCAGCAGACACAGGCAGGACACTATGAAGACCTGGTTCATCATTAAGCTTCTCTACATCTGCACCACTTGTTGCTGAGCCATTCTTTATGGCTGGAGTTTCAGCCAATCTTGCTAAAGTAGATGCCAGGCTATGTACACTGCACGGACCTGAACTTATGGAACTACAGTCCTGGGGGAAAAAATGAAAAAACAATGAACTAGCCAAAATATAAATACAGTTCTTTACAAGAAAATAAAGGTAGTGTGTAATGATTGTGAGTCTGCATAATAGAACCTTGGAAATGGTGGACGTTGATCTGTTCTCTTCATCAACTTTTTCAGGTACCTTATTGCCTATAACCCCATTTAAAAAAACTAACCAACTTAGAACTCGAACAAGAAACAAAGCCGTCAAGTTAGAAATTTGAACATTTGCTAATTAATAGTACCTCTACTAGCAGATGCATGGTCAGGATTGGCCTCTAGCCTCTCAGTCAATGGACCAGGATTAATGATAGATATGCTTCGAATTTCATAGCGAATGGCTTCTAGTTGTGCAATTGTGTCTTGAAGTTCTTTGTGAACCTAAAAGACATGCAAAGAAAAGAACTTCACCTTATCAATCAGATGATTCTACAAGAACAAAAATCATTACCATCTATTGAAAACATCATATTCTAACAAAAACACCTTGCTATTTTGGTTGCCAAGAAGCAAAGGACAGATAAAGTAAAAGAAATTCGAAGCTTCTCATTCCACAATGTTTGGTTATGTCAAAAAACAAAGAAAATAAAAAATCATCTAATCAAACCCAGAGAATTGTAAAAGGCTTAAATGATGGATCAACGTTTTTTTTCTTTCTTTCTTCTTCTTTTTTTTAAAAAAAAATTAATAAACCAAAACAACAGATAATATGGGTTCCAAGTTTCCTTTCCTTTCCGTTTCCTCTGATTTCTCAGCAACCAAACAAAGCGTTACGGGTGACACAGTCTAAGAATTTTAGAGAAAGCCTGAAATGTTTGTTTGATTGAACCATTAGCAGAAGGCATATATAAACTATAGCATACTATAGTTTACACTTAAATCATCACAAGACTAATCTGCTCTTACTGATGCCTGTTGTTATTACTTCTAAGTATGAATCCAACATTCTACACACACAACTATACAAGCCAGGGCGGATCCAAGAATTCCATTCAGGGTGGGCACCTTTTGTATTTTGATTTCAAACTTTAATATATATAATACAAAAAAGGCCAAAAGCCAAAATACATTGTTTATATAAACAAAAAGTAACAAACAAGAGGCTTATCATAAGGATTTAAAACGTAGATAAGGATTTAAAACAAAAATGAGGGTGGTCACTTTAGCAAATCTATATTATTTGAATTTATATATACCTACTAATTTTTTTTTTTTTTTAATTACGTGCCCACCCTAGTCATACACTGGATCCGCCAATGCAACTATAATATATATATATATATATATATATATATATATATATATATATATATAGAGAGAGAGAGAGAGAGAGAGAGAGAGAGACTTGGTAAGCTTGAGATTGCTGCATAACACTTTCAAATTGGCCACGAACCAATTGAATATATCCGACGGCTCGACCAACCAACCTCCCTGTTGTTCTAGCTATGAGTGGCAGATCTTAAGGGCCTATATGATGTATTTAAGCAATCAAATCGATTCTCATTGAGATTGTTATAGAATATAAACAAGCTAAACGCACAAACTAGTACGAAAATCAGCAAGGAATCTGGAACCATTTTAAAATATGAGGATTCAGGATAGAAAGTGATGGGGGGATGATATCATACGAGGACTAAAATACGAGGAATATACATCGGCATTAAGACGAGGTCCACAGCAACGACTATGAGATGATGATACAGAAGGAAAGTCAATGATAGAACAGCAAAGGAGCGTTAAACACCATAAAATCCGCAACATTAACTGATATCATGGAAGATCGGCTAAAGTTATGGAGGGAATAACTCTCTTGCCAAATTTTCATACTCCCTATATAAGGATGAGAGTCACAAACGGAAAAGTTAGACTACAATACAGAATACTAAGACTCTTCTATGATCTTGATTTAGTATTGATTATTGATTTGATCGTCGGAGCGTTTTCGCCGGATTTCATCTGGCCTTTCTAATCTTATTTTGCAGGCTTGAGACTTGGCGCTCGGACATTAGCTGAAACATGCACCATCAGCTGGCGCCGTCTGTGGGATACTCGAACGAAAAGTCTTTCTCATTTTTTATAAAAGATGCTGATCACGAGATCTCAAGCTATGGCAGAAGGGGAGACATTAACGATAATTCCAAGCCTGACTCAAACAGGAGAGGATGAAATGCGCAATCGGTTCTGGGAAATTTCCGCAGCCATGGAAAGGATCATGAAGCAGAATGGGGAAGTTTTAGCCTAAAATGAGGAACTCTGACGCCAAAATTTGGGACAACCTGCTGCCCAAGACAAAAGAAAAGCTCCAATGAATGAAGTCGATCCTCCAGAATCACAGCGTTCAGTCATCCCAACTCGAAATGACGTGGTTGCAAACAGCAGAGAAATATATAAACCACAGATTAGATCCGAGGTAAGAGTCGATGATGAACAACCATACAGGACGCGGCGAGATCAACATTCTGGTTCACGAAAGGGTAGAAGTGTCAAGCCAAAATCTCCATCAAGGAGAGATAGAAGCATGGAGATCCAATCTAGAAGAAGTCGGCTAGAAACCGAAGTACAAAGAAATAAGAAACCGAAATCCTTACGTCAGAGCAGAGAGGTGGACGAGCGAATGAAGGAAATGGATGCTCAGCTAGGAGTTTTAATTGAAGCAGTAAAAGAAAAAGAACCTTTGGGGATAAAAGACTTGGTGAAATCAACCGATCCACCATTTACTCAAAAGATCCTAGAAGAAAGGCCGCGGAAGAATTTCAAAATGCCAAATATTGATGTATATGATGGCACAACAGACCCAACTGACCATTTGGAGGCAGTCACGGGAGCTATGATCCTAGAAGGAGCATCGGATGCTATCATGTGTAAAGCATTCCCGATTACTTTAAAGAAGACAGCCAAGGACTGGTATAAAACACTGCGGCCGGGGATTATTCATAGCTTTAAATAGCTGAGTGAAGCCTTTGTTTCACGATATATTGGAAATCGAAGAATGAAGAAAACCGTAGCACATCTCCTCAGCTTAAGGCAGGGAAAGGAGGAGAGCTTGAACAAATACTTACAATGTTTCATTGCCGAGACTCACGAGGTGGACGGATTGGATGAAAAAACAGCAGTATCGGCTCTGACAAATGGACTTCGGGCAGGACGATTATTTTACTCGCTGACAAAGAATCCTCCTACAACATTGGCTGCCTTATTAACCAAAGCTGATAAACATTCAGTAGCAGAAGAAATGATGAATGCACGAAAAGAGAATGAGAGGGAAGAAAACTAGAAAAAAGGTGATCGGGTGAAATCCGACAAAATTGAGACACGTCCTAAACTTGATGACAAAAAGAAAGAGCCGAAGGAGGACAGGTTCAGCAAGCACCGTCGGTTTGGAGAATACACACCGCTTCGCGTACCGGTGAGTGAAGTCTTCCTCGAAATAAAGCGAAAGGGATTGGTCCGATGGCCAAAAAGGATGATTTCCAATCCCGGGTACCGAGATAACCGAAGATACTGCGATTTCCACAAAGACATCGGGCATACAACTGACGAGTGTGCAGATCTCCGAAATGCAGTAGAAGAGCTTATCAGAAAGGGGCATCTGAGAGAATTTCTTCAGAATAAGAAATATCGTCTCGAATCTGAGAATTTCTCCAATATTTTGTATAGGAGGTCTTTCTTCCGTCCATTACTCCGATGCGTAAGAGAAGAGGAAGCTGTATATGTACTCCGGAAATACACGAGGGATGTTGTGGCAATCACTCTGGATACAGAAGTCTAGTTTAGATGGTAATCAGACAGGGCTATTATTGGCCAAAAATGGAGAAGCAAGCCCGAGAAGTTGTCAGGAGATGTAATAGGTGTCAACATTTCGCTTCGTATATTCACCGACCACCTACGAAACTCATTCCTATCCCAAGTCTATGGCCATTTGCACAATGGGGAATATATATTGTCGATCCATTGCCGGAGGCTCCTGGAATGAAGAAATTCTTGCTCATTGCGATAGACTATTTTACAAAGTGGGTGAAAGCTGAGCCGTTGGCCAGAATAACCGAGGCGAATACAAAGAACTTCCTTCGGAAAGCTGACATTTGCAGGTTCGGGGTACCATCAGTAGTCATAACAGACCGAGGACGACAGTTTGATAATCCCAGGATGAAGAACCTGTGCAATAGCCTAAACATTGGTTTACATATTGCTGCTCCACGACATCCATAGTCAAACGCGCAGGTTGAAGTCACCAATAGGACCATTCTCAAAGGGCTAAAGACGAAGTTGGATAAAGCTAAAGGAAAATGGGTTGAGGAACTTCCTAGTATATTATAGGCATATCATACCACACCTCGGCGTGCGATCGGAGAAACCCCATTTTCTTTAAGTTATGGATCAGAAGCCGTAATCCCAGTTGAAATTGGCCTGCCTTCCCCAAGGGTCGAAACCTATGATTCAGATTAGAATACGGACGAACTTCTCCTTAACTTGAATCTCATAGAGGAAAGAAGAGAAAGAGTAGGAATGAAGATCACAGCTTATCAACGGCATATGAAAGCAAGTTACGATAGGTCGGTCAAACCCCGTACTCTAAATATTGGAGATCTCGTCCTTAGAAAAACCATGGAAACAACTAGAGAAAAAAGGGCTGGAAAATTGGGAGCAAACTGGGAAGGTCCATACAAAGTCATCGGCAGAGTAAAAGAGAATACCTACATTTTAGAAGATGTGGAAGGAAGGAAATTGTTGAATTCATGGAACATGGAGTATTTGAAAAAATACTACCAATAGGATCAAATCCTAATAGAAACTTTGCAATAAAATATTATCTTTTCCTACTTTTGTTTGGTTTTTAACTTTACTTGTTTTTACAGCTAATCTGCACAGGAATTCTCCAAAAAATTTCTAAGTAATTTTCGTCGATAAAAGACCGATGCTTTGAGAGCTAAGGCCCTTGAGAAATCAACCTCAAAGGAGCCAAGCGCAAAAGCATCCGAGGAATTGAGACTTGTAGAAAACGTCTTGCCTCATGAAATGTGAAAACATCTAAGCATCAAACAGATGACAATGTAAAAAGCAAGAAATCTCTCAAAAAGTGCTATCCATTTACATCTTATAAATAAACTAGGCAAAGGGATACAAGTTCGATAAAATCATTCAAAAAGAAATAACAGCTCTTCGGGGCCTCAGGAGTTTGGAATCACTGGAGCAGATTGACGAAGTTCTGGATTATCCTCAGAAAGCCGAGGATTCTCATCTTGCTAAAGATTTTCACTTTGACCAGCCTCCTGACGATGAGGATCTTCTTCAAGATTTTCTTCTTCTTCCTTATCGTAATCTTCAAGGTCAGTAAAATCAAGATGACTATATTTCTTTTTCGCAGCAACGCAGCAGGCACTGAAACCAGCCCCATATTGAGAAACTGCATCATTCCTACATGTCTGAGTCATATCCTCGGCCTCCTTCAGAGACCTCTCAAGTTGAGAAATGCGATTTGTTGAAATAGAAACTTCTTCAGTTAAATTCAAAATAACCGAAACGTTTTCCTTCAAAACTTCTGCATCCTTCTCCCGACTAGACTGAAGAGCAACAACTTTATCCCTCAACACAGACATCTCCTCCAATTCTTTCCTCAAAGAAGCTAAGTCTGCATCCTTTTTCTGGAGTTCTTCATCTTTTTTCCTCATAACCTCAGCATTGATACGGTTTTTCTTTATTACTGAGTATAACCGCATCACCGTACCAAAGCTGAGGATAGTGGCCTGTGTATAAAGCAAAGGAGTGTTAAAAGTATATAAAAAAAGTATATATACACCTTAGCCATTTGATGAACGGCTTCCAAACCCAGTTCATTCGAGGTTGCAGAAGTCACATATTTCTGGTCGGCAGGGTGCAGAAAAGAATGGACGGCCTTATAAGCCACATCCCTATTGAAAAGGGCCGAATCTTCAGATGACAGGTCAACGGGCGGATTATGAGGTTGAGGTTGTGCTATAGCTTTCCCTTTGTTTGCTGTACGAAGAGGTTTAACTTCAATCGCTTCTTTATATTGCCGAGTATAATAGAATTCGCTTAAAAAGGTAGGTGACAAAAGATAATTCCTCTTCCTATCTTTAAGGCTCAAGATCGTCTCCACCCTTCTCAGAGATTCCTCAGATAAAATAGGAGCGTCACGAAACCTCTCAAATTCTGTGAAAGAAATATATGCAAAAAAAAGGGGGCAGATCAGTTGAATTCAAAAGAAGAATAACTGAGGAACAAAATATTCACAAACGGTCAGAAGAAAAAAACACCTGGAGGAGCCCAGATCGTAGGAACGAAGACATCACGAGTCTCTCCAGGAGCAAACTCCCATTCACCACTCAAGAAGAAATACTTGCCTTTCCAGTTATGAACCAAAGAAAGATTTCCGAAAATCAATTTTCGATCGGTTTGCGACTAAAGATAGACCAAACCACTGTGAGGACTGGGACTATTTCTCGGGGAAACACAGTATAAAAGTTCTTCGGAAAACACCTCCCAGCCCTGAGACCGCCATAAAATAATGGCCGCCAAGATATCCCGCCAACAATTTGGGGAGAGCTGAGTTGGGCATAACTTCAGATCAGACAAAAGACGCCTAACTACTGATTGAAGGGGGACCCTAAATCCAGCATCAAAAAAGTGCTCATAGAAGACGACCTCACCAGGACGAGGACTACTAGCGCGATCATTCTCGTTCAGAAGACGAATATTAACAGTCGAAGGAAGACCAAACTTGGTTCGATAGGAGGAGAAACGTTTTACGCCAACGGTACATAAGACCGTATCTGCGACGACATTATAAGGGTTAATTTCAACGTTAATTTCTTCTTCTACGTCAATGTCCTCATCTAATGGCCGATCATTGGAGTCCTTTATATTGACATCGGATGAAGAAGGGGGAATATGAGAACCATCTATAGAAAAGACATCATCTTCATCCTCGAATCTATCTACAATCCTAGTAGTAGTACGGGGGACAAATTTATCCACTGGCCTAGGAGAATCTTCATCCTCAGAGCTATGACTCTTGGAAATTAAACGATGAGGGCGTTTCATCTTTTATAAATAAAGAGAAAAGAAGAGGAGGATTTTTCGATCAAACAAAAGCAGCACAGGGATAGCTCTATGAAAACTGAAGAAAATGCGAGAAAATGCATAAAATGCGAGAAAATGCGAGAAAACTCAAGAAAATGCAAGAAAACGCGAGAAAATGCGAGAAAGCACAAGAAAATGAGAGAAAGTTGGAAAAATACAAAAAAAACTCAAATATAGAAATAGAAACAAAGAGGTCAAGGGAGTACCTCAGAGGGACGAAAACGAGTAGAACAGTAAAAAAGGAAGGGGATGATCACCAAGCCAGAGACGAAATGACAGCAATGTTCGAAGTCTGTTCTAACAGTCTTTCTCGAGTAAAAACAGGGAAGAAGGGGAAGAAAGTAAAGAAAAAGGTAATATAAGGAAGAAGAAGGAATAGGGGATTGACACGTGGCCATCAATGACGGGTCAGGATTTGAAAAGACCCAAACTTTTTCAAAACCCCTGCCGCATTAATTGCAAGCGTGCGAAACGTCTTCTCCAAGCATGCCAAACGTCTTTTCTACTTCGAAATCTGATACGCCGCCACTCTTCCATAATGAAAAGCAATAATGACCTGTAGCCATTTTGACACGTGGCCTTTATGACACCATCGTATTTTTAAATATATATTTTTTAGTTTAACTCCGGCCAAAACTAAAGAAATAAGGGGCTCCTGATGGGGGGAATGATATCATACGAGGACTTAAATACGAGGAATATACATCGGCATTAAGACGAGGTCCACAGCAACGACTATGAGACGATGATACAGAAGGAAAGTCAATGATAGAATAGCAAAGGAGCGTTAAACACCATAAAATCCGCAACATTAACTAATATCATGGAAGATCGGCTAAAGTTATGGAGGGAATAACTCTCTTACCAAATTCGCATACTTCCTATATAAGGATGAGAGTCACAAACGGAAAAGGTAGACTACAATACAGAATACTAAGACTCTTCTATGATCTTGATTTAGTATTGATTACTGATTTTATCGTTGGAGGGTTTTCGCCGGATTTCATCCGGCCTTTCTAATCTTATTTTGCAGGCTTGAGACTTGGCACTCGGACATTAGCTGAAACTTGCACCATCAGAAAGAAAAAAAAAAAAAAAAAAAACTTTCCATATAATTTTGGAGAGAGATTACATACAAACGGAGAGATTACCGAATAGAGCAGCGGATGCGCTGAGTATGAGGAAAAGCTCTCCGTACAAAATTCCCAGCATTTATTGCGTTGTGTGTGCAAAAGTTTCCCAAAGATATGCGGTTTGGCTCACCAGGACAACTAAAGTGTACCCGAGGATTCAAAATTTTCTCTTCTTCTCCTCACTTTTCTCGGCAACGAAACGGAAAGGTAGAGAGTTGAAAGGTACCGCCGAACTCGAGTTGTTTCGTTCTGTGACGACGATTAACTGGACCCAAGACGGTGAGAAGACCGCGACCCGTTGGTATCTGTTCAAAACGCAACATTTTCTCATCTCAATCTTAATCAAACGACATCTTAGATGCACGGTTCGTGTCGTTAGCTTAGTAATTACTACTTCGTATAACAGTCCAGAACAATTCCTTAACCGCCTGAATTGGGAGTTTGGATTGCTGTTCATCTGACGGGTGTGATGATTACAGTTGGATGGCCAACACATGTACAATAAAGAAATTCAACGGCTCGTATAAAAAAGGCCCATGAATTTAACAAGTGATTCAAAATATATTAGATTTTGATCTTTCTTATGTGAGCCCTTGAATCCCTTTCTTGTACACGTGTCAGTCATCCAATGGTAATCAGTAGATATTGATCACCTGTCAAATCAACAACAAATCCAAACTCTTAAATGGAACACTCCAATTCTGAAATCTAGAAGATTATTTCTGGGTTATGGAATAGATTTAAGATTTTGTCTTTCTTCTCAAAAAGGAAAAAAAAATTAAAAAATGAAAGAAAGAAATTTCATTGTTGTTATCGAGTTTAATAATTATGAGTGTGTGTATTTATAAAAGACTTCACTACAGTTCTAATAAGATTAACTTCTTATTTTTATCAAAAAATGAAACAGATTTGAGATTTTTATTTTACTAATCAACACAAATAATCTTTTAAAGGATATATATATATATATATATATATATATATATATATATATATATATGGTAAGAAAATAAATAAGAAATTGTATAATTCCTAAATATATAGAAACAAATGCAAATAAGTCGATTGTTCGTGTGACAATATTTTAAGGTATGTTCATTGTCCCATAAATTCTGGTTAGGATTTTAGATTTTTAAATTCCCGAGCATTGATGAAAGTTGGATTGTTTGTTTGAAAATAAATTAGAAATGCAAGAATTTAAATTCCCACCTTTATAGATGGGAATTGTCAATTACTTAAATTGACAACAAGATTACTAATATGGTATCCAAAATTTACCTTATTTGAAAAGAAGTATAATTGTCACAAAAAAATGATTAGTTCAAACTAAAAAAAAAAAAAAAGATTTTCAAAATTTTAAGGGCATTTTTATAATTTTCTAAAAATCAAGTAACTTGGTCAAGATAAGTTTTTTTATTTTTTTTAAATAGATTAAATAACATTAATATTAATTATCGTGAATTAAATTAAAACTCTTAAGAGTTTGAATTTCTGAAAGTCTATGGTTTCCAATAATTAAACTATCGGGAAACAAATAGACCCTAATGGATGAAATAAAAGTAAATTAAATCTATGACTTTTCTCTACAATATCCACTCCATTAATTGTTTTCATATTCTCTTGATTTCTTACCTTACTATGCTCTCTTTCTTAATTATCTTTTGATTTGTTTCTATATTATCTTGATATCTTCATTTAATGTCTTGCCTTAATATGTTATCCCCACAACGAAAATTTTGATAAGATACACTCAAACTAATTTGGTATATCCCACTTGCATTATTATAATCCTTTTAATTATATTATTTTATACATAATTTTCTCTTCCCCCCCCCACCCCCAACTTTTTTTTTTTGCACAATTGAAAAATATAAATAAAAAGTCTATAAAAACTCATTAGCTAGACCTCATTGATTTGATTATTAGTACAACTATTCAAATGATCAAGACTTGTTACATGGTTGGCCTTGATGCTTGATTATGATGTTAGTGTACTAAATCATAAATTTGATGTGTTTTTCCAACACTTAGGTTGCATATTTAGGGGCATTGGTAAGCTAAATAAAAAACAAAAAGGAAAATTCATGACATGATGGATTTCATTTAATGGATCATGTCTACAAGCTAAAACTTAATGTGGATCATGTGTACATCATCCATCATTAGAGATGATAGTTTTGTATTTAAACATAGACATAAAGAAAGAGCCCTAGAATGCTCAAATCAATTATAATAATTAAATAAAACTTATAAAAAAAAATGAAGTTGATTATCTACACCCTTGAAGTATAAATTGAATTCATTAATTTATGAGTTGTGAATTCTTTGGTAAAATTAGTGGGAAAATTATAATCTTATCATATATAATAGGGTATAAGGGCCTGAGTAAATTTTAATTACATTGTTTGATCTTTAATAAATTTTATTATATATATATATATATATATATATATATATATA
>JAESVK010000826.1:410463-432536 GCA_017140935.1 Hamamelis virginiana
TCATATTCCCAAAATAGAATACACACATGGTTATTCATCGACTAAGAATCATTTCAAACTCTAACCTCTTACATGAATCATGCTTGAGAAGTTATGCATTTTGAAGCAATATTAAGGCATTCATGGTTGAAATGCATACTTAAAAGGAGTCATGGCCATATTTTTATATTTCTAATGAATTTCATTCTTATATATATTTTATCATAGCATAAAAAGTAGGTCCCACACTCCAAAATGAAAGGATGAGATTCATTATGAATACAAAATTGTGTTTCAAAATTGGAACCTATACAGTTAAAAAAAAAAGGAAAAGAGAAAGACAGAAGTGGATTTGAAATGCATAGCACTGCTTCTCTAAGAATGATTAGTTATGTGTATCCTTGCATTATAAAAAAGGTTACAAATTCGAATACATGAATATCGATACCCATTATTTAATGAATAAATATTTTGGTTATAAAATTTTAGACTAAAATTTTTAAACCATGACAATATTAAATACATGAAAATTGAGATTTCATCATGCTCATGTCATTTTGTTTATAAAGTATGGTCTAAAATTGAATTCATTTAACATTTTTTTTTTTTTTTTTAAATGTCAAGGGACTTGGCTAGATTACTTTATGGGGTGTTTGGCAAACTTAAGAACCTGGTCAGCCGAGGATAAGTCTGTCTGGTTTTTATTTAGTTATGTTTGGTAAGTGCATTTTTTCTGTGGATCAGTTCAATCCTGTACAGAAAATAAGGCATAAACACAATTTTTTTCAAACCATTTGTAAGCTGATTTACATAAAAATTATATAACATAAAGATATCAGAATTTGTCAAACCCAGTTTTCGAAGTTCCCATATAGACCCTTAGGGTCTGTTTGGTTGGGGGTCTTGAGCGTGGGTTTGGGGTTTCACACCCCAAACCTTTGTTTGTCACGGTTGGGTTTGGGGTCAGAAATTGTAGCCGGGGGTGTGACGAAGCCGGCCATGGGGAGGAATCCTTGACCTCTTCAGCGCCTGGGTTTGAGGTTCTTCACCCCGGTTTGCAATTTACAATCTTTGTTATTGACAAGCGTGCCCCTCCTCCTTCTTCTTCAACAACAAAGAATCCCCCCCAAGTCCCTCATCTCTTCCACCTCTTCGAAGCCCTAACCCCTTCAGCAGAATTTCAAAGCCATTTGAAGAAGAAGAAGAAGAAGAAGAAGAAGAAGAGGAGGAAGAAAAGGAGAAGTTCCAGTCGCCGCCGTTCCAGTCGCCGTTCCAGTCGCCGCCGTTCTGCTGTGTCGCCGTTCCAGTCGCCGTCGTTCCAGTAGCTGTTCCGTTCCAGTTATAGTATTTGTTCTTCTCTGTTTTATATATATATATATATATATGCACACACAGTCGACCATTTTGTTATTTGCCTCGATTTTGTGGCTTATATGTATATATATCCTCTCTTATTTAATATATATCCACAAAATATCTCCCCACAAAATATCTGGTATAATATATATATATATATATATATATATATATATATATATATATATACTCTGTTATATAATATATATCCTCAATTTTCTGTTATATATATATTTAACAGACCGTTGGATTAGATACCCCTATAATGTATGTCATGCCTGCCAAAAATCACAGTGATCCAACGGTTAGTTTATGAGAAAACTTACTGTGAAAAACTATGATTTTTTTGTTCTTTAAAATGTTATCATTTTTTGGCAGTCAGTTTTCTCATAAACTAACCGTTGGATCACTGTGATTTTTGGCAGGCATGACATACATTATAGGGGTATCTAATCCAACGGTCCGTTTTCCAAAATTACATCACACGCGGCTCTACTGTTAGATGCTTACTTTAGCTTAAAGTAAGGTGATGATCATAAGAGAATTTCTATATATATATATAATAGTGAAGGGTAATTTTGTAATCTCATAAATAATCACTGTAATCCTGAGGGTCCAAACAAACACAGATCAGGCTTGAAACCCAGTCATCTTAATCCTAAACCCCAACATTCCAAACAATGGTTTGGGGTTATAAAGTTTACAAACCCAAACCCCCCTACTAGACATTCCCAGGCTAAAGATTCCTAGCCCGCGTACCAAACGCAACCTTAGTTTGTTAAAAAAAAACTGACCCATAGGTTTCATGAAGGGTCCATGAATCTGACCTATCAGTTTTGGACATGGATCCAATTAGGTAGGGCCCAAGAACGTGCGGGGCCCACCAACCTTTACACGTCGCTTCTACTTGCTCTCTGTCTATCTGGTGGTGGCCTTGTATAAAGTCTACGAGACGACTGTGAGAGAGGCAAAACAAAGGTACTCCTATAATGCATGTAGAGAGAGAAAGTGGTGAGAGAGAAAAAGTTATTCAAAAACAAATTATGGATACTCTGTTTTCGGTAGACGAAATCTCCGATCCTTTCTGGTCGGCTTCGGCGGCGCCAGCTGCTGCGATTAACCGGAGCTCATCGGAATGGGCGTTTCAGAGATTTCTCGAAGAAACTTTGAAATCTGAAGACGGTGATGTCGTCGAGATCAAGAAGCCTCTTCCTCCTTCTCAATCGTCGGATTCTTCTCACACGGCTCCGATTGATTCGGAGGAATATCACGCCTTCCTTAAGCGCCGCCTCGATCTGGCCTGCGCCGTCGTTGCTCAGACTCGTGTACAGCTCTATCCTTCTCTCTCGCTCTCTCTCCCTATATATATATATATTCTATGCTCGGAATATGACTCTCTATATATATATATATTCTATGCTCGGAATATGACTCTCTCTCTTTCTGTGTATTATAATTGTTTTCTCTCGCAGGACTAAAATCTTTTCTGTGCTTTCACTAATTCTATAAATTTTGTTTATATATATATATATATATATATATATGCTCGGAATATGACTCTCTCTCTTTCTGTGTATTATAATTGTTTTCTCTCGCAGGACGAAAATCTTTTCTGTGCTTTCACTAATTCTATAAATTTTGTTTCTCAAGATGCTCATTTTGTTTGCGGAATTTATGAAATATATATGTGTTTGCAGGCATCTTCTGTAAAGCCTCCAGATTCTGCTCCTATATCCGAGAATCAATCACAGGCTTCCAAGCCCTCGCATGTGGGATCTCAAGCTACCGGTAAAAATTCACATTTTTTTAGCCAATTAATAGTGAATTACTCATTTAGTGATGTAAAATGACTCTTGTGGATATGTTACAAATCATGATGTTAATGGATTTTGAGGCGTCTGAATTAGATTTTTTACCCATGCGTAATGCTGTGAACAGGGAAACAAATGTGGGCGCGGGCACGCGCATACACACATAAATGCTGTCCAGTTAGTCTCCCTAGTATTTTTTTGGGGGGGTTTGTGTAGGTGGGTGGGTGGGGGTGATTGTTAGTGTTAATAGATTATTTTAACAATTAAGTGATTGGTTTTGTCAAAATTTTGCATTGATAAGCCATATGAGAGAGAGACTCATTTTCTTATAGGCCTATGTGAGGACTTTGCTTTTTAACCTGTATGGGATATGTAGAATATAGCATTTGATGTCAAAGGATAACACATACTCATTTCTTTTTCTTTTTGAATGGAGAAAGATTATCATGAGCACTCCTTACTATGAGTTTTCTTGAGCTCTTCCCCATATTTGTAAATTCTGGCACAAGTTGCAATGATGTTCTCAATCATTGGATAAGTAACCGAATGAGGGTTCCATCTCTTCAACTTTGTCAGGAATAGCACACATGCAACTAGTTAAGGTTTTGTATTCTCTCTCCTTTAACTGCGTAGCATAGCATTTTTTTTTAATCAGATAAAGTATGTTCCATACCATTAAAATAACGAAAGAAGGGCCATAAATGACACTGTACACTCAAGGAATAGAGAGAAGCCAAAAACAAAAAAACCTAAAGCAAAAACCACAACTGTGGAGTATCCAATTGTGTCATCATTATGTGTCCTTGAATGAAAACATAATTCTATGCTACACAATACATTGCTATCGTTGAACTGTTAAGTGGGTCAATTAATAAATGAATGTTGCATGACATAGTCCACCTTATCTTTCTTCTCCGCACATTAAATTGCCACTTACAATATTCAATATTTGTGTCTTTCCCTTCTTTCCATTATTTAATGTTATATTCACTTTTTAAACAATTTAGGACTGGGGAACGGTTTCTCAATGGCACAAGAGAAGGCCGAAGGTGGGTCACTTGGTGTTCCAACCTCACCTGATATGCAGAAAAAATCAGGGTTACAGTTTAGGCCATCAACCAGTGAGTCATCAAGAGAACAGTCAGATGATGATGAGCTTGAAGGAGAAACAGGGACCACTGACAGTACGGATCCTGCTGATGCAAGACGTGCTAGGAGGTAACCAAAGTTTTCTGTTTTCATGGCTAATATTACCGTTTCTTCAAAGTGGATCAGTTTATTGAACTATTAGACAATTTTCAATTTTGTGCTTTGTCTTCTGCACATTTATTGGATGTTTGTTGTCTTTCAATATTATTTTTTTCTTCTTTTTTATTATATGAGTTACAGTGATACGAAGGATTTTATGTTCCTTCTTTTCCAGTTCCCTTCCACTCTGGCGCTGAACTTGTGAGATGCCTGGATAAGATTAAAAAGTTTGTTCTGGAATTAAATAAATTTTATAAGGAAAAGATTATCTGTTTGTTTCTAATACAAAGAATTTATATAATATCCAAATTCCAAAGATAAAAGATAAATACTTCTATTTGAAAATTAAACTGAAGTACTTATCATGGAAAATATGTATATTTAAAACTAAAACGATCTAATTGAACAAAGGAAACTTAGGACTGTATTCCCCTGTTCTGTTAAACCTTTTTTGAGATAGACCTGTCCATAAGAAACTCCTCTCCCATATCTACTTTAGGTGTTAAAAGATAATGCTCTTAAAGGGAGTGGGTTGGGTAGAGTTTGGGGTTCAAATGCACCGTGAGTTCCTTTTGGGAGTAAAAGGACTACCATCTGATCTGGGTTGTTACCAATAAAAGAATATAGAGTGAATAAGAAAAAGTGATTAAGTAGTTTACATTTTAGTCTTTAATTGAGGAAAGAGAGTGGACGAAGGAACGAGTGAAAGAGTTGTGTAGGATAAGGGTTGGCATTTTAGCCAGTGTTGCCATTCGTCGCTCATAATTATGCCCTTGTGTCAAGCTCTTAGAAATATCCTGTAGTATATGAATTTCAGTTAAATTACCAGATATCCTTATAGTTTTTGGTTGGTTTTGGTTTTGTACGGAGTGGCACAATGTCGAGATTTCTAGGGTATGTAGTGATTGAGGTAAAAAGATTGTTGATCATCTCTCTCTCTCTCTCTCTCTAAGTTTATGAATAAAACATATTTGTTAAGAAATGAATATTTATATATATAGACACACGCATATAGACTTGTTCCATTAAGGTCCGGACCTTAAATTAATTTAAGGTCCACTCACCTTTTCTCACACAGACGATGGTATTTTGAAAAACTGACTGTTGAATTAGATAATTTTCTTACGTATGTTATGTTTGTCAAAAATCACAGCGATCCGACAATCGGTTTTCAAAATATAATTTGTGAAACACTAATAGTATTTATCGTTGGATGCTGTAAAAATTGTTTAATAGTCTTTATTTTGAAAACCGACCGTTGGATCACTGTGATATTTGCCAAACATGACATACTTAAGAAGATAATCTAATCCAACGGTCGATTTTTCAAAATACCTATCCCAATGAAAAGTGGAACTTAAATTAAGCTCCAGACCTTAATGGATCATTTCTCTATATACATATATGTATAATTATATCTTGATATAGTAGATATGAAAAGAACAAATAAAAAAAATTGAATGTAGACAGACTGACTGGAATGGTGGAACAGTATTGCTGTGGCAAACCCTCGATAGTTTTGTAAGGTCTTGTTGAGTTGACATGTAGATCTTAGATTTAGTGGTAAGATGTTGGGTGTTTTGATACCCAAGACACGAACATCTACACCAAAACCAAAAAAGAATCTTTTTTCATGCTTTATGTTTATCTTCCCTTGCCTTCTAACTGGTTCATTTATGGTGAGTCAGGATGCTGTCAAACCGAGAGTCAGCTAGGCGCTCCAGAAGGAGAAAACAAGAACAATTGAGTGAAGTTGAGACACAGGTTTTGACCCATGTTTTCCCTCTCCCTTACACATACGTCAGTACCTCACTTCTTCAGGAATTTTTATGCTGTTTTGTAATGGTTTTCTATAGGTTTCACATTTAAGGGTTGAAAATTCTTCATTATTGAAGCGTCTCAACGATGTGAATCAAACTTACAGCGAAGCTACTGTTGACAATAGAATTTTAAAAGCTGATGTTGAGACATTGAGAGCAAAGGTAAGCCGCCTCTATGTTCTGAATTTCTGCTTGTACAATTGAAACCATTTCTGGCAATTCGTGTATTTTTATTAGGTTTGTGGATATACCTACCTCTTAAAAGTTTATAATTGTTTTTTGATTTTTGTTTTTATAGTAAGGGTAAGCATTAGATCATCAAATTTCTGTATAAACTTTTCAAAACACGGGGCATGTCTCAATGTCCCTTGGAAATTGAATCTGTTAATTTTGTTTTGGTCGAATTTGGAGGAAAAATTCATCCTCAAATGTCACCATCTTCAATTTTCCACATCTTTTAATACGTATCAACCGACCTGGCATGTCTGGGTTGAATGGGCCATGTCAAACCTACCTGGATCAAACAGGTTTTGACTGGATAACTTAAATGTTTCACTTTAAGAGATGGACAGGTTATGGGAGGGTATTGGTTTCTTGCTGGTTTGACAAGCTAGTTGATTTGGATGTGACAATTATGCTAGATGGGTTTCAGTTTTGGAAGAGGTGGGCACCTCATGGATCTTTCAGGGTATTTTAATTTTAAATTTTTTTTTTTTCTATTTTGTTTTTAGCATTGAAGTTGGGCTAAAATTTGCACATTGATGCATAATTTGTGCAATGTGTCACGTAAGTAACCGTCTATGAAGTATTTTAATTGTCTGAGCCTATTTTTGTATACTTTTAATGATGATTGTTGCATTATATACCAATGGTTCTACATTCAAAGTACAGATGTTAACATGTTGTCTAATGATTGGGTGACTTGCTCAAACTTGACTAAAGTTAAATAAAAATGGTTACTTGAATGATAGTACATGGTGAAAGATGCAGGGCGCAGACTTATGGACCTAATTCCAGCGTTTTTAGGGTCCTGTGTAAGATACTCGTCTGGAATGCGAGCATTAATTTCATTACTGATTTCTATTGAGCATATTCTTTCAACTTACAGAACATGGTACCGCACTTGTGTTTTGGACACTGACAACTATGTTGCTGCTTGAGGTTGCTTTGTTGGCCACCTCATATCCATGTTGGATGCCTCATATTGTGGACTTGGTTTTTCCAAGCATGTGTCTCAAATGCCCTTCCTCTGCAGTTCTACTTTTGGCAGACCAACATTGGGTAATGACCCTTTTTTATGAAGTTTTGAGGTTGATATCTTATATGATCTTTTCCAGGTTATGATGGCTGAAGCTAAAGTTAAGAGAGTGACGGGATCAATCCCCCAGCTTCAAGCTTTTTCCGAGTTAGCCAGCATGGGCGTGCCATTCGGTAACACTCCATCTGCAGATACCGCTGTTCCGGTCCAACTTAATTCCAGCCACTTCTACCACCATTCAGTTCCTAATATCTCTACTGCCACTCCACATGATCAGGTATTGAACAATGCCCTTTCCAGCAATCCCCAAGGTCGCCCTGTGAAGCATCTATAAATAGTAACAATTAGTGAAATCTCAAGTGCTCTTTTCCCCTCATTTTCTTGGGGTTGGGGGCTTCAATGGCTGTGTTGGAGTACCTATCAGTTCTTATGTATTTTAGTTCCTATGGCTTCATGGACTCTTATGACTTAATAATTTTATTGTTGAAATTTCAGTGAGATATTGTATTTGTCACCTCTCTTTGTAATCCATGCATACTTTTTCCAATGTTTCTGGGTTTACATGTTCAAATTTGAAGCAGCCTCAAGAGTCGAGCAGTAGCTTTGTTCATATTTTGTTTTTTTTTTTTTTTTTTTTAATTTTTGTTTATTAACGTTTAATAAAACCTCTGTAAAATTGTTATTTATAGTTAAACTTTATTTAATTTTTACTTTTTCTGACGTTGTTTGTTAAAGAGTCTCATTCTACATTCCACCATTGCATTTTTATGCCCTAATATGGTCTTTATTCCCATTATTACATTTGATCAGGGTGAGAAACACTGCTAAGTTCAACTTCTAAAATCAAATACTTTAGGAAAAGGTGAATTGTGCTGTCGAAAACAGAAGGTTAATAGGATCGAATTAAGTGGATGGGATGGAGACATACAAGATCAATCCAACAAGAAAATCTCCAAATCTTATCCAAAATTCCATTGGATTTGAACATGGAGAATTTGAATTACAACTGTTATTCAATAATCTGATTCCTAACATTAATACAAAAATGTTTGAAATTTGCTAAATATGATACCAAAAAAAAAAAAAAAAACGAAAAAAAAATGCCGGCAACAATGCCCATGGGGGGGCCCCCATGAGGCGACACGCTTAGAAAAGGACACAAAAATGTAATAATGCCCCTAAATATGTAAGAAAGAAGAGCGTTGATTTCTTTACAGCTGAATTTTGGTACCAGATTGGAGACCTGACTGAACTTTGCCTGAGAAATGGGCTTCGAGCCTGCATATCCGTATACCAAAGTCATAATAATCAGAGGCTAGAGAGAGGAAAATGAAAGAAGACTAGTACATGAAATTCGAGCACCATGCCTGGTTGCACATTTATAATAAATGGTTTCGGGAGAGTTGTATGTGCGCGCATTAATAAACATCCTCCGGACATCAGCAACAAACATCTCAAATGTCACATAATATTGCTCCGACTCTACTCTCTTAGACATTGTCTTCAAATCTGCAGTGCAACGAAAAATCTATTAAAGCATCACAAGTTTGATAAAACAAACACAGAGCAAAGTTCTCTTTACAGATTTCTCAATTAGGTATACATTACAAATAAGCAAATCATAATTTTAAGTTATAGTGTCATCTTGTGATATTTTTTCACATTTTATTATAATGGCAAGAAAGATTTGCCAAAATAATGCCGCAACTTTATCAAGTTTTGCAGACATCATAGCTTTATGTGATCCTTTCTAAACTAAGAGGCCTCCAATATCGATCATGCTTTACTTTTATATAAAAGCAAAAACATTCAATTACAGGATGATTTTTCAAGCAAAGCTGAAGTGAGACTCTGAGTGCACAGTTTAGCTTGGTTATGTAATCATGACATCTCCACATCCAAACTGTTCAAGTCAGAAAACCAAAGATTTAAACCCAGTCAAGCTATTATCCAATTTCCTTAGTTGATTATCTACAATTCACATTATTGTCCTTAACTTTTATATTTCCATAATCTTTTTAAGAACTCCAATCATATCATTCAAAACCCGAGTCACAACTCACAAGAGATGAACTTACAATACATGTCTTGGTTAAATTGATATTCCGGTTTTGAACTTCATGAATGAATCCTCTTGCTGGGTAATTAATTTTTAATACAAAATTGAATTTAAAACCTTGATTGCCCTTCCTTGGTGTTATCCAGATAATTTTCCGAAGAATGATAACCTCCAAACTAGTATGAAAACTCCAGACTTATTTCATGTTGACAAGATATGTCTTAGTACTGAGAGCATAGCTACTTCAGTGTTATTTAAGCAAATTGTATATGCATAAATGATCAATGAGAAAATCTTCAAAGATGAATGGCCAATGAAGTCGCAGAAATCCATCACTAAATTTAGTGCAGAAGGTACATAACAGAAGTCATTAGAAAGAAAAAACAAACAAAAAAAAGAAAGTTCTTACCCATGGGATCTTTGATTATATCATAATAATCAGGGACATCACGTGCATCAACTGGGTCCTTGAATGGCCAAGCATCAGGATGGTCATGCATTGACTGCTTAGATGAACGATTATTTGTTAAGAATCCATGACGAGGACATGAGTCAAGTGCCAGATGTATGCAGGGGATCAAGTATGGAAACGAGAGAGAGAGAGAGAGAGAGAGAGAGAGAGAGAGAGAGGTTGGAAGTGGGGGAAATGTAGATTAGAGTGGAACTACTCCAAAATAAGGTAGAACATACGCAAAGGGCAATTGCACTCATAAATTACACGAGTTCTGCACAAAAGGGGGAAAAAGTGCTTCCCATATGTTATAGAGCTCAAGGAAAATTGGGTGCTACATATCATAGACAAAATCATACCCAGAATTCAACATCCCTGACAAGTCAGGCATCTTAAGTCGGTTAATGGTGTAATCACCATACTGTCATGATCACCCGTAAGTCTTGTTCTAACAATGTCAGGATGCAATAACTTTAAAACATATAACTACGATGATCAGTAGTCCCTTGTTCTTTTAATGAAACTGGCACCTTATTTTTAAAAGGAAAAACAAAAAACTATGCAGTTGGCCCTCTCATTCATGTGCTAGGGCTTTAAAACTAAGGTACAGAAACACAATTAACCATTAGAACAGGCATACGAGTGAGACAAGTACAGCAACAACCTTGAAGAATGGAAACTGTAGAAGAATAGAATCACTCTATCCCACATCGCCTAAATAGAAGGCTCGCTATAGCTTCATATACCTGTATTGGGCCCTTCACCTATAAGCTTAGGTTTTTAGGTTTGAAACTTAATAGAAACTAACATTAAATTTTAAGGCAAGTTCTAATTAATTAAGTTCAGAAGTTGCAGATAAGTATTAATTGCAACCATGTGCCAAATACGCCTTTCTGCATCATTTTAAAAATATCGTTTCACATAACCCTTTACCAAATGTTTTCAATGAGAATCTGACGGTCAACTTTTAATAGAAGGTGCAGAATTGTTGAACTTTTACACTGGAAGTTACCTGAACATCATGTTGAATCAAGGAAAGAAACAAAATGATAATAAAGGAACTTTGCAAACTTGCCTTTAGAAGTGAGCGCATAAATGCAGTCAAGGATTTTTGATTTAAGGCACTGTCTGTGGAAACATTTATAGTTCTAAATCGTGAATGGCCCCATTGATCAGGAGTCCATCCAGCTTCCCCTATGATCATATTCACCAACAACTTCAAATTAGTATTCTAAAGTTGCACCAAATGCACTCTAGAACAAACTCAAGTAGCATATTTAATACTTGAATTGCAAAAATCAAAATTAGCACAATAAAAAAACAGGTTTGCTCAACTGAAAATCAAAGCTTCGAAAAGGTACATATGTAGAAAACTAATAAAACAAGTTAAGGAATTAAGGGACTTACGCAAGCCAGGAATATCCTCAACTTTGATGATTTTTTTAGGAATACCAGCTTCTTTCTGAAAAGAGAAGCTCCAGGTCAGAACTAAGTTTAAAACACACATTATTTGCACACAACCTAACTAAATCATTTGTAAAAAGAAAAGAGGAGCATCTTCAGCTATGAAAATATATGCCATATGTTTTATGAATAATAGCAGCAAATACTAGGCATCACATACTGTATGGAAACTTCAATTTTGCACACTTCACAATGTTCAGTAAAAAATGATTTGTTTGGGGCAAGGACTGTCTATATTTGAACACAAAAAAAAATAAAATAACTAGAAAATAAAATTAGTTTATTTGAGATAAATAAAAGTAACTGAGAAAAACTTAATATCCATAAGAAATATATCAAAAGTAAAATTCAAATCCAAAAGACTAATAAGAGGACAGAACATCTCATTCCTTTAAATAAGTAAATAAAAAGGGGAAAAAAAGTAGTTTCATAAACAGAAACTAATTAAGAAAAACGTTAGCAGATGTCTTCCAAAAATATTACAATGGAGTGGTTGCTCATGGTAAACAGTGATGTCTGGAAAGTTTGAATTTCGTTCAGGGCAACAGAATTCGATAATTAATAAATCTTTTCATGAAGTTCCAATAAAATGTGGTAATATAGCTTAAAGTGAATAATAAAATGCAAAAAAAGAAAAAGAAAAAAAAAAAAGAAAAGAAAGAAAAAAAAAGATCATAGTTAATCATATGATTTAATCAGGAACATTTCAAATTCAACGGTGTGAATAATTTAAAATTCAAACATGTGACTCAAGCATGTAAAGAACAACATATTCCTATCCTAATCAGAAAGTAATGCACTCATCAGGCTACTGTAAAAATAAGCAAAAATGTCATCTCAGGACATGCTCCGATACTCTGATAAACTGGTAAAATCTTTATAATGCAGTACTTCTACCATACGATACTCTATACCACTAAACATGAATCCAAATGCACATTCCAAATATATAAAAAATGAATCCATCAGAAAGTCCTGGGTGCTTCCAAATGGAAATAATCAATGGTGATGGCATATACCTTCTGAAAATCAATCCCAGAGTAGACAATGTGACAATTCGAGAGCTCTCTTATCTTTTCATCAATTGCCTACCATAACCAAAATAACAAGAAGAATACAATGGATTATAATAAAAGTTTGCTACGATGAAGTTAAATAATAGAAGATTTTTAAGCCAAAAAAACAAAAGAATCCATGCTATGAATTAAAGCTAAAATAATAGCTTGTTAGAAGTGATAAACATAGTGCAGAGTAAGAATTTGATCTAAAGTTGTTTGGCAGCATGGTGGGAAATAAAATAAAGTCTGTCTGCTAACCTTTTTTTTTTTTTTTTGTGGGGGGGGGGGCTTGTGGGGGGTGGGGCAAAGTGTAAATATTGTTCATGTTAATTTTAGGTCTCCCTCTTGATTTGAGTACAAGGATTAATATCTCTGTACCTGAGTGAACTTATTTGAAGATTAACACATGGAAGAAAATCTAAGCCTTTCCAGGAGGTAAAATAACTCTTAACAAAATTGCATTCAATCTTTCAATAATGTCCCTACGAAATTTCTATATAGATAACTGTCAGGACTTTTGATGGTTTGAGAGAAAAGAGAAAGAAAAGGAAGCATCAAAGAGAAATCATCCTCCAAAGAGATCTTATGGGATAGGGTTTATTTCTAGCCTCTCTTTGGGCTTCTGTAACGGAGTTCGAGGGTATCCCCTTGGGCATCATTTCAAGAGATTGGCAAGCTGTGCGCTCCTTTTCTAGACAGTCTGTTTGTTCAATTCTTATATGAATACCCCCACCAAGTGACCTCATCAAATTTAATTTTGAAAAACCATCAAAAACCACCTTGCATCAAAAGGGTTGAGCCATTTGATGTAGAGGATATGTTGATCAATAGATTTTTTAACTTCTGATATGATACTTGTCTCAAACATAAGAATCCGTATGTCCTCATTCAACTTTAATATTAAAACAATAAACTATAACATTGATCGAGCAAATTTTCATTTTACCTGCCTCTGACGGTGAATCATAGTTGATAAATCAGTGTATGGAAGCTTTGGATCAATTTTGCATTCCATAAGAATGCCACCATCATAGTCTTTAATGTACCTGAAATACTTTGAAATTCTTATAAATAGTGTGGAGGCACATTAAACAGCATTCTGAACTAAGAAAAAACTAAAAACTAACCAAATACAGCTGAAAATGTTCTTCCGGGAGGTAAGATATATAAATTTTAAAAGTGACAATCATAGTAGCTCCAATCCAGGATCATCAACTCACACATGCACTAAATAATTATGAACTTTTTTGTTAAAAACATTGTTTCGAGAGTAATATCATGACAACTTACTATAAGCATTACAAAACTGGTTAGGGCTTTTCCATAGATACTTAGATTTGAAGATAAACTTTGACGGTCTTAATTCTTAAATACCACCTGAGTTGGCATAAACCATACCACAAACCGAGTTTGAAGTTTTCCTAAGAGCTTGAATAGCATATTCATCTACTAACACCATAAAATATTGATCAATACCGGCCAAAAAATTGAAGGAAAAAGAAAAAGAAAGAGTATAAACCATACCCCTGCCATCGATCTTTCTCCAAGTCAATTTCTTTAGTAAAACCCTATAAATAGATAAATAAGTTAAGTCATATGCATTATTTAAAATCAAATCCATTTCATTCAGGAGTATGATACATAGAAGAATTTTAAAGGAAACAGTTTAGCAATCACACATGTAAAACCATCAACGAGCTCAGCAAATGCCATAGGGAAGGGCAATGATTTTGTATCATTAAACAGTTTAAGCAATCATAAAATCAAATAAATGAAAGATACAGCCATTTAATCAATTAATAAAGATTCTGATCTCTTTCAACTAAAGAAATTCCTTTTAATTTGCAAAGAAAAAATATTCTCTTTTCAAAGATATCTTATTAATCACTTTTTTCACCTTTTTTTCTCAGGGGAAAAAAAAAAAAAAAGCTTCTGCTGCAGATGATATTACTATCTTATCTACAGGACCCAAACATATAAAGTAACACGAGTATGCCCCAGTGAGTTTACACTGAAACAGGAAATAAAAACCCCTAAATACACATACAAACACACAAAAGGAAAAAAAAAAGAAGCTCGCCAAAAATCGATAATCATTAATCAACCTGCTTAATAAAATAACCAACAGCATTATTGTCAGCATATGTTAGAAAATGAGTTAGCCCATCGACATCTCGTGCATGCTGTTTTAAGTGATTCATCAGTCTGGTTCCGTAACCTTTTACTTGTTCATCAGCTGTGATTGCACAAAAAGCTATCTCTCCAAACCTTTGGCTACAGAATTCCAGGTACAGAGTATTAGTAGAGGGAAGAAGAGGTGTCAAACTGATGAAATCATAAATTATAGAGGTTCACAAAAGGAAAAAAAAAAAAGTTCCAGACCCATTGTCTCAAACATAGCGATGGTCTCACTAAGACCAAGACAGACTCTTGTTGATCCCAAATTCCTGTTTGCAATACCAAGCCCAAATCATTTACTTATGATAAGTATGATGATAGTGGTGGGAAAAGAATAAGTTGCATCCATGGTGTAGGCAGACAGGAATTTCATTTTTGATTTCAGAAAATATAAGGAAGACACAAATTACACGTTCAAAGCTTCAGGCAGCGAATAAACATATGTAAGTGGTTATCAGCTATGAAGCATGGATATGAATACAGGATACGGATATGACATCATATGGCCATGCCGATGATGTGGATCCTGAAAAAATAAGATACATATACAGCCAAAATACATGCAACAAACACCAATTTTCATTAAATTGTCAAAAGTTCTATAGTTGTCCAAAAAATATTGGATAGTGGTTATCAGCTATGAAGCATGGATATGAATACAGGATACAGATATTATGTGACATGACCATGCCGATGAGGTGTATCCTGAAAAAATACGATACATATATGGCCAAAATACAACAAAACACTAATTTTTTATTAAATCGTTACAAATTATATAGTTTTACTTTACAAAAATTTAATCACTAGCATCCTGAATTCATACATCAAGAAAGAAAGCATCGTTCACACTAAAAGGTTACACCATAAACCCTTTTTGTTATGTTTTTCCTTACAATTAAGGGGAAAAAAGAAGAAGAGAAAAAAAATGAATATATCCTAATATTCGAGGTGCATTCGATACGTGTCTAGGAGGATCCAAGAAATATTGGGTACATTTCCAAAATTAGAAACTTTATTTTCAAATTTTTGCTATGTTTTTAAAGAAGAATTGTGTATATATTGGAGTGTATCCCAAAAGTATTGCTATCCAATACAGATACGACTCCTTTACAGAAGTATATGTGCTATTTAGGTTATTGGTGGTGTAAGAAACATAAAGAGATGAATAAAATGAACATAGCAAGGCTCCATAATCATTCCTATATTTATTTGTTGTTATTTTAAATAAGACAATGTTCATATTAATGTATAAAAATATGGAATATTAAGCACTACATAAAATGATGTGGAAATCGGTAATGTTAAAAGCAAATGTAACAGTATCAAAGAGCAGCTTCATTATAAATTCAATCCTTGCTGACAGCTAGAGAAAAAAAGAAGGATAGTATACCATGAACATGAACTTCACCTGACATATGGACGGTATGTGATGCCACCAACGACCAGATTGCGTCTGATAACCATTACAGATTTATGACTTCTGTGACATATCCAAAGTGAAAAATATAAATGAATACTCTGAAGGAATTATAAAAAACACTAGTCTACCAAAGTGATCTGAGAGGGTACATATAGTTTCAAAAAGCATCAGAACCTCAGTTCACAGCCCCCAAACTTGGAAATTTGAGCTCAGATTATGCTTGGCCAGGTTTGACTTCACTACGTAATCATATTGCAATTATATTAATGTATGTGATTTTCTCAAAAGACAAGGAACATCTGATGGTTTCAATTCAAGCCCACCCACGGTCCAACTTTAATGCCATACACATTATTCTTAAAATTTGAGCAGCACAGGATTTTACGCATTAGGTAATGTAGTCCATGTAAAATTATACATAAAGTGATTGAAACACAGTAGACAAATTAGCAAAATAAAATTATTTAGGTCCCCCTGTATATAATCCCTAAAGAAGAAGCCTGATTACAAACCTCTCTTCACAACTTCACTTCCTCTCTTTCTTCTGCTTCTATTCCAATTGGTTTATGCAATTAAGTTGGCTAACATTAATATAAAAGATTATCATCTCCAATGTACAATTTGCTCTGAAGAAAGATCAATCGGCAATTCTACAACAACTATACCAAAAGAAAACAATGCCAGCTACGAAATATATATTTTCAATGCTTTACAAACTCAAACTGAATGAGATGGTCAGACTGCTAGAATCATTGACTGCTGATGATTATGGGTTTTGTGGGGTTTCAGTCTTGAGCAGCGTGCTTTTTTAAAAGTACAATACATTTGAAAAGAAGTTATAGGGAAGGGAGTCTCTAGGCATAGGTTCTTTAATCAATTTATGTTACTAATCTACACCCTATTTTTTATTTATTGATAAGCACTAATCTACACTACTCCTTTTGAGAATGTTAGAACCACAAATCGTATGTTTCAAATTTATTTTTATTATTTATTTTCTGCATTTTTTTTTTTAAATTTACAGGATGCCTGGTTGAGTAGAACTCTCTAACCATTCAACCTATATTCTATAAAGTGGAAGGTCTTCCAGTTCAAGTTCTTGTCTGGTTTTAGAAACATTGCCCTTTCTGTTATACTTTAAAAAGATGTCAGAATGTTACCTGTCCATAACAAGACGGACAATGTATTCTTTAGGCATGTTAGGTAGTTGCCTGGCAAATATATTCTTCAATCCTATCAACCTGCGGAAACCAAAACAAAGGCAGATTTGAGTTAAGAATCACCAACACGTATACATTCCTTTTGGCAGTTTGCTAAAGGCTGGGAATAACTTAAGCAGAAATAACAAAATCTAAAGATTTTGAATGAATGCTAATGAAGGCAAAAATGGATGCAGCATGGATGGTAAGGAAAAGAGAAATAGATACCAAACCATATGCTCATCAATACCATCATTCGCAAAGCATACAAACTTGAGTCTTCCAGCTTCCTCCTGTAAGATTCCAAATGGGTGACTCCATAAGAGCGAAGAAAATTTTATCGTAAGATAATTCACAAGAAGAAAAACGACAGATGACTTACACAAATCAATCACAGGGTTTCATGAAATCTTTTGACAATTAAAAAAAAACTTTAAAGCCTCTACTACTCGTTTCCCATTTTAATATGTTTTTTTGTTAATGTTTTGAATCATCTTTTACATGCTTTAGAAATAGGAACACCATGAGTACCTATCCAAAAGTAAACAATCTTATTTTGGTCAAATATCTTATTAACCTAGAAAGTGCAAACGAAACTAATGTTGTTAGCACTATAAGCCAAAACTAGAATTAAACACAATACTGAAATGAACTTTTCTGGCTATTAAGAAACCAATCCAATTGATTTGAAAAAATAAAATAAAGGGCAAGAAAAGAAAACCACTATTGTAGTAGTTCTTTCACTGAAAGGATCACCCTATCTCAGAAACGGGAAAAAAAAAGTCATTAAACTAACTATGGGGGTGCACATGCTGGGCAACTAAACAAAAATAGTTCACACTAAGAGAGATTTGAAAGTGTAACGAGTCCTACCAATCCACAATTGTACTTGAGCATTTGACAGCAATTCAAACAAAACTCATCATCACCCATGCTTAAAACAAGACAATTAATGTGTAATTGCAATTCAACAAGTGTAATAATGGGTAATGCCTTCTTTGGTTCTTAATTTTGCAGTAAGGTCAGTTAACAAATTCATGTGACAGTCCATAAGGCCAGTTTCTTACACACCTAGTTTCTAATCTTCCTTCTCTTCTCTAAAAAATAAGCAAGAAATAAAACCAATTCAATATAATTCAAATTCATTTCATCAGCAATTTCACTTCAATCAGAGTCTTACATCTCAAGCATCAAAACATAAACGAAATTAAAAAAATATATAAATAAAAAATAAAAATTCAAACACTTACCTCTCTCTTCAAACTCTCTTCCCGCGCACTATAAGCTCCACTGGTCTGTATATTCTCCGTAAATATCTTCGAAGCATCCTCCTTCACCACAATCCCCGGAACTGAACTCGCCGCAGTCGCCGTCGCTGCCGCCACACCAGAGCCACCCCCGGTCCCACCATCCTTTGCAGTCTCCGGTTCGATCTTGACAGTCGAATTCTCCGTCTTGAGCTTCGTATTTCTCCCCGCCGCTGTACTACCTTCCAACCTCTTCGTAGTGAAAGTCCTCATAGAGTCATTGTCATAGTCCTCCTCGTCGTCATCGACGACGGCATCGTCCGAGTCGTCGTCCGAGTCGGACTCAGCCCCGCCGCGGGCGCTGATGCTCTCGAGGTCGTCGTTAGAGGTGGTGGTGAGTGCGCCATCGCGAGTGTCGGAGAGAGAGGAGGGAAGGGGAGGTGGCGCGTGGTCGTCAGACGCTAGCTTGCGCTTGTGAATGGAGGAAGTGGCGGAGGCAGAGGCGGAGTGAGAAGGGGAGGGTGATTGTGAGCTCCGAGACCGGACTGGAGCGGTGAGGTGAGTTGAGTGAGTGTCCATTGAGTTGTCTCTGCTCGAGTTAGGGTTGTGCTGGAGAGAGACAGAGAGAGAGAGAGAGAGAGAGGAGAGAGTTTACTGGCAGAGAGTCGCGAGGCGTAGTGGGTTTGGCTGCGGATCATGAATGGTGCGGATCTTTTTTTATTTGGCCTTTTGGCCAATGTAAATATGTTGTTTTGAAAAACTGACCGTTGGATTAAATATTATTCCTATATACTATAGGCATGTCAAAAATCACAGTGATCTGACGGTCGATTTATGAGATACAGTGTGTGAAAAATTTTAACAATTTGTATTATGTATAAAAACTGTTAAAATTTTTCACAGTTTGTATTTCATAAATCAGCCGTTAAATCGCTGTGATTTTTGGCATGCTTGTAGTACATAGGAATAATATTCAATCCAACGGTCGGTTTTTCAAAATACCTAATTTACATTGGCCAAAAGGCCAAATATAAAAAGATCCGCACCATACATGATCCATAGCCAAACTCTTCCCGTTGAGAGGCCGCGGGGTAGGAGAGGAGGGGAGTGAAGGGCGTGTAATTGCCCATGTTTTGTATTAAAATTACGGAATTCGTCCATTGAGAGAAAAAGATAGGCAGGGTAGTTCGGTCAATTATTAACTTTTTGCCCTTTGGAGTTCATTGAGAACCTGTTTGTCAATTTCTTATATTAATTCGACACTGCTCGGCAAACATTTTTACCTACCCATTTTCTGTGAGTTTGATTATTTTAAATTTCTTTACTGTGAGTTTGAAAAGAAATTTAATGGTTTGAATTTCTTAGCTGATTTTAGTTAAAGTAAAATATAACTAACTAGAACATTTCTTGTATATGCTAAATATGAAGTTAACAGATAATTATTGAATACATATTTAAAAAAACTTATTGTTGGATTAAAAATTATTTTTCATGTTAACTGTCGTGCATTCCAAAACTCATAGTTGGACTCATAGTGATCCAACTATTAATTTTTCAGAAACATCTTTTAGAAAAACTTTGATTTTTTGCATTCATGACATTCAAAAAAAGAATATTTGTTCCAACAGTGGATTTCTCAAAATACAAATTCCACAGTTTGTTAAAACCATCCATGTTTGCACATGAACAAGATTGATTTAGGTGCTCTTTTTCCGTATAAATACAAATATTATTTTAAACCACATGTCAATTGATTTATATAAAAACTAGAGAGTAGCTCATTTTTCGAAATTTTCAAACAAACTCGGTATTCAATTTTTAGAGTCAGAAAAAATAATTATAATTCAGAGTGAGTATTTAGTAGAGGTGGCAAATGGGTGGATATGAGTTTGGCCTAAATGAATTGGGCTACGGAATGACCATTACCCATTTATAATCCATTAGGATTACTAATGAAGTAATGAGTTTCACCTCTTATTTACCAAATATATATATATATAGAAAAAGAAAATGCTTTTGAAGAGTTGAAGTGAACCTCCCTATCTATCCATTGAGAGAATAAGATAGGGAGGTTATTGATACCTTTCACATCACTAACAAGTAACAAGATGGTGTGAGTTGATTTTAGACTTGTACGTTCAATTTAATAACCAGGTACACATCAAAATAGTGACACAGCCGAAATGCCAATCTACTGCTTAATTCAACTGAAAAAACTGTAAGAATAATAGATATTCAAATAATCAATAGTAATGATACAAGCAATGTGGAAATGATATATAGTTACAGACACTATTAACCACTGACAATCATCCGCTCATCTTTCACTCTCCACAATTTCAGATTCAAGGGTTCAGAACCAAAAATCCATTGGCGGGCTTCGAGTATGAGAAAACAAAAAAAGAAAACCTCGCCAAGAAACTGAACAAATTAGAGGCGTACCAATTGCTTGAAGCATGCACCCACTAATCATTTAGTCTGATCTTGGTCGATTTGAACCGCCTTTTTGAGTGCTGTACATGGGCAACAGCCAATGCGACCCATGTTTTCTCTTTCCATAACACCGCCAGTAAAGTAACAATATCGCTACTATCACACAAATAGGAATGGCCCATCTGTTGCAATGAATTCGGGGTGGGGGGAATAGAGAAAAAAGAAAGAAAGAAACTGTTAGTCATAAATTGACTTCAAGATAGCATCACAATCTTATTTGAGTGTGTTTTATATTTAATAAGTTCTTGTTCCAAAATGTTTTAGGTAGAAGTTTTTAGGAAGCTGACAAGCATGTTTTGTTGAATAAAAACACTAGCATGTTTTGCAGCTTGTCTAATACCGTTGGGTTTCACAGGGAATGGAACTCAGTTCCTCATAACGTTTTAACTTTTAAAAGGTTTAAAACAGAAATGGGATGGATACATGAGAGAACGTAAAATGTGTTTTTATGCATTGCAGGAGGAAATCATTTTCGGCAAAGCTGCAATGCCAAGCAGAATTAGGTAATTACATTTTGCTGTTTAATGTGTAGAAAATGTGCTATCTAAGCACCATGTTCAAGAAGAAGAAATGTTGAGTTTTGATCAATTTAGGAAGCAAAAGGTATTTCTTGTTACCTGTCCAAATCAAGGATAGGGCTGTAAACAAGTGTTTCCCAAGTTGCTACAATAAAATGCCAAACTGGGTTGTAGTAAAGAGACTCCGCTGACCAAAACATCCTTGTGTATGTCTCTAAGAAGATAAAAAGTACCCACGCCCCAATTTCGATCAAAAAAAACTTTATAATAAACCTGCCCACCACCACCATGACAAGGGAGAAGGCCACCAACCAATTGAAAAGTCTATGGTTGTATTCCTTAATAAAGAGAGATTGTGACTTTCCCAACATCTGCAGATTTTTACAGCACAAGCAGAAACAACATGGTGATTAGACTTGAGAAGATGAATAGAGTAAAGGCAGGGTGCATAAGATAACCACGTGAAAAATGATACATTCAATTTGTTTTGCATGGCAAAAAATGATACATT
>JAESVK010000826.1:432546-443861 GCA_017140935.1 Hamamelis virginiana
AAAAATGATACATTCAATTTGTTTTGCATGGCAAAAAATGATACATTCAATTTGTTTGGCGTGGCAATTGAAAAGTCTAGTTTTTCACAGCATTCAAAATAAAGTGGTTTCTAAAAGACCCTAAATCATATAATCAAGCTCAAATTAAATTCAGTTCCCAACCCCCAAGCAAAAAATGAGATCTGCAACAGAAGAAAAAACACAAAATAGGGAAGAAAAAAATAAAAGAATGTGGGGATTAAAGTGTACCTTCTTCATCCGGTGCTCATAGCTGGTTTTTGAAGGTCCAACACACTCATGCTCAAAACTTTGGTTGCATAGGAGGAAACCAGCATTAAATTTTGCCATAGAAGGAAGCCTGAGAACTTGAAGATTGTCCATTTTGTCCTCGCATCTGGTGTACAGAGCCTCACACAACTTTGAAGATTTATATTCATTTTCCATAATGATATTCTTATACACCTACATATAATTTCCAGCATAAAAAAATGCACACGATTTTAGAACAAATTCTTAAAATCCCAAATACGAAAGGGAGGGTGCCTACAAAGAATATTAACAGAAGGGTCTAGCATTTGAGCCTCCAACCCATAAATAGTACTTAAGCACCAGAAATGGGCAAATGGAACATGTAGAATCCCACTGGAGGGTCACCTTTGATGTGTTTTATACTCAAAGGCATAAAGATCAAAAGGTGATTTGAAAGCAATATGTACAACTTCTCCAAAAAAAATTCCAACTGTTTAAAGTAACAGAGAATCAAATGAAACAATGCCATTTGATCATTCTAATACTTCAACCACATAAATCTCTAATGTGGAATCAGTCAACTACAAGGTCTTTAGCTTATTTGAAAGCCGTACAAAGTACTCAGATCCAGATTTTTCCACTTTAAACAAAAAGAGAATTTGAAACTTCAGGATAGCCAACAAATGTTATAGATCACTAGAAACTTCATATTAGAACATTTTTCAATTAAATTTATGACCACATCATTGATTTTGCGAAGCTTTTCATCCATTGAGCAACAATTTAACAATTCATCATAGACCCAGTTCATACCTTCTGTATTTCTTCATCCAGTTTTGCAACTGAACTCTTAGCATGGTGACGGCCAAAATGCTGCTCATCAAAAGTTTTCATTGCTGCTTCTCTAGATCCTTCGTGTGCTTCTTGCAGAGATTGCTCTGAGAGAGGCAAACTTAATGTAGCCATCCTTTCTCTGTATAGCTTCAAACACCGCTCAAGAATACCCTTATTGAAAACCTCAACAAGAGAGCCTGTTGATGGAATCTCTCCTTTGTTCAAAGCTTCAAGAATCTGAAATACCAAAGAATTATAATATAATACATGCTGAGCCTATTATTTAATATTCTACTTTACTGTCACTTTTCACTTTCCTTCTCAGGCAATAAGATTTGAGGTTCAAGACAAGCAATAAGATTTGAGGTTCGAGATAACAATGAGAATGAGTGAGCCTTGACTGTTATAAAAGTCAGTAAGGGATGTGGATAAAAGTTTAGGATATCGTTCCAAATCTTACATTTTTAATATTATCTACCTAAATTAGATTAACAGTGTAATCAATTTGGCATTAAAAAATCATTTTTTATAATTAAAAACTATACTAAAGTTACAGCCATTATATAAGGGCCACCAGTTAACTGCCATCACCAGAAACAACTCCTATGGCAGGGACAGCAGGACAGGCACTTGCATCATTTAACTGAAAATCTCAGCTAGTTTAGTAATTAACTGGTAACTTTTAGGTTTTGAGTATGAGTGTTGACTTGTTTCGTTTCAAAACTTGGTCCGGGTTGTATATATTTTAGAATGTGTACTAATGATCTCAAGCAAAGCTGTGACTGAAGTCTCTAACTCACCATGGACTAGGATGGTAAGTGACTTAGTGACCTAGTTAATCATGTCTAGGTGGTTAGATGTCCTTGTATAGACTTTGAGCATCTGATTTTATTCTAATTTGAGCTAAGAGAGTCATATGTCCTTCAATGTGAATGTGAATTGATTCAAAAGGCTAAGTGTATGTTAATATTGAGATTTGGGACTTTTGAATCGATACAAAATACAGGTTTTTCAATTTTGACATACAGTAGCCTTTTAGATCGATCCAAGATCACATTGGATCGATCCAAATTCTGTCATTTGATAATATCCTCATATAGAAACTCTTTTGATCGATCCAAAGTACGGGAAAAATGATTTTTTACTACTTGTTTACTGCTCTTACCTCATGGTGAAGTCTCTAGGTCATTCATGCTTCTATAAATTCGTTCTTTTTTGTCATTTAGGATTGAGTGAGCCTCCAGCAAGTTGTATCCTCTCTCTCTCCAACTAGAGTGATTTGAGTGATTATATTGGTGAGGATCATCCAATTTCTTCCATACAAACCATTAGGAATGGATTAGATCCTTGTGTAATGGACTAGAAACCTTGGACCTTGGAATCTACCATTTATTATCATTGGTGAGTTGTCTTTGTGGAGATTGAAGATTTCTCATGGCTCTTGGATGAGGCATCAAGAGTGAAGACCAAGGATTTGGTTGCGGAGAAAGCTATAGAGAAGAATGACTCATGGAGTTTGAGTTGGTGAGATCTTAGTACACTAGGCCTGGGATTTGGGTGAGCATGTGTATGGTATAATCTCTGTGCTCCTTCATAGTGGATTGCTTGTAATTCTCCCGTGGTTTTTTCCCTAAAGGGTTTCCACATATATCTTGGCTTCCTTGTATGAATTTACTGTTTATTTTGGAATTAATTTGATTATCAAGAAGGATGGAATGATATTCGTGTCGATCATGGATCCATCTTGATAATCACTTGTTTATGTGATGATATTATCATGCATACCATGTGTTTGTGATTAGTTTTTAACTAAGGTTCTTCTATATCTTCATACATACTTTGTTGTTGCTCATCATGGATGATGTTTGATAGTTGGTGTATCAATCATGATTGATTAAGTGTTTAATCAAGATCTAGGGTGTGTGTTTTTTTCAATAACGTTCCTTTACAGAAAAGTGACATCAATATCTCTTTACTGTATTGTGGTAACCATAGAGGAGTTAAACAGAGAGGAGATCAACCCTAGACAGTGATGTTGACCATAGTAGTATCAACTGTTGCAGTGGTCTTCAATTAAACCAAGGAAAAGGGGATATAAAACCATTGCAAATCAATGGCAAAGGATGGAAGTTATATAAGTCTGGAAAAAACTTAGATTCTAATGCTCCAACTCAAATCATTGCTAGTTGAGTTTCATGTAAACACCCAATGTGACACATGCATGATGAACAGTCTCAAAAGCTTATTCCTTCTGAAATTATGGCTTATCTGAAACCATAATACTCAAGGATTAGAAAAAAGCACCTGCTCCAAAAAAGATACAAACTCCTTTCCATTGAGAGTTTTACCCTGCACAATCTTTGGACGGATAGCAGCAGCAACAAGTTCTTTCAATTGCTCCCTCTTCTTGACATATATTGGATCAAGCTCAGCGTCCTTCATGTCACAAAGTTTAGTACGCTGGATATGAGGCTGTTTGAAAGTTCAAATTCAAGAAGCTATTAGATCATCCCATGGTTAAAAATTAAAAAGAGTATATTCAAATATGCCAACAAATAACCTGGATTTAAAGCAAACTATCAGAAAAGTAGATGCATTCCTTGATAACCTAAAAACCTCCCTCCCTCCTACCCCCACACCAACAAATGAGTGTGTGTGTGCCTAGTATTAATGGTAATCTAGTATTAAACATCTCAAACAGCCATTCCCAATATTTTCATAGACTGAAAACCAATGTTCAAGGTTTTACCCCATATTAATAATTTATGGCCTGCATATTATACGTTCTTTTAAAAATAATTAAAGTATTTCTCTACTTTTCAAAATAACTAGAGGGGTGGCACTCGTACATTACCTTACTTTATCCCCTCTTTTCTCTTTAGTTATCAATTAGCTAGTTTAAGTTGGCTATTGTAAACAATCTAACGAATAGAGGCTTTCATACAGAAAGTAAAGGATGAGTTTTCAAAATTTTAAAATTTTAAAATTACTATTTTATCATTATAGTGGTTGTATAATATAAGAAAAAATAATGGGCTTCTTTGGAACAAAATTTTGAACACACCAAGAAAGTGAATTCCCTTTATATAATACTATAGATGATAATAATGATTATAATAATAATAACAATTCATATCTCAAACTCAAAAAAATAACTGTCAACTCAAGCCTGTTAATGAGAACCCAAGAGAAATGATGGTCTGTTTCATTATTTTTATTCCTCTTTCAATAAAATTTTGCTTCTTTATATTAATTGTAGCCTGTTTCTTAGCCACTTGTATAGGGAGCTAAATTATGCGCACAAGTTTTTAAATCATGGTTGAGTGATTAATAAACAAAAAAAAAAAAAAAAAAAAAAATGATGGTTGAATAGCTAATGAAGAACATGTTAATATAACCAAAAGATGTGAAAAGAAATATTCCAGTCAAAGTCCCTAGCCAAGCCTTAGCTTGGCAGTTGAGTAGGCCGAGATCTCGTAACTATGCTAGGCCCAGTATTAGAAAAGAACTAAATATTTTTATGAATTTTGTCCTCATTAAATGAAGTTTGTTTGTTGGGACGTGGCACTATGATGATAACAAAAAGTCAAAAACAAGAACAACTTGTTTCATTATAAAAGAAGAATTGGAAAGTTGAGTAAACAATTGAAATTTGCTTCAGTTAATAGAACTGTAAACATTAAAAAATTGCTGATCAATTAACCTAAGTAAATTAATCAAATTCATTCAAAGATATTAACAATTTATTCATGAAAAAATTAACAATGGACAACAACCTGTTTAACAGAAACTGTTATAGCAGGTTAAAGAATAGAGATCAACACAAAGCCCAATCAAATTCAAAAGTAACCAAGGTACCATTAAAAACAATCATAGACAAGTTAATAGTGATCAACTGATGAAGTAATCCACAACACACATGGAAACCCCAGGAGCATGATTGACAAAAACACATTCTGAAGATTTACAAGTGGGCAAGATGTAAAATAGTAAGCTAAAAGCTGATTGTATAAATGAAAAAATAATGAATCAAACCCTAACTTGTGGTAAGCTAAAAGCTGTGCTGTTATCTCCCATAATAGCCAAGGAATCCCGGATCTGGTTAACCTGATTATATTGACAGAAAAAGAAAATGAACTGTTAATCTTTAAAAAATAATGTATCATTTATAACTAATGAAATAAGAAACTTTGAAGATAATGATATACCTGTTCAATATTTTGGTTCCCTGCAGTCATAATAAGCACCCACTATCAAACCTTTGCTCTAAAAATGATGTTAGGATACTGTAAATAGTACTTATCTCACACGCTGGTGTAAGTAGGAGAAAAACTAACCATCATAATTAGGGACACGCCGGAGAGCCTCATTTACCATTTCTTGCACAGATTTCCCTTCTGTAAAACACCAATACAATGTCAATTTGCATCTGGATTTGCACAAAGAACAACAAGAAATGCACCGTGATAAGGATGTCTCCCAGAGATTTTTTTTTTTTTTTAAATAAACTTGTAATCATTTACTCTACAGCATTCTTTCAAATGGATTTAAAGAAAAACATTTGGGATGTTATCAGTTGTCACCGGGACTGCGAACCAACTATATTAATTTCTTCAGCAAATCACAAGGTATTTCTGCACTTACGTAGAAAATCACGCTGGATAAGCCATAAAAGCTTAGCAGGTTCAAAGGCAACATCTTGCCCCTGCAAAAGAATCCAACCACAAAAATGCATACCAAAAGTTTGACTTCATTACAAGAGAACATATATAATAATTTTTTTAAAAAAAATTTAAGCAACTTGTCAAATTACCTTCACTCTGTTTGCCACATAAAATTTGCAGATAAAACCAAGAAACAAGTTAGTGTAGGTCATAAAAATAGGCCAATAAATAGCAATAGTTGTAAATTATTTGCCTATGCTACAGAATATATTAAATTCAAATGTTCAATTAAGAACTAGGCAAAATCGCAAACCTTCCATAAAATTCTTCAGCAAGTTCAACAGCAAATGACAGCCGAGATATGTCAGCTTCACGAATCTAATAACATAAGCAAGACCAATATTAATATTACCCTACATCAAATTAGATGACACAAATGCAGATCATGAGCTTTGAGGGCAGTTGGCTCACAAACCAGCACTTGAACTATAGGTCCAGGTCATGACCCTAGATATTAAACGAGCAATTTCAGTGTCCCATCAATCACACAGCCGCATCTAGTTTTCAAATAATCCAAGCTTTCTTTTAATCAGAACTTTAGATTCAATTGAATGAAGAAAGAATACTTATTTTTAGTTGGTTTAACTTGTTCTCTACACATTTCAAAATTCTTCCTTGATTTTGTTAAGGTATTTAGCCTAGGAATTTCTGTTCCCAAAGGCTCTATACTTCTATGGAAAAAGTTTGTTCCTAAGTCCTAATGTAAGCATTTTTGTCACTTTAGTTTTTACTCCATCTCCCTTCAGAGGAAGATATGGAGTTAAAAAATCAAAATTGTAGTCCAAACAGAGTCTTAAAGTAGCCTGGCAAGGAATGATGGTAAGGATGGAACCATTGTTGGTCTTAAAGAAGCCTAGAAGATGCGCTTGAAAGGGGGAGTTTCGAATTTAGAATTTGTAATTAAAGAATAAAAAGGCCTGCAGTGTGTTCAATAAGTCATCAGAAGTTTAGAACCACATTATTTATTTGTCTTTGATAAGCCAAAACCATAACTGAATAGAATATTTCGGTTGATAGGCATTTCAGGGACCTGGGAAGGACTGTCCAACCTCAATGATCTCTTTCTTGCTCATGTGAAATATTCTTCTCATTAATAGTACTACTTTGGATTATGGTCCTGTGTCCCACAAAACAGTGAATGTTTTAGTGAATGCTTTTACCATTTCTATAGATACTTCGTTTCAATATTTTTTGCGTTCTTTTCATGATCTCCCTAGTTTCATACTCTGCTTTTAAAACCCTGATCCGGCCCACTCTTATGATCAGACTGACACATAATCCAAGACATAACCATCCTTCTCCATCCATCCCCAAATTTTAACCTAGAAGAAACTCTAGAACCAAACATCCAAACCCATTAAACCGTAGAATGTGATAATTTTCCATACACTGATCGGAATGTCTAACTAGCCCAACTTTCATACCGATAGCATCAAGAAGACCAAGCATGTTTTATCAAAAAACTCTGCCTTCAAGCCATAATTTGATGCTTAATGCTGATATCTTATTTCTGCCTCACCAAATCACCACCCTAAAACTCCTAGTTCTTTTGGCTGGCTTATATCATGAGGCTACAAAGCATGAGCACTTAAAAGGGGAAACTGAATTGAGAAAATTACAGGCAGAGTAACAAACCGTCTCAGGCAGGTTATAAATAAGCACGGAACTCATAACATTTGCCAGAGCAAAAATCCTGCACAAGCAGAATTGGATATGTGTGATATGTAAAAATTGAGAACTACCAAAGGAAGATTGAAGATTATTTGATAACTAGGAAATTACCGGTCATCATATACGTTTGACTTCCCAATACTCTCAAATCCCTCTGTGTCAAGGTAAAACACAGAAGTTTTCACTCCTTCAATTTCCAGTTCTAGTGGGGTTCCCCATACCCATATCCCTGAAAGGAGCAAAAAGACATGTAAAAGATATCAAAATGAATAGTTGCACACATCCATTACATCAGGGTGAAAATTGCACCTACCTTTTGTTTTTGTGTCACGCATGTGTCCGACACCAAAGCCTGCAAAACACATTAAACCTCAAGAGTTAGAAAATTGTTGAAACCAATCGAGCTACATGAAATCTTGATGATAACAAGTTCATGCCAAAAAAATTTAAAACAAAAATAAATAAATAGAAGGAAAAGGAAAAAGTAGTAGAAGAAAAAGAAGTTAAACCAATAAGCAGTAAGAGTAAGACCTTCATAACAAGAAAGGGATAGGAGTTGATTAAGTAGAAAAGATTTGCCAGAGCGGTATGGTCCAATTACCTGAGAAGACAACCATCAAGATAGGAGTCCGAAATGGAGAAAATCCAACCAGAGACAACTTTTATTCACAAAGCGTTACCAATGGAAAATACAAATTTAATATGCAAAAATAGTTACAAAGATGGGCGAATGGAGCACAAACAAGAAATTCATATAACAATTGTATTCCAAATCATAAAAACAAGTTGGAAAAAGTAACATTCGCTTATGAACAGTTTTATTTTGTGAGAATTGGAATTTCCCAGGAATAGAATTAATATCAGGTATTTGTTTAAAAATTTAAATGAATTTAAATTCTTCAGAGACTCCAAAAGCAGACAGTCTGCAGGAATTTCAAGTCTCGCCTTTTTAGGAAGGTTACGAAATTTCTGCAAGTGCACTGGTGTCGGTTCACCATAAAGATTGACATTGACAATAAAATTAATATCAGGAATTTGTTTGACTAAATCTCCATGAATACAAATTCTTGAGAGACTCCAAAACCAGGCAATCTGCAGGAATTTCAAGTCTTGCCTTTGTAGGAAGGTTATGAAATTTCTGCAAGTGCACTGGTGTTGGCAATGTCCAGGAATTTCAAGACATCTCTATTATTTTCACTCAATAATTTTTTATTTCATAATCCAACATGCCAAAAACTTCTAGTTTCATCGGATTTAAGGTCAGTTTTCAACATGTGATTTGACCTTTGTGGTTCAGCCTGGGATTTCTCAAGTCACTATTAAACTAGTCGAGGCTTATGCTTCCACAGCAAAAGTAAACCTGGGCCTCTGCCACTATCTTTAAAAAGTATGAGCTTGACACAAGTCACTACACATATTCCCAATACGGGCTTAATGCTCAATTAACTTGCCAGTGCAGTTAGATATCTGGAACCCATTCCTAACAGAAAATATTGACCAGTCCTAATACTGGTATGACCTCAGAGGAATGAAAATTAATTCTATCAAGTATCGACTAAGAAACACTTGGACTTACTTTCTTTCTTTTTCCCTTTCAGTGACAAAATCAGGCACAGGTTTGGACTATGGAGATCCAACCAACTGAATCAAGAGTTGTTTCCTTGTACCATTAGTTAATTTATCATAATCCATTCCATCTGGAAATTAAATCCAATTATATTTAGGATTTTGGAGAAATTATAGTATATTCCCCAACTGGACATCTAAAATTGGGTGAAGTGTGAAAATCAATAACCTAGATTTCATAGACAACTTCTGATCTGCATTAAGTGGCAATTAAATTGTGACAAATAAATGCTTAAAATTAATGTATATCAGGCTTACACCAACAGCTGCTATTGGGGTTGTTATTCTCTCAATGGCCTCCAAGCCTTCCCTTGACAGACGAAGTTTTGTATGACCAGGATCAGGTTCCACAATAGGAAACCTGAAAGTACAAAAATAACCAAACATTTAATGAATAAAAATATTTTCAATACCTTCAAAGATTTTATCTAGAATATAAAAAATAAAAGGTCCTCAGCATATACACAATCTAGTATAATAGTATTTAAAAGAAGAGCATAATGAAGGGACAGGGGTTAATCTCCAGTCAAGGTGATCTAAGGGGTGCATGGCATGTGATTGTTAAAAATATATGATGTCCAAATCAAAGCATTTGAGGATAAAAGGAACTTGGTTATTTAATCCTCAAACATAAATTTGATAAATTCTCTTCTATTTTGTACTATGTTCTCGCGGAGAGAGAGACATGTGGAAATGCAAATATTAGATCTAATGCATTTACACTGGGTATAAGTATATAACTTCAACATCTTCTCATGAGAAGGGAAAAATGAAAATTCATTCTTTCACCATTAATGTTAATGCTGGAAAATTATTGACATAATTGAGTATGTAATAATCCAAAGTATACTCTAGCTGCTATAGTCTTTCTTTAATATCAATCTGAGAAACAATGAGACAGACATGGGTGTCAGTACCTAACATGGATACAAGGTGTTTACCATGACCATGTTCAGAAAACATAAATGCAATGCAAGTACAACTAGACATGTATGTCATGTTCGATGCAAAATAAGGGAATATCAACAACAAACAAGGCAATTTTGCCCTTGTAAGAAAGATTGCAATACTGAATTACATTTCTGTTCTAAGTTCTAACATAAAGCCAGCAAAGCTTACAGCAATTTCTAAATATGATAATTACAGCATGGAATGGGAGCGTGTAAGGAGGCTGGTTTAAAGGAAAAGGCAGGGCAGAGAATTGTCCAGTTGTTTAAGGGGTTCAAAGTTTTAGCGCATGTTGGAAGCGCCAATTCCAAACCATATGTGCACTCCTCCTAGAAATGAAAGTAGATATGCTCCTCAGAGTCCTTTCCTAATTTTAATTGTACCTAAAACTTGTTTCATGTTTAGTTAATAATTTAAAAATATTTTAGAGAAGTTGTGGGGAGTTTAACTCGGCCAAAAGCCCCAAGGGATAGGAGAAAATAAATAGAGCATGGTTGGGTGCTACTACTGAGAAAAAGTAACTTTGACAATAAGTATGAAATGTTAGTTTTTATTCAAACAGAAGCTCTCACAAGCAAGAAAGCGGAAAGCCCTCAAGGTACATAAGCCATGGGCTTCGCTGAATTTCATTCGCCCTTTGCAATACTGTCTCAGAAGTTTGAAGGTCATTTTCTCCTTTTTTCTGGGGGTTGAAGGGAAATCCTATTAATTAGGAAATAGAAATACAATGAGAGTTGCAGATGCCTAGGGCATCATTGTTTAACAACAAAGAAATACAAGCAGGGGGAGGTATCCAAAATGACAAAAGGTCATTTTTCTCTTTAGTTTCTTCACTGTGAATTTCCACTTGTACTATTACTAAAATAAAAACTGCAACATAACAATTCCCCCCCCCCTCCCGCTCCTTCTGTCAATCTACTTCATGGGTGAGGACCATTATTCATGGTCAGTAGAAGAAATTTTCACTTTGTAGGATTATAATCTTCACATACTTGTTAATGAAAGCTTTTGTTTTTATGTAGCAAACCATAAATGTCCACTGATATAAAAAGCAGTAATTTACACAACAAATGAGTGATGAACTTTGTTTGGTTTGAATTCTCATATAACTATTTCGTTATCGTTTAATGTTAACATAAATCATAAAGTTCAATCCTTCTCAAAACACGTCGATGTAGAAAGTTCAATGCAACTAATTACGAATCACCATAATCAATAGGCAGAGGAAAACACTACAAATCTATACCAAGCACAACAGTCAAA
>JAESVK010000826.1:505172-536053 GCA_017140935.1 Hamamelis virginiana
TCAAAAGATTACTTAATTAATGAGGCAATTGACCTACATGAAGCTACCAAGACACGACTTTGTTGTGTGTTAAGTTTTCAAAAATGATCTCCAATTACGTATTTGGATTAGCCAATAATTAATCCAACTTTAGATGAACCCAAAATTTTCCATGTAACCACTTTGTTGTTTGCTAACTAGGGTCACTTTTTCTAAAAAAAAAAACTTCAAGCTTGTCCCATTTTTCATTTTTGAAAATCCCTATTTTGTCATCATTTTTCATTTTAATTCCTATTTGGTCATGCTTGGTTGAACATACATAAAAATAAATAGTATACCATTGGGTATCTTTAGGTAAATGATTAGTCATTTTTACTGTAATTAGTCAAAAACTGCTGACAGCATTTTAAAAAGAGTAATGATCATGTCAATCAGTATTTGCTGACTGTATTAAAGTAAGCAAACATTTCATGATCGTTAAATCTCACTCTATGGCTGAAATCTAACGGCCGTAGAACATTTGCTGACTTTAATAAAATTAGCATTAATTTGCTAACAAAATCATTTCACCATTAAAAATGCTCTTAAAATTATTCGAAAAAATGTATGACCAAAAGTAAAAGTCTCTATTTAGTTGGATGGAAGAATGAAATGATGGAAGGGGATCCCCTTTCGGAGGAAGGAAGAATGGAAGGAAGGGGAGTTGTGTGTATGTTTGATACGAAGGGAAGGAAATAATGGAGGAAAAATGGATGAAATTAGCCCCCAAAATCCATCCTCCAAAAGTGGACGGAAGAGTATAGGGAAGGGCATACTTTGAGGTGAAATGACTATTTTTCCCTTAAACATTTATGATTTCATGTCATGAGTATGAGAGTAAAATAATAAATAATTATCTCATCATTTATTTTCTCCTTCTATACCCAACAGGAAATAAAGAAGACATTCTTTCATATATCTTACCAAACACACATGAAGAAAATAGAGTTTTTCTTTATCCAAAGGACCCTCTTTCTAAAAGATGGAAAGTCCATCTCTTCTATTTCCTTCATTCAATTTTTTCATTCCTCCTTATCAATCCGATGGTTTTAGAAATAATTGAAAAATAAAAAAAATAAAAATAAAAAGTCTTGGAGTTGGTGTAATTGCAAAGTTGACAGCAATCCACCGTTGACGGTTGACAAAGTCTTGGAGCTTACAAAGGTTTGAAGCTAAGCATATATGATAGTCACTGTATCATACGTACGTAGTTAATGTGGTCCAACATGTGGCAGAAGAAAGCAGAGGAAGATATAATCAACCATCATTCATAAACCATGTAACCATGCATGATGAAAGTTGAAAGGTAAAACTTGAAGAGTAGTGATGGTTTGACATCAGAGATCAGTTTCAGTTTCAGACATTGAATCATCAAAATATCTCTCTCTCTCTCTCTCTGTCTGCACCTCTCTCTCTCTCTCTCTCTTTCTGTCTGCACCGACACACCTTAACCATTTGTTTCATCAAATAAAGCTTTCAAAACTCACTACTCACTCCAAAGAAAGAATCTTCTGTTTATTTATTTATTTATAAATTACACTAATAAGTTATAATCCTCTTTTATTGTTATTTTAATGTTCTTAGTTTCATTGTACAATTGACTTTAATTGTTTCATTAAAAATATATTTTCCCATCATCCAATCACCACAGTGAGAACATTTTCAATACATTCATGTCATTTGATGTGTTAAAGTCAAATATTGACATCTCAAATGGCATCAATAGCATCAATTTCAAATTTTGACACTTATGTATTTCAATACATTAATGTTATTTTTTGGTATTTCTCATATTTTTTAAGAGAAAGTATGACATTATAGAAATGTCAAATTTGCATTGCCAAAATTTAACACTGCAAATGACAATTCAATGGAGTAATAACTCATATAGCACTGAATGAAGATCATCTGCTTGGGTTTGCTTGGTGCTTGGGTGATGTGGCATGATCTGGATAGTCTGCACATCACTCAAGTGAAAAACAGACCATCCAGATCGTGCCACATCACCCAAGCATATACAAGCCCAAATAGAGAATCCAGATGCTATAGCACTCCATTGGAGATGTTCTAACCAGGAATTAATTTTTCAATGCAATAAGCCAACCCTAATTGGATTGGCTATTTTTTTACTCTTTTTTTAACCGTGGTAACCAAATGGTAAAAAAAATTGAAAGGAACAAAATTACTTTTAACTTGGGAGATCAGAACAGAAGATTTGCCATCAGCAATGGGAGTATCCCAAAAGCACCTACTCGTAGGCCGGCAGGCAGGTTATGCTGAAAAGATGACTACTTTTGAAAAGCTCTTGTGCATTCACCACATGTTTCATATTAAGCTTTCTTAAAGGTTTTTTTATAATAATAATCATAATAAATTATTAAGCCTATTTTTTAGTTTTGTTCATCAATTTTCTTTTCTTCCTCTTTTTCTTTCTTTTTTGGAATAAATCAAAACCTTATCAAAGAACTAAAATTCCCAATTCGAATAAAGCAACCCACCATTGGAAAAAGGGGTGACTTCCCTCAACAAGTAGTGATGTTGTCATTTGGTACATTTTGGCCTTTTTAACTTCTCAAGAACCTACTATCTAATCTTGGTGAAAGCCAAATGGCATCAAAAAAAAAAAAAAAAAAACCAGCCAAAGGGTAATAATGGTAAACTTTTTTGTTTAATTGGGATTGAAAAAGAGAATAGCTCATACCAATTTGAGCTTGTAGACACATATCCTAACTGAATTTCTTTAAAAATAAGTAGCTTATATGCCTATTTTTACCAAGAAATTCTCCACTTTTTTTTCTTTTGGGTTCAAAGGAGAACTCAAATGTATTCTTGGGGGTTGTTAGGAAAAAAAAAAAAAACAAGAATGATATAAATATTTAATGGTACACAAAAATAAGGTATAAAATTTTTTTTTTTTTTCAAATCAACTGTAACCTGATTTATTTAAAAATTAAATAATCATAAAAAATTAGCGGCCAGTCACATCCAATTTTCAAAATTTCGGACAAACTTTTAAACTACACAATGGAATAGCTCTCTCCATTTGTTTTAAACCCTCAACTTATGAATTAAAATCCAACCTTACATCATAATAATATCTCTTTCCTTCTACAAAATAAATACACTTCAAATTTTTCACTAAAGGGTTTAAGCGCATGTAACGGTTACTTTTATTCTTTTTTTTGGATACGAGGATAAATCCTCTCGGTCTGTCCTCTTACGACTTCGGAATCGATACCTAATGCCGTTTAATAAGAGTAGAACCGAGGGGCAAACCCCGGATGCGTGCACAGGCTCCTCAACACACACACCAGTAAGACACGGACTCGCATAGTGGCGGGAATTCATGCCCACACCCAGATCCAGGAATTGGTTACCCGTCACTGGAGACATGTCCTACCAACCTTACTATGCTGTACGCCCGGGAAGCTGGCCCCAAGGTTCGAACCCATGACCTCACCTTGGTTTCCAAGGGTTTTTGGCCAAGTGATCTACCCCTTGGGGTTACTTCTATTCTCTCATGAACTCCTCAAGAAATTGAAAAAGAAAAAACAAAAAGGTTCTTCTCTATCAAATTAAGGGTGGCCCATATCAAATACAAGGATTGATCAACAATAGGTGCAGGAACTTCTAGAAACATGAGCCAAAAATGAGCCACGTGGCACTAAAGATAAGAGTTCACACTTTTTCAAAAGAAGAAGTTTGGATGAAAAAAATAAAAAATAAAAAGGGTCTGAAATGCAATGATATTAAAAGGGAAGTGATATTGGCCCTCATTATCCGTGCCACTCCCACTCACATACAATGAGGGTAAAATTTTGTATTTTATTTTTAATATTGTCCACTGAATAATTTTTATTTTTTTAATATATTTTGTATTTTGAATTAGTTGAAAAATATATTTTAAAAAATCGACCTATGGATAAAATATTCATCTTATAAATGTCATGACTGTCAAAAATCACAATAATCCAACTATCAGTTTAAAAAATAAAAACTTATCTGAAGAAAAAAAAGAAAAAAAAAAAAAAGTTTTTTTTTTTTAAAAAAAAATCATTATTTTGCAGTCAGTTTCTTCAAAAATCATTCATTGAATTACCATGATTTTTTGCAATCATAATATTCATAGAATGTGTATTTTATTCATCAGTCGATTGTTTACAAAATATATTCTACAGTTAACCCAAAATACAGAATATATTAAAAATGAATTAGAGGTCAAAGTACCAATTTTGTCCTAATCATATAAGCCAGTGGGAGCGGGAGGGCCTTTTGGAGCGCCCCTATTAAAATCTGGAAAGCGTGCTTCGAACAAATTCTTTTTATGTACCTCACAAGGAACCCACGATTCCACGGAAATTGCAGAGGGGAGTTGGTGGAAGGTTACTTTCACAAACTTATATCTTCTTTCTTACCCTTTCCAAATTAAATAATACATTTCTCATTTTATATAACACAATGTACAAATCATCCTTTAAAGATCGATGTTTTGACATTTTAAATTGTTAGCACATATCCGCTTTGAAAATTCAATTTTTTAATTAGATATTCCATTTATGCATGTCATGTATACTAAAATTTATGATAATCTAATAGTACATTCTTGAAAAAAAAAATATCTTAGTCGTTTGACAGTCTGTATTTATTAAACTGACTTGGATCACTATAATTTTTGGCATATATGATATGTATAATAAGATTATATAATCCAATGGTAAGTTTTTCATTATATTTATCTCAGTAAAAATGAATTGACAATTCGAAACACCAAGACGTTCTTATAAAATCGGGACTGTATATACACATATCCATATCATTTTTGCTAATATGGCCAACAAAATTCATCTGCATTTTAAATTGAAGTCGTTGATTTTATATATATATATAGAGAGAGAGAGAGAGAGGTGATCTGATTAGGCCCACAGCAACCGGGCTGATCTAATTAGGGGTCAGGACGTCCTGACCAGATCAGCCCTGTATATATATATATATATATATAACAAGTATTGGTCATGTTTATATGTAAACAAATAATATCATGATTCTAGCTAGGATTTTCTATGTTAGTCCATATATAAGGGGTATTAAATTTGGTCTTCAACTAAAGTAAATTGTCCTTATACATTGTTAAAATATAAATCTAATTTGAAATCACCAATAAGATTATTTTTATGTGTTTGTAAAAGTGTGGGACGATCATATACACAATGTCAAAGATGAAACTTTATTTGTAATGCAAGTTACAACAGATAATCTTACGGAGGCTTTATATTATGATAAGGTGATCTGTTTAGACTAATTATAAAACGGGTTATAACAAATCTACCATTAAATTAAATACACTTTTTATACATATTATATATGTCAAAATTTTCAATAATCTAATAATCATTTTATTATAAAATAATCCTATAAAAAACGGTGATATTTTTAATTAATAAAAAATATAATAGTTTTTCACGATAATTTTTTAAAAAACCGACCATTGGATCATTGTGAGTTTTTGCATGCATGAGATATATAAGAAATATATCTAATCCAACCATCAATTTCTAAAAAAAATAGCAGTAAAATGAACTTTAAGAGAACCTAATCCAATAATTAATTTTGGTATAAAGTTATCCTAGTGGACCTATAAGGCTATCTCTAATGGTGTATGCATATCCATTTTTTGTATATGGATAGCACTTGTGGTGCTCAAATGGTGATAGATATCCATGTCAATTTGGTTCAATCCATTTCACAACCATGTCACCATTTTTTTTCATTTTCTCTCATTTACCCTTATCTTCACTGCAACGCCATCAGTTTCACTACCACATCACCATTTCCTCCTATTTTCTCATTAAAACAACAATAAGCACGAACTATATTAATATTTATATTATTTATTATTATTATTATTATTTAAATAGTATTGAAAATGGAGGAATAATGGTTGATTGGTGGGAAAAAAAAAATACAGTTAGCAAAACAATTGAGAGTTGGAATATAGAAAAAGATATTGGAAAAAAAAAATTAGTTGAACCAAAAAATGGATATAACACATCCGAGTAGCTCTATTTATATCCCTATTCATTTTTCGAGTTTAGATCCTATGTTTGAACTTGGGTTTACTTGATTAATGTATCGTGATTTGAATGTTTTACTTTTTTACTTGGGTGATATACAGATGCTCCGGATTGAGTAGTCATTTTTCATTTTGACTTTAGTAATCCATATAATGATGCAACAAATGAATATAGAGCACCAAGGGTGCATTTGGTACGCAGGTTAGGAATCTCAAATCTGAGAATGTCTAATAGGGGAATTTGGATTTGTAACTTTGTAACCCATTTCCAATATTTAGAATGCTGGGAATCAGATTTAAGATGATCAGGCTTGAAGCCTGACCTTTGTTTGTTTGGATAAGGAATTATCCCAACAAATTTAACATGATTACCAAATTACCCTTCTCAAATCAATACAGATCTCACTCAACATAGTCATATATATATATATATACCCACGCACTGCGAGGATCGATCTTCTTGCCCTGATTTGCAAACCCTAACCCACGCACCTTCTTCTTATTCTTCTTCTTCTTTTTTCTTTCATGGCTGCTACTGTGTGACTGGTCTTCAGCGGTGGGTAGATCAAACACGAGAAGAAGAGGGTCTTTGTATGTGGAATAAACATGCAAAAAATATTTGTTGCTTATGATTTTGAAGGGCACGTTCATCAATACGAAAGATCATAAATTGATTTCCACACTTCGATTTTGTAACGGCTTTCTCAATCCACCAATTTGTAAACTGCCCCTAAATAACCACCCCAAACAATGATTTGAAATTTCAAACCTCAAATTCACCGGCAAGCCTGCGTACCAAACGCCCCCAAATGATTACTTTCAATGTAAAGTGGGCCCCACCAGACCTTCTAACTGGTCACATATTTGACATTTTGTAGATTTTATAACCGTAGGTCCCACCCCTGAATTTCGGTACTTGAGGCATACAGAGTAATGGGTGTCAGGTTTAAAATATTGTACTAACAGATATGCATAATATATTATCACTATATATATTATTTTAGAAATGCAATGATTGTTTTGAGACTAAATTAAAAAATATATATATATATATATTTATATTAATTACATTAAATAATTACAAAATATAAATAAATAAATAAATAAACTTTTTTTTATTCAAATTTTAAAAATTCTGATTTGGACCCACTTGAGTACGAGGCGCGTACAACACGTTTGGTACATGTTAGAGCATCTCCAATCCTGACTCAAATTCAAACTCAATTTGTGTTTTACTCAAATTTAAACTCAAACTGAGTTCTAACTCAAATTTTTGAGTCAAATAAATATGACATTTGGAAGTCCTTTTTCCTTGTAATCCGCCTTCTTCCCTGCCGTCTTCATTCCAGTCCCTGTTTTCCGGCGAACCAGTCCATCCCAATAAAGCTCCCTCTCTCCCTCCCTCTCTCTTCTGCAAAAGCTAGAAAGAAGACTGAAGACCGGCAAACCAGTCCTTTCCTTTGGGCATACGACTCTCTCTCTCTCTCCCCCCTCCCTCCCTGCAGATCAGCGAAGAGGCTCTTTATAGGGCTAGAGCTTTCGTATGCTTTTGTGCAAGGATGTACTTAATTTTGGGAGGAAAACGTAATAAAATAAAATTGCAGGGAGTAAAATATAATTAATAAAAAAATTTGAGTAAAAATTTGAGTAAGTGATTGGAGAGCTAATGAGTTTTTTACTCAAATCCTGACTTAATTTAAGCTTGAGTTTGAGTTTATGGTTGGAGATGGTTTTAGCAAGAAGTTTATATTAAGCCATCTAATAATTTAATATGCAATTTGATACGTTTTGAAATTTAAGGTAGTAAATTATTTTTGAAATTTATATATATGAGGCCCACCTTACGCAAGGTTGTGTAAGGTCGCCTCCATATGACCAATTTTATATGACAGCTCGTAAAACTGACCGTTGGATTAGATGTCAATCTTCTGTATGTTATGCCTGCAAAAAATCATAGTGACCCGACGGTTGGTTTTTGAAAAAAGTCGTCGTGAAGATATGCAACTCATTTGTTCTTCAAAATATCACCATTTTTTGCACGTAGATTTTTTCAAAAACCAACCATCGGATCACTGTGATTTTTTGCAGGCATGACATATAGAAGATTAGCATCTAATCCAAGGGTCAGTTTTTCGAACTGTCATATAAATTTGGCCATATGGAGGCGACCTTACACAATCTTGCGTAAGGTGCACGGGCCTCATAATAGCATTTCTCTCTCTCTATATATATATATTAAAAACAAGTTTTGCACAAGAAGTTATGTTTCGATCACTTTTGCCTAAATCGCTTTTAAAGTTAAAAATGCCTTTTGATTTAAGGTCCGTGAGTATTAGTTAAGCTCAAAATTTTATTTAGTATCAATTTGTATTAATTTTTTAAAAAATTATTTTTAGAGAACTATTTCTTCACATATTTTTTTCCACGCTTTTCCATGATGATTTCTGGTATGAAAATTATTCCAATCATTATATCATTAATTTTAAGATAAACTAATGTAAATAAACCCTTAATCTATGAGATTGAATGATATATAATCACCTTCTACGACTCAAGGGATGATAGAATGGTGGACAAAATTTTCATATTAAAAGTGATTGTGGCGAAAACTATGGAATCCTAACTCTCACCACAATCACCGCAAATTTTAATATGTAAAAACATAGTTTGAATAAATTTCAAAATAAATACTTCAAGAGATAGTTTTTTTGTTATGGTAATGCACTTCAAGAGCGATAGTTACTATCTCAAAAAGTGATTAAAAAAAAAAAATACTAACATCTAAAACTAAAAAAAATAAAATTAAAAAATTAAAGTGATAGTTCTTCAAAAATAAACAATTCCTTAGACAAAGAAGCTTTATTTCAAAAAACTACCACGGAAACTTGAAATAAGTATCACCAATCTCTTCTAAAACCGCTATTTGAAATAGCAATTTTTGGTTTCACGTACGTTTTACGGAAACGTACTCAACTTGCTCATGTGGCATGTTGACCAAGCCAGTAGATATCATTCTTATATATATATATATATATATTTTAAGGTAATTTTTATAAAAATATTTTTAAAAAGGTCATTCTTTAAAAAAAAAAAAAAAAAAAACTCCAAATTTTGTGAGTAAATATTAAAGAAATACAAAGACAATCTTGTTGCTAAATTTTGTTCAAGAAGTCCTCCTTTCAAACATCACATAATGACTTCTATAAATCTACAACACCAGCACAGTTTTTCTGAATTTTTTAAAAATCGTGCTACTTTTTTTTACTCCTATTTCAGTATTTCTCCAAAAGTCACGGTAGTGCTCTGGAAAACTTTCTTAAAGAAAAGGCAGGTGGATGGACCACTGATCCGTACTTTCAAAGCTAAAAATATTACTTTTTGTTAACTTTCATTCTGTTATTACATTATTACACAAATATGCTTTTAAAAGAGAAAAAAATTATACCGTTCTAACCCTTATACTTTAATTCAAAAACATTCTGCTATATAATATTTTAGTTATGACATTATGATAAATTCTAAGTTATTACTTGTTTATTTTTTTTTTGACAATAACTGGTTAAAATTATAATAATAATCTCATTTATACTTTTAACAATGTTAGGGTTGTTTGTTTGTCCCTCTCAAACATGACAAATGTAAACTGTATAGTGCTTGAAAAAATAATTAAAGAGTAAATAAATTTTTACTATAAATATGATATTGTGACACTCATAAAACAATTCTATATCCACATAAAAAAAAAAAAAAACAATAAAAAGGACAGTAAATAAATAATCTAATTAATCCATTGGAGTTGGTCCAATGATGACTTGGTGAGGGTGTAAGGTAAAAACAGATTAGATAAAATCCCCTCTAATGTAAGCAAAGTAATAATAATACTCCAATAATCTAATTTTTCACACTCTTCCATCTTCTCTATGGGACTGCAAGATGGTAGGTCCTCAAAACACTTTTCTTGGAAGCTAAAGTGGCAGATTCTAACTGTGACCACTGACCATTACTTAGACGATGACTCTGGTAGGGCATCCCCATCCAAAAACTTGCTACGCTTACCCTAACAACAAAGTAGGTTTGATAGTCAATATTGGGGGGACCAGATATTGTTCCACCAAAACTATTTTCAATATATGTATATACATAATTAGTATTTAAGAAGATGAGATGACGACTTACCATATTAATTATTTATTTATTTATTTATAAATTTTCTAATTCAATGATCATAGAATTAGATCACAGAATTAAATGGCTTGTTTCTCTTCTCCTTCTGCAACTCTCCACACGGCACGAGCTTATTTCTTCACCGACAGAGAGATCCTCTTCTTCTCCATCTCTGAAGAAAAGAATTTAAATTCAGAGAATAGTTTTATAAATAAAAAGCATAGAAAGATAAAGCTAAAGGATTAGGAATTTACCCTTTTCTTGCATCCCATCCCTTCTTTCGGTAAACCATCACGGAATCCTCATATCTAGAACATTGAAAATTTGAAATATACCGATGCAAAAATATATGTAGAGGGAGAGAGAGAGAGTGTGTTTTTATTATAATGGGAATCATTTCAGATTCTCCGATTGCAGAGAGGAGTAAAAATACAAAAATTATAACCCTTTACAAATTACAAACTATATTTTTGTAGAATTTTATTCATATTAGTAAATCAGGCCCTTACAAAAAAACGAGAAGGGGATCCAACGGTTATACCCATAGACCATATTTGGTTCTCTGGTAACAAGATTAACAAAATAAGAGAACCCAAAAACAAAAGATCAAAATTTTATGGTTTATCTTCGATAACTGAAGCTAAACCGGTGACTATCTTTACCCCAGACTGTGAACTCTTCTTCGGAATAATCTCCGGTGGCTTCCATTGTTTCACAACCATCGTCTTCTCCTCTTCGCTAGAACTTTCAGATAATAAGAACGCAGGCTCACCAGGCTCGAACTCAGTTTCATCTACTGAGCTTCTCTCTCCCAAACTCAGTTCAAACTCGTCTGGTGGGATTAGAGGTTGGTTCTTCTTAGGAATGGGATCAATTTGGTCGGAAGCGTTGGTTAAAGACGGTGCGGGTGTGGGTGACGGTGTGGGTGTTGGTGTGGTTCGCGTGTAAGCAGAGAGCCATTTTGCTCTGACGTACTCGGCTTTTCTCCATGGAGGAAAGTGCATTCCTTTCTTCTTCAGGCTCTGCTTTGCCGCCTCTGATACAATTGAGATGATTCTTTGGAGACGATCAGCTTTTCCGATGAATATGTGGGGAAGAGTTTGGAGGATCGTTTTGTAGGTTTTGGTCGATCGAGCGATCTCGAATTCTGATCTGAAGTCAATGTCGATCAACAACCGTTCACTTTCCACGATCACGTCTATATACTCGTATTCTCCTGTTACAGAATACATTTTGCTACGATGATCAGAAAAAGTAGATTGAGAGAGAAAATTAAATTCTTTCCGTTTCCTTTCTTTTTCAGTAAATATTAACAGAGAAATATGTTTCTGCAACGCCTGTTAGAGGAAGAGAGACGCCATTCTTAGATAAAGAGAAGATTAAATTTCTTTCATTTCGCACGTTTTCTCAGCAACCAAACAGTTTGTGGAGATATTTCTGTAAATTAAAGAGGCGCCTTTTTTTCGGGGAGATAGAGAGAGAGAGAGAGAAAGTACCGGCGGGATAGGAGGGGGATTTTTCCCAGCGAGATTTGCAGATAGAAGCGTCGTATCCGAGAGCTAATAAGCTGTCCGTGACGATCTTTCTGCAGAAATCGTCTTTACGCTTGCAGATCTTGTTCTTCTCAACGATTTTCGCAGTGTCCGCCAACAGATTTCTTTCGCAAACACTCGCGCAAGGAACCAAACTCTGTTCAGAAAAGGAAATAAATTTTTCAAAAACATAACACAAGGCACAAGTTAAGAAAACATAACTCGGAGTCGATCTCTCTCGTTCTATACGTAAAGATACATACCTTCAGAATTTCGCATGCTTCACCAGATGAGGTAAGGTTCGAATCACCGAACCCACCATAGGAGTCCAATTCGTCTTCTGAGCTATCGTTAGAGTTGACGTTGAAGCAGTTGCAGCGGTTCCGGCCGCACCTAACCGTAGCCGACTGCTTCTCGTTGCTCTCCTCAATGAAATTTTGCACCATCTTCGCCAAACAAACAGAGCTCGGCTCAAACTCACCTGAGCCATCTTTGTTCAAATGCGGCTCCTCGATGCCGACCTTTTCCGCAGCCGAAATCCTCAGAACGCTTGTAAATTGCCGCTCAAACAGCCGCTTGAGCCGCGACTTCACCACCGGCTTCACTGGCTCGCTTCGAATCGATTCTTCTGGTGTGTGAGAATCAATTGGCTGGATCTTCATTTGGAAAAGCATGAATCGCGTGATTAATCACGAGAAACTTCACAAACTACCTCTGATCTTCAATTACGCTAATTATCAAATTTTCTCTTACATTTCCACATGCTTAAGCTTCTATATGAGTTACAGATTTATAGTTCAGTCAAACACCAACAGAACAAATCTCTATACTCTAATTTCTAAGTATGTCTATTATAATCTTTCTTGGAGTATTCGTATGAAGAACTTGAATTATGTGATAAACCTCAAGATTAGTTGAATTAAACTGTAAATTCTCGATTCAAACACAAAGACCTGATTAATCTCATTGATCGTCACCATAACCTCTCTTCATTAGATCACCAAAACACAACAACCAAGAATTTCGCCAAAAATCAATGTATTGATTCGAAACTCGATAGGTTTAAGCTAAAACAGGTACCTTTATCTCCGATTACTATAAAGATTTTTTGCCTCCGATTTACGAGACAAAGCATGGAATAACTTCGAAACTCAGCTAAGTGAAGTCAACACTTTTTCTTCGAATTCGCAGAATCGATTAAAGTTCACGGAACACGCGACGGCACGAGAACGAGACATCGGCGCTACGGTGACGCAGAGCCTGATACGTTGCCGGAACCGCCATTTTTCCCGTCGATATAGCCAAATTTTCAGGCGAATTGATTTCCGGACTACCGGAACGACGAAAGTAGAGAGAGAGTTTAAAGAGAGAAAAATGAGAGCTTTCGTTTTCCGTTGGTTTTGGCTTTTTGTGAGGACGCAGGAACGTAAAGAGCAGAGCAGAGGCCAAAAGGGTATTTATAGAGTGAGGATGCTGACTAGGCTTGGATTTGACACGTTATAATCCGACATGGCAGTGGAAGTCTGATCTGTTTGGAGGTTCGGCGACACGTTGCCACGTCTTTGTACGGTGACAAACGAAATACCGAAAATACCCTTTTCCTTTGATGAAAGTACGCGGTGGTTACGCTCGTGACATGGAGGCAGGCTTTTAGAACCGCTTCACGATCGTGGCATGGGCAAGTTCGAAAAACGAACCATCATTGGCACCTAGTGTGATTCTTGTTGGCGAAATTACCCTTCGCGAATTGTGTCCAACATCGCGTCTAAAAGGCAAACCGGGGTCCCGTACTGGGGTCCACACTCGATTAGAGTACTGAGTAATTTTCTATTTTTTCCTTTGTTTTCTACTTTTCTTACGCGGTAAGTGAACTTTGTGACTATAATGCCCTCGTGAATAATAGTCAATATCGTGTCCGGGAAGGCAATGAACGCAGTGGTATTATGGCCATTTAAATGTTTTTAATCTTGCATTTTTCGGTGATAACTACTGTAAGGATAAATCACCAACTGGCTTAAAAATTGAATAAATTATTCTCTCAAATTTCTAACAATTATGAAGATAGGCCCTTTAATTTTAAAAATTACAAAAAATCTTGTACTTTTGAAACTTCTTTAATTTTATAGTAAGATAACACAATGAAATATACTTTAATTTTCATATTTTTTCTAACATCAAATAATTTATTTTTTAAAATACCAATAGTGCAATTTTATAGGAATTTTATGGCATCTCCGATGGTGATATGCAAATTTTGTGATTCATATTTATTTTTTGAATCACAAAAGTAAAAATGAATATGGATATAAATAGAGATAATCTAATGGTGCCATATCTATATTGGACTTTGGGATGGACAATAAGAAAAGTGGTGATGCAGCAAGAAATTGATTGAGCGATGTTGGTTCAATCCTTTTCATACATATGAATATGTATCACCGTTGGAGTATCCAAATTATTATCCATTTGCAAAAAATAGATATGCATACACCTTTGGAGATGGCCTTAGAAAGAGTACCTCACTAATTGTCAGAAACTAAAAAGAATGAATATGATTTATCTAATTTCTTTTAAAATACCTAAAACGTGATATTTTAAGATGCGTTTGGATAAGCTTATACTTCCTATTTTTCTATTTTTAAAAGTAAAAAAACAAATTGGAAGTTTTCTGTATTTTTTATAGTGCAAAATTTTTGTAGTTATTTTTTAAAGTTGAGAAAGTAAGAATTTCTGACTACCTCAACTTTTTAAAGTAACTATAAAATTTTTCACACTAAAAACTTTCATCTTTTTACTTTTAAAAGTGAAAAACAGGATGTAGAAACTTATCCAAACGGGTCCTTAACTTTAGGGGCATGTATATTAGTTATTTTATATAATTATTTAACGCCGTTGAGGTTCTATCACTTATTAAAAAAATGTTTATGTTATTTTTTAAATTTATATATATATATATATATATATATCATAAATTAGAAAATGTAAATATAATTTGGCAAATGTTATCCGCATTCCACAATTCACCTCCTGCATTCCCCACTCACATAAATCATATCAAAATTCCATTTCTACACTTAAAAAAAAAAAAAAAAATTCAATTTTAATAAATTTTGGCATTTTGTACTTCCATAAGATTAGTTGTAGAACATAACTTGAAAAATCGACCGTTGGATAAAATACTCATCATATGAATGTAATGTTTGTAAAAAATCACTGTAATCAAATGATCAATTTTTGTTCTTTTTGAAAAAACTAACTGTAAAAATTATGTTCTTTTTATTATTTGAAATGTTATAATTTAGGAGTCACTTTTTTCAAAAATCAATTGTTAGATCGCAGTGATTGTTGACAAAAATGACATTTATAAGATGAGTATTTTATCAAAGATCAATTTTTCAAATTCTTTTTGTGCAATTGATCATATGGAAGTAAAGAATACCAAAATATATTAAATTTTTTTAAAAAAATGGCTTAAGGGTAAAAATGAAATTTAGGCATAATTTATGTGAATGGGGTGAAATGTGGAGTCCGGCTAATATTTGCCTATAATTTACTCTTTGAAACAGGGTGTGGTTTTTAAGGTAATTTTGTGAAAAGTAGGGGTGGAATTTGGAGGAGGGGGTGAGGAGTTGGTAGGGACGACGCATTACTGACTTTTTTAAGAACTTATTGGTTACACAATTGTTGCTTGGACTCAAATCTTGGAGGGGTTATTTTGGTAATACCGTCAATTTCCATTTTAGAACTAAAGCGATTTTGTGGGTGTCGTTTAGCACGGCACGCGGCGCTATTGTGACTGGGACGTTTAGACGTTATGGTCCTTGGGATGATGTGATTTCGACGCGTATGAGTACGAGATGATGGAAACCGTTGGATCCTCTTTGATTTCTGACCCACTAGGACGAATAATAATAACCCATTCAAATTTAAATTCACGGCATTGTCCTCTACAGACAGACACAAGAAAGAGTGAGGGAGGCTAATCCCTAACGCATCTGGACTTTTTTACCCACGCTCCTTTTAACCTTTAACGATGAGGGGCCCGCTTCATCCTATCCTAGTCATGATTAATGAGTTTTTTTTTTCTTTCTTCTCTTAGGGGGCGTTTGGTTGCCTGTAATGTAATGTAATTTAATTGACTGTAAAGTAGATTACAGTGTAATTTGATTACATTGGTAATTTAAATTATATTCCAAATTACATCTCACTTGTTTGGATGAGTAGGGAATGTGAAGTCAGATTACATTACATTACCTAGAAATGCGTTTGGATAGCCATATAATTTAATTGACTGTAAAATAGATTACATTACATTACCCGGAATAACATTACATTACCCAAAAATGCGTTTGGATAGCCATGTAATTTAATTGACTGTAAAGTAGATTACATTACATTACCCGGAATACATTGGTTGAAGACCGCAATCCATTTTACAGTCTTTCTTCATGGTAGATTACACCTGTAAAGTGGATTACATCCGCACCATGACGCGCCAAACATGATTTAAGTTATGTAATGTAATCTGAACAGATTACATTACATAGCTCTTTACAGGCAACCAAACGCCCCATTAATGACAAGTTTTACTAGTATTTTAATATTCTTGAAACATAAATTGAATATTTTGAAAAGTTAATTATTGAACTAAACACATTTTTTTATAAATGTCATGCATGTCAAAAATTGCATTGAATAAACGATCATTTTTGAAAAATATTATTGCGAGAAACATTATTCTTTATGATGAGGGATTTTGAAATCTGGCTATTTTTTACGAGTCCTCTCACTGTGTGTTTTAAAAATGTATATTAATTAGTCTCACTTTTTCGAATATGAACTTTAATTCAGTGATTCATGTCTCTCCCATTTTGGGATGAGGTTCTGGGTTTCAATCCTTATGGATTGGAATTGAACCATTTGTTACTCTCCTCCCCTTTAACAATTAACCAATAACTATACTGATGTGTATCGATTGGCAAAAAAAAAAAAGTCTCACTTTTTCAAATATATGAAAACTTAAAAATGTTGATTCAAAAAAAATGAGATATGTGTTCATGGTATGTGATTAAGAAAAAAAAAAGCATATGATATGTGTATTTCGTGTTATGTATTTTACCCACCAATGTAAAACAAGTGGTCAACGACTACGTCTCATGAAATAGTGATCCTGGATCGAACCTTGACATTTTGACTATCATAATGGAAGGAGTTTGCAAGTGATTTCGTTCATCCATAAGCATTAGCTTGGACCCAAACCTCCGCGGGAGTACACTCAAGATATCAGAGAGAGAGAGAGAGAGAGAGAGAGCAGTTTCCTTAAGAAGCACGTTAATAAAATCTTTATTTTTATTTGTACTGTGTAAAAATATCTAACATTATGTGTCAATTGAGCTTTTGCATTATTTTGCTTTTGATTAAGAGCGCGTGAACAAATTCCCCTTTTTATCAAAAAATAATATTTGTCAATTGATATGTTCGGAAGTCTCTATAATAATCGTGTTGGTTTACTAACATGTAGCCCCTAAGAGCATCTCCAACCATCAAAAGGCATTTTGCCTCTCCAAAACCCATGAATAGTATTTTGCCTCTTCATTTTGCTTATTCAAATGAAAGGTCACTACAACCTTGACCATGCAAAATGCCTAACAAAATGCCTAACATTAATATTTTAATGTTATTTTGACTTTTTGTCAAACTATAATTTGAATATGCTATAAACGACTATATTTTGTAACATATTTTTAAAAATAGTATATTTTACCGATAATTGAGATTTTAACGACAAATTTTTAATAGTTATAAATTAAATTGAAATAGGGAAAATGCAGTACATATTTTGAAAAATTGACCGTTGGATTATATGAACTGCTTATCAATTTCATGTTTACCAAAAATAACAGTGATCCAACGGTCGGTTTATGAAAAAACTAACTAGGAAAAAACGGTGATATTTTGAAGAACAAAAAATGTCACTATTTTTCACAGTGACATATATTAGAAAGTAACCGTTGGGTCACTGTGATTTTTGACAAACATGAAATTGATAAGCAGTTTATCTAATCCAACGGTCAATTTTTCAAAATTTTAAATACAAGTTAAAAAATTAGAATAAATACTTATCATGTTATAAAAAAAAAATTACTTAAGGAAATAACTTAAATGACTTAAGGAAATACAAAATAAAAGACAAAACAAAATTGATTTTTGTTAAAAAAAAAAAAAAAAAAAAAAAGAAGATAAAAGCTAAATACACATCATCTTCATCTTCCAGTGTCTTCTAGAAGAAAAAGAAGACTCAACAATGGGTTGCAGAAATACAACAGTCAAAGGACTCGGAAGATAACCCACTGGAGAAGCCCACAAAAGACTGGGATCTTTGTGAAGAAGCTCAGACTCTTACCGATACTCAACTACAAGCTCCCTTCTCTACACAAGAACATACTAATGAAGACACCAGAACCCTGTAATCAAAAGGAAGCCATTTTGAGATAATCTCATTTTGAACAAAATCGTGGAAATAAAATAAGAGCAGATTTGAGGTTTTTTCTCCAACGACATCATACACCCAGCAGAGTTCTTCAAATCTCACTTTGAATCTTGGTGTTTTTTTTTTTTTATTGTGAGAAAGAACGTTTGGTGCGGCAATTCTCTTGCCAAAATATTTCTTCAAAAATCAGCTTATGGATGCTCATCGGGTATGTCGTATATTCATTTTATAGAGGAAATTTGCTGCACAAATAACAGTGGCAGAGAAGGTTTCTGTTGAGAGAAAGAGCCGTTGACGAATTCAAATTTGAGATTTTTGCTTACGTGGCTAATTTACCGAGAGTTTTCTCTCTGATCCATCTCTCGGCAAATTTGCCAACTGAAATGGGGAGGAGGCATTTTACCGACTGAGATGCCTCTGCTGTTGGAGCACCACCTTGTCACTTTGGAAATGCATTTTGCATAACAGCATCAAGATGGCTACTCTGTTGGAGTTGCTCTAAGAATGCATTAATAGGACTCTTTTAATTTGTACTATATAAAATACCTAACATTTTGTCTCAAATAACATTTTGAATTACTCTGATTTTGCTTAAGAGCGCGTGAATAAATTCTCCTACCTTTTGAATTAATATTTGTCAATTGAATTGTTAAGAAGCCCCAACAATAAGTGAGTTAGTCTAGCACAAACCCTAAAAATTTGAGAGAAAATAAAAATTGTACCCAAATGGTGAGTAATGATCTAAGAATGATCTAGTTAACTAATGTTGGCTTAGATCTAAATCAGCTAAGCATTTATGGGCATTGGATCATCTCATCATTTAAAAAAGTCTCCATTTATGAGATGATCCAACTGCCATAAATCTTAGCTGATTTAGATTTAAGTCAATATTAGCTGACTATATCATTTCACCCCTAATGGGTATAGCCAATTTGTAAGGGTAGGTTTGAGGTGGGCCATTAACTTGGACATTTAAGGCTTAAGTCACTACTATGGCGTTTACCTGAGTTTATCCGATACATGAAGTTTAGGAGTGATTGCATATATCCGAAATTTTTTATTGTCTAGTGAACGATCAACGGAAGATGCCGAGGGCTATTGTCATATGTGTAAGTAATGAAAATGTTACTAATTAAGGCTTTTCATCTGAAATGAAGGACAATTCCTCCTCAAAGGTACAACCCAAATCAATGGTGAGTTCATACATTTAGAAATGATCCTATTAGCACATGCTGACTTTCGCACTCATAGGTGATTGTGTGATACATATTTTAAAAAACTGATCGTTGGATTAGATACTGTTCATATATATGTCAGGCATGCCAAAAATCACAATGATCTAACGGTCAGTTTCTCAAATAAGTCACTGAAAAAAACCGTGATAGTTTTCAGTGGTCAAAATTTTTTACAATATGTATTTTGAGATGCCTACACCGGATCACTGTGATTTTTGGCAAACGTGACATCCAAAACAAATGTATCTAATCCAACGGTTGGTTTTTCAAAATATGTATCCGACAATTCTCTATGAGTTTCACGAAAGTTAGCATGTGCTTACTAGATGGGACTCTTCATACATTTAATATAAATTACAAAAATAAAGAGTCATGAACTTTCGTACATTTAATCAACTAAATGAAATCCATTAAATAGATCAGAATTTCTTACCAGGCTAAAAATGGTGTGTGGCCTACATGGTCAAGACAGCATTAGCCGATGCTAAAACAAAATTCAGTACCAAATCATCTATATAATAATGATCAATGTTCCAAAGTTTTTCCCCTAGCTTTTCTGTCCTTAACCAAAATATTGGATTTATCACTAACATGTTCTAGCATGAATTTGTGACCTCAAAGGTCAATTTAGACTGTCTATATTTAAATAAGATTATGGTCCCTACTAATGCATGGTTATAAATTAGCCAGCTAATCGGGATCCTTAAATTATTAATCTAAAATCTCCCAAAATGTATGTCGAAAAGCTCTTGATTAGCATTTTTTAAATCCGATATCAATTAGCCAAACATTTTAAATTAATGGTTCTTGATATCGACTTCTTGTTTGGACCTAAAAACCTTATTTTAATTTTAATTTTTCATAAGACAAGTCGAGATGGACCTCCGACTCGAGAACCCGGAGAGATCTCCTCCTCCCATTCCATCTCATCTCAAGGTTCGAAAAATTCGACCTTGTAAGAGAGAAGAGTAGAAATTTTAGATTGAAAAACATTTCAAGTCACAAATCCTTCGTGTTCGCTATGCAATGAGTAATAATCACCGTTCATAATCATGATAGTTAAGGTATCAAGGTTCTGTATCGGTATCTTTGCCTTACGAGATGTGATCCTTGATGGGCGGAAATTTATTTGGCAGCTACTCAGCTAGAATCCTTGAAAATTTATAAAATTTTCCATCGCACATTACTCCTAATTTTGTCATAAACCCATCAAGGTTGAGTTTACTCCAAGAAAAATTTGGAGTCCAGTCCATTGGTTTCTAATGATTTAAGAGACATTTACTATGTACCTTTTAAAGGAAGATATGTTACAGGATAAAGCAAGAACACAATAACTAGAAGCTAGAGAGTGTTTGGGTTTCAAAATAGCCAGAAATGAGGAGATAATTGTGGTTACATTTTTGCAGTACAATTGAAGACTTGCGTTTAATTTTGCACAAGCAATGCACAATTTTGATTAAAGCAACCTCTCTTAGAATCAAAGCACAAGGCACTAAGAGGAGCAAATTCAAGTCAAGTAAGCCATCCTGTTTTTTATTTTTCCCGATGACAAGTTGGTGCGGTAGCATGTATCCCACATTTAAGGAAGAGGTTTTGGATTCAAGTGAATGAAAATATATCAATACCCATTTATTAATATTAATAGAGGTTTCGGCTAAGGGTAGAATTCTATCGGTCGGCTAAAACAGAAAAAACTAAAAATAAAACAAAAAGCGATCCTTTTTTTTTTTTCTAATTATTTCTTAGAAAAAATCCACTCTAGCCTATAAATTATATAGTGGTAAGTAATTCTTCCCGTATTTCGAACCTCCCAATTCTGATGAAGGTGAAATCAAATATTAATTTTTTAGTACAATTACTTAAAAACTTCTTCTTCTTTTTCTTTTTTGGATAAGCAAGATTTATTAAAAAGAGAAAAAGAGAACAAACATATTACAAACAGAGGATTTCAGCTGAAATTCCCCAGCTATCGCACAACTCACTATTCTGAAGATCATCCTCAACATTTTTAATATGACATGGGTCCATTCTCACATAAAATAAGGACCAAAATGAAAGGAAGGCTAAAGTACAACATCATGCATATGTCCCACTGAATTGATGGTGCTGGACCACAATATTACCATTCATAATCACAAAAGTTGTCATTACCTTTTTCCTTTCTTATGTAACTGGCTCAGAATTTTTTAGAGGACTAGATCAATTGCCTAATACGACAATGCAATGTACTAGTCCCCTTTGCTGCAATTGAGGGTGCACAGAAATGTATGGTGGTGGACCCTAGTCCATGTTCAAAAAGGGTCATGAAGGAAGAATTTTTATTTTTATTTTTAATCTAATGACCAGATAGCTGGACAGCTTATTATTATTATTATGCATATATTGATATATATATATAGATTTACAGTCCCAATCTAGATAATATATGCTTATATAAGTTATGTTAGTATGAAGGTTAGTACATGATAGAAGGATGGATATTTTAAAAAACTGACCGTTGGATTACATGATGTACTTATAAATGTCAGGCACGTCAAAAATCACGATGATCTAGTGTCAGAATTTCAAGATATAGTTATAAAAAGTTATGATTACTGAAAATTGCCATAATTTTTTTTAGTAACATTTATGATAAACCAATTGTTGGAGCACTATGAATTTTGGCGTGCTTAACATGTATAAGTACGTATAATATCAAATCCAACGATCATTTTCAAAATATGCTCACACAGTCATCTATTAGCTTTGTGCTGACATAAGCTTATATAAGCATACGCTAGATTTGATCATTTCTATATAGATATATATACATGTGTGTATAGAGAGAGAGAAAGGGAGAGATTTTTTATTGGTCTTATTTCATAACCTATTCATACAGAAACTTCTCTGAATTATGGTTCATATTTGGGGACACATCCAAGCAGTTTCCCTGGCCTAATTAAATTATCCAACAGGGTTGTTTTATACTTTAATGAACCTAAACTATAATTAAACATCCCCTCCAAAAAAAAAGTGTCACACACACACACACATATATATGTATATAAAACTGGTATTTGACAGAAAAAAAACTTGTACTATTGTACCAATAAGGCAATAATTTGAGAGAGAGAGAGGTACGAATGTTAGTTTTGCATCCTTGTAATGTCTTTCTCAAAATCAAGTTCTGCTTTTATGGATATAGCTAATTGGGTATAGTGGCCCAAAAAGATGGCATCCATTTGGTTAGGATAAGAGTGTTGCAGGGTGGTCCAAATTAAAAGGTTCCACCACATACATTGTATTAATTAATAATTAATATGATGCCTAAATTGCATTTCAATATTGTGAAAGTTAAAGGCTTCCTTGTGGGAGTATGGAGACTAATTGGGCTTAATTTTCTTTTACATCTTCCCTAAATTAAATTTGAAATTTCCATTTTCATGGAAAATACTCAAATTTTAATTTCTTCTAAAACTCTCATCCAACTCAAACAGAGCCCTAAAACCCATTTTCTTGGTGAGACAAAAACAATTCCTTTCCTACTTTTATTTTGTGTGTGTATATATATATATATATATATATATATATATATATATATATATATATATATGAGAGATGATCTATTAAGGTCCGGACCTTTAGCTTAATTTAAGGTCCACTGCTGTTACAGCATCCAATGGTAAATATTATTCGAGTGTTTCATGGGCTGTTTTTTGAAAACCGATTGTTGGATCACTGTAATTTTTGACAGGCATAACATACATAAGAAGATTATCTAATCCAACAGTTGTTTTTTCAAAATACCATCGGCTGTGTGAGAAATGGTGCGTGGACCCCATATTAATTTAAGGTGCGGACCTTAATGGATCAAGTTTGATACATATATAAGAAGATTATCTAATCCAACGATTGTTTTTTCAAAATATCATCGGCTGTGTGAGAAATAGTGAGTAGACCCCAAATTAATTTAAGGTGCGGACCTTAATGGATCAAGTTTGATATATATATATATATATACAGAAATGATCCATTGGGGTCCAGACCCTATTTGAATAAATACGGTCCACTCCTCATTGGGATAGTTGAGACAGGTATTTTGAAAAATCGACTATTGGATTAGATACTCCTGTTACGTATGTCATGTCTGCCAAAAATCACAGTGATGCTTTATAAAATTATTGATTTCCCTTTCCAATCATGACACCCTTTTAAAACTTGGAACATGGATTTCTTGATAAATTTCTTCCTATATATATATATATATAGATATTTGAATGATGCATTGCAATGATGCTTTATAAAATTATTGATTTCCCTTTCCAAACATGACACCCTTTTAAAACTTTTGGAACATGGATTTCTTGTTAGGAATTTTTTTAGATGTTCAAATGCTTTGAATTTGTCATGATTTAGCTTTTGTGACTAAGATAAGAAAAGGTTGCAACTTTGATAACTGAATTCGAAGGGCCCTACATTTTATTGATCGAGTGGTTAATGATATCTTATTAATATTCCGTATGATTTTTGGCATGTATAACATAAATAAATAAATAAAAGTATTTAATCTAATAGTAAATTTCTCAAAATACAACTATTAGATGGAGTTTTGCAAAAGGCATATAAAATAGCATAAAAGAGCGGTCTTATAACCTACACATATATACATTTAATTGAATTAATCAAGTAACTAGTATCACTTCATCCAAATACACACACATATATATATATAGTAATGATCTTGTCCACATATGTTGATATAAGCTTAGGTCCACATGAAGTTCATAAATATCGGACCTTATATGTCGAATTATTGAAAACCCTATTTATTTATTTAAATTTTGAGGACTCAAATCAGTAGCTTGAATTGCTTGCTTTCGAGTCTGGCCCTGCAATCCTGATCCTTAAGTAGTAGTGGGGATGGATAGAGCCAAAAGAACATGGCTTTTCTCTAATAGGACTCTATAAACATGCACCCATCATTTGCATCATCAACCATCAAGTGACCTGAGAGTGAGAGACCAAAGTTTTAATTTGTCAATTTCTATCAAAGTCATTACAGTTGAGATGGATAAATAATTGTCAGTGTGGGCTCCTCAACAATACAAGTTTATGATGATGGTAGATGAAATGTCAATTCCACAGTATTGCAAGTGCATATTTTTGCCAATCAACCCTAGCTCAGATGGGATGGGGCTAGAGTCTGAAGTAGAAGTTCAGTAAAGCAGAGGTAGAAATTGATTGTGTTTGAAAATTGAGATACATTGAAGATTTATTTTCAGTGAAATTAAGTAATAAGGGTAAGGTTGGTATTTATAATTTTTATTTAAGAAAAATTACTTATGCTTTTCTTAAAAGCAGATAACTAGAGGTGCTTTATCCAAAAAGCAACTTATTTACTTATCTATTTATATCCGAATAAGCTCAACTTATGCTTTTGGACATCAAAAGTTACATTTGGTGCGTACACTTCTCTACCAAACAATCACTTGATTAGTTTAGGTATAGGGTTCGATGCCATCTTATATAACTCAAAAATAAATAAGTAAAATTGAAGTGCATCTTTTTACCATCTTAAATTTATTAAATTAATGACATAAGTAGTTTAGTTTAAAATTATAAATTTTAAAAAATAATTATTAAAAAGTTCAGAGATATAATAGAGATGATACAATTTGTACCTATGATACTAGAGATGGAGATAATCATATTGTTTTTAGAAAAAGTCCATAAAGTTAGGGGGACATAAGAAATGTTGAATTTATATATAACTCTTTGTGAGAAATGATCGAGTCATCAAATACAGCATTTGTTGACTTGATCAAAATCAACAAACACTTAAATAATCGTTACATCTCGGCCATCCAAGTGATGAATTAGGCTACTTGAGTGATCTAATGATCATTCAAGTATTTGCTGACTATATCATAACTCTTCATATATATATATATATATATATATATACTATCGTCAGGTGCACCTGATGCAAGATGTATCAGGTGTCCTTCTCTATAGCCACTTGCATAAATATTTTGAAAAACTGACCGTTGGATTAGATATATCTCGTATATATGTCACGCCTGCCAAAAATTACGGTGATCTAACTTTCAATTTTTGAAAAATATCACTATGAAAAATGTGATTTTTTTTGTCTTTAAAATGCCACCATATTTTCACAATCTGTTATATTAGAAACCGACCATTGGATCACTATTAGTTTTCACAGACATGACATAAATAAAAGAAATATCTAATCGAATGGTTAGTTTTTCAAAAAATATTTTGCAAGTGGTTGTAGAGGATCGGAGGTCTCCCAATGCTAGCATCCTTGTGTGTGTGTATATATTATTTTGTGTAGTGTTAATTAATATTTCTATGAAGGGCACATGTAAAAATGAAAATGATTAATATCCCAAATTAGGGGAAACACTTTTGTCTCCATAATGAATCTTAACTCTCTTTTTTTAACAATGGAATAAAAAAAGTAGGTTTCATGGTAAAATAATAATGAAATAATAAAATTCAAATTTATTTATTATTATTATTTATAAAATAAATGATGAAATTTATTAGGGACACAAAAAGTGTATCCCAAATTTGAGACCGTAGCACCACTTATGGAAAAAATAAGTGTGAGCATATAAAGAATAGGAGAAATTACATATTGACCCCATGTACTATCAGCAAAAAATACTTTACACCTTTGAACTATCAATTGAGACACATAAACCTCCTTATACTATCAATTTGCGATAGATTTTTTTTTTTTCTGACGAGGGTGTCCGGGCCAGCTTGTCTGCACCTCGACTAATTTTCCAAGTGACCGCAAGACCCTACTAACTACGGACACCGGGTAAGACGCAAGGCAAATATCTTGGATAGGTGGTCCATAAGACTCGAAACGAAGACCTCGGACTTGGTATGCCGAAGCCCAACCATTTGAGCTACCCTTCTGGGTCAATTTGCGACAGATTGCACTCTTTTATAAGCTAATAGAATATCCGTTTAAAAGATAGAAAGTCAAATTCGTTCAGATAAAGGTATTTTTCACCAATTTTAAGTTAACGTATGAATGCACATGACTTTCTTTATTGATTATACCTTCCAAATCCTTTGCGTGAAACCATTATGACATAGAAGTCCAAACCTAGTGAAGGTGAAAGGTGAGTCTAGAGGGCAGATAATTATACCTAAGATCACAGGCCTAACTTTACTATATAGGCCCTTTTGTTGGCCCACCAACCAAGATGTAGCCTCTTTTAAGGAAAAAAACAGAACAGTTAATTTCATCACCCACGAGAAAATAAACTGTTCATCTATAGAATTTTTTTTAAAAAGGGTGGTGGTAAATTTAAGGACGTCTCTGGATCATCTCTTGTTTGGTTTATGACTAAAAATGGTTTTCTGAAAGCCGTTTTCATTTTTGAAAACCTTTAAAATTACTTCCTGTTTTTTGGAATAGTTTTCCAATCATAAAAGGTTTGGTAAATGGACTGTATTGAGAATATTTATATTAATCTCAGTTGACAAAAATATTAGGGGTGTGCAAAAACCGGCAGACCTGATCCCACCCACCCCAACCCCATCCGCAATCCGCAATTAAAATGGTTAGACGGGTTGAGTTGGGTGGATTTGATGAATTTTTGATGGGTTGGGTCGGTTGGCGGGTATAGAGGTGACAATCCGCCCTAAACCCGCCACCACCAGCCAAATAATTATACATAAATAAATAATATATTTATATAAAAATAAATTTCATTACAATATTATATTTTCCCTTAATTGGATATGCTTCCAAGATAGTGTTTTTTATTTCTTTAGAGATGTTTATTATAATAGTTTGAATATGCACTTATTTGATTTGATATTCTTTTAATTTTGAATGTGAAACCATATGTTAGTTTGTAAGATTTTTTAATAATAATAAACAATTAGTAGCTTCTATTATTGTAGGACAATTTATTTTGGCACTTTAGTTTATTACTATTGGAAGAATTGTTTGGATTATAGTTTAATTGCTAAATAACACAATATTGCATTATTATATACGAATTTGAGGTGTTTTTGCTTGTTAAAAAAATTTTAAGAACTTTAGGTGTTTATAAATAAAAAATAATAATAATGCTTCATCTGCTTAATCCGCCCAACCTGCCATATATTTAAACAATCCGTCAGTTATTGAGGTAGGTGGGTTGGTTGGCGGGTGAGAGAATTAGCCACCCGCCAAGGGCGGGTTGGTTGGCGGTTTTACCCTCCACCCGCCCTCACCCGACCCGCGCACACCCTAACAAGTATTCATGAAAATACCATTTTAATGGTCAAAATTTTCAAATAAGCTAACATATAATCTCCAAGTTTACTAATAATTCATAATTCCCCATATTAGTACATAACCTCCACAATAAAAAATAATCTCCAACCGCCAATGTAACACAGAATTTCCAACTTATCGAATAATATCCAATTCCTACCCTAAAGACAAAGTATTAAATAAACATCACATCAAATATTTTTTTATAATTAAATTTTATTGATGTAACATTAAAGTCGACCGATTTAACTCATAAAAGCAAGATGTTAACCAATTAGGGATTGAAAATTATGTGTAAATCTAGGAATTCTTTACACGGTTGGGGGTTGGGGATTATGTATTAATATGTGGATTATATGATAATGTGGTGATTGATGATTATATGCAATATTTGAGAATTATATGTTAGGGTGGAGATTATGAAAAAAATTTGAATAATTTTCAAAATTTTTTACCATTAGGGAGGGTATTTTCATCCAAAAAAAACCCATAAGTCCATTCACGTAATTTTTTTTCAACCCACAGATCCATTTCCGTAAAATCCCCTCTAAATAAGAATATAACAAACACAAGCAGATTCTAAACACATATATCTTCTTCATTGTTCTTCAAGTTTTGATCTCAGTCCCTAACAAGTAGAACTCCTCAATTATCATACCACAATTGTCTTAATTTGTTAATAATTTGCAAACGTTATAGAACAAATAATGCATATTTAAATCCTACCTACCATTTAAAAAAAAAATGGAAATCAAATTTACTATAAAATACAAATATGACAAAACCACATGACAACCCACATTGGAGTACCCACAGGATGTAGTTGGTATTGTGTTGTCAAAAATCATCAAAATTTCTAAAATGAAATTAGTTGATGCCTCTCTCTCTCTCTCTCTCTCTCTCTCTCTCTCTCCAGTTTTCACCATGTCTAGTGTCACATTTTATGTAATCAAATCTCAAAAGTGGGTCTTGTTGTTGGTGTTTCAATATCACATCAACCCCTGGTTTTTAGCATTTCTGTGTGCTATAAAATCAATGAAAGTTTCATGATCTGCGATTCATGTCATGTCTGTGCTAATAATAGCAAGAGAAGAATAGGGGCTCACCTAGTTTTTAAGCCTGTCAATTGCAAGTTTGCAACACCATAATTTTGTCATCTTTTCAAGAAACACCTTTTCAACAATTACCAGTGAGAGAAAGATCCTGTAAACTTACATTATTTTTTAGTGACATGCTCTATTTATATTTCGAATAAGGCTTCTGAAATAAAACTTGTACCTTGCAGTCCATGACCTCAGACATTAGTAACTAGTGAGAGTCGAACACAGGATCTGACCCATTTGCTTTTTATTTTTTTAATTATTAATTTTTTTTTTTTAAAAAAAAAAACCCTATATTTGTGTGTCTAAACAAATGGTGAGAGTGAATAAGTGTCTTAATAAGATTTGTGAAAAAAAGGTAGTTTAGGTTACTTTCTAAAGAGAAGAATTTACTTTCTATCAAATTTTCAAGAGTAATTTGATAAATATAAAAATTTGGCAAATTGGAAATAAAGCTGAACAATTTTTATTTTACCATCATTTGGTAAGTTTTTTTCTTCTTCTAAATCTTTTCAAGGTTATATACCCGCACGCAATTATCCCATGTAAGCATTATTTTATATCATTAGGTTCAAGAGTCTTTTTAACATAATAACACGTAGATAAAAAAATAAATATAAATTTTAGGGATCTTATGATATAAAACCGGACCTCGAGGTATAAAGCTCCAAACTCTGAAAGTTTTGGATAATTTTTTCATTTTTTTTTAAGACTTACATAGAACACAATAATATTATGTATCCCAAAAAATTGTCTCAAAAAATCATCTCAAATGAATTCTAACCCTTTATTTATCATCGAAAGAGAATTTGCTAAAAAAGAGAAATGTTGGATCATCTGCCACATCATTTGAGATACACTTTTGGAATATTTTTTTTTGGGACAAATAGCATTTTCCTATAGAATATAAGGTATAAATATATATATTATTTTCGTTGGTTTATTTAAAAATTAAATAATATCAAGAAAATAAACACAACTCTACTTATTTTTAGAAGAAAAATACTATGCATCTCTACAAGCCAACGAGTATACTACAAAAAGGAGATGTGTTAGTTGTGGATTTTTAAAATTATTCATAGACGATTTTTAAAAACTACCCTCATTTTCTTTGTGGTGATATTAGTAGTAATTCTTTGTAGCGATATACAATGCACGTACATCATTCCTTTTAGAATTCTCAAACAAAAAAGAAATAATATGTAGAGAAAAGAAAAGGATGAATCCCAGGGCTGGCCCAGAGGGCAAGCAAGCAATGCTACCGTTTTGGGCTCTCAATTTTTTTAAAAAAACTAGGGCCATAATGACCCCTATTTTCTTGGCATCCAAACAACTCAAAGTTTCAAAGTTAATTAACGGCATGTTCACATTGGCTTTTCTTAAAATCACTTTTAGAACTCAAAATTCCTCTTGATTTAAGGCCCTTTTATGTTAGCTTTTTTCTAAAATCACTTTTGGAAAATTATCTTTTTGCATATCTCTTTATAATTATATTCAAATTATGCCTTCACATTCAAAATTTTAATAGTAAAAGTCATTGTGACGTAAGTTTGAATCATTTACTTTAATTTACTATAATAACTTTTGGTACTAAAATTTTACCAACCATCAATCACATCACTACATACTCTAGTTGTCTATAAATTATTATCATCATATCCCCTTAAAACAAGTGGAATTTTAGGTTCCAAAAGTGATTTAGAGAAAAATTTATGCAAGTGGAGCTTGATTGTAAGAACTTAAGAGATAATAGGATGGTTGAAAAAATTTTCACATGTTAGAAGTGATTGTGGTATAAGTTTGTGCTCCTAACTTTTGTCATAATCTCTTCTAACATGCAAATTTTAATATGTAAAGATATGATTTCAAAATAACTCTAAAGAGATTTGAGAAGATAGTTTTCCAAAAGTAATTGATTTAAAAAAAAAAAAAACTAATACAAACGAGCCCTAAACTTTCCACATCTTCTAGCTTTCAAATAT
>JAESVK010000826.1:536063-570456 GCA_017140935.1 Hamamelis virginiana
TTGGTAATGAAATATGCCACCAAATTTTGTATTAGTATTATTAAATAAAAAAGAAAAATATTATAGCACCAGACTCTTTAACCCGAAATTAAAAACCATCCTGATATGTCTTGCTTTGAGCAGTGAGGTCTCTCCTCTCAATCTGCTTCCCCCTTTTTCACACACCACTCAAACCACGACACGTCAGGGTTATTTTTAATTTCAAGTTAAAGTATCAGGTAATATAGAATTGTTGAAAAAAAAATACTTAATATTTATATGCAATTTTTTTTGTGCATGTCAAAATATAAATATATAGTAGAACCCCATTTTAGAAACTCGCTTAGAACCTCCAAAATCTCAGCCTTGATCCAAAACTAATGAGTGAGAGAGAGAGAGAGAGAGAGAGAGAGAGAGGTGGGAATCTTGTTGATTTGTCAATTTGGGGTAAAAATTCAGATGGTGATAAGCTCATCAAGACTAGTTATAAGCAAGGTCAAATGAGCTACATAACTAGCCAAACTCTAGATGTTCACGAGTTAAATATTTGCCTTACCAACTCATTTTTATTTGTGAGAATGTTCATCATGTTTCCCATGGGCGCTTTTTACCCTTTTTTCCTCCTCCTCCTTCCTCTCTCTCTCTCTCTCTCTCTCTCTCTCTAGGAATATGATTCCCTAGTTCCTTTGTAAACTTGCTTTTACCTTGTTATTATATATTTAATTTTCTCGAGAACATCGATGAGCATGGTTTGAACTCTATCAACTTTTGAAATCTGTCTTTTCTTTTTGGTATTTTTTCAACTTGAGGCAATGCAACAATGTTTAATTCATGCATTTCTATCCATTGAATTTTAGCTAGGAAGTTTGGAACTTTTGTCCAATCTAAATATGGCTTCTTATTTTAATTTAATTTTACTTGATTTTAACGTGATTTAATAGATGATGACTAATGAGCACGTAATCAAGCCAGTGAATGAGAAAAGCTAAATAACGCGTCAATAGTCTATTGAGTTAAGAGTAATGCTAGATGAACCAAATCTTAGACCAAATTTTTAAATCAAATGATGTGCCAGTCTTGATTTATGTGCATTTCAAAAATACACTAAAATCAAGACTTAGGTAAAAATACATCAGATTTAGGTATATATAAGTATGTCGATATTCATTTCTTGCTATGCAAGTTTAGGATACTAGTGGGTTTCTATCATTAATTCGGCAAAAAAAATATATTGAGTAACATGGCGATGTCTTTGGTCCCCTCCTTGTTTGTTCCTTTTTCCTTTTTGGTCGGTTAATCATATTGAACATAACATGAATTAAAATAAAATCGTGTAGTTGATTCTAACTAGTTGGGATTCATTAAGTTACTAAATTAAGTTAGACGTGACTTTCAAAAATGATAAAATTATATTACATTTACCTTATTGAGAGTTGGGAAAATATAGATACCTAACTATACGTATCTTTTTGAAAGAAGCCTATTTTTACGAGACAGAGGGAGTATTCAAAATCATCTCAAAGTTTGAAACCAATGGCCGTTGTTCACGTGTGGCGACAATTAATAAAATAGGTGGGGTAGGGTTGGCTGAGGAGCCTCTAATGTCCGAGTCAAAACATTGACTAAGCCTAAGTGAAATAAAGATTTATAGCTGATTTCCATTGTTTCGTGTGGGTTACGATCCCTTATTATTTGGATTGTCGTTCCTTAATCTTAGTGTTAGCATTTTAATTTGAATAATTTTTCTTTAGGTTTTCACTGTGCCTGATTGATTTATAAATGGGCCTATACATGTCGTTATGTTGTTGCTGATGAATTTACTTACAGAGCCCAGCTTATGCATGATGGGCCCATGTCTCCTTTGTTGGGCGTGCCCTTGCCCTCGGGGCCTACCATTTTGATGCCTAAGCGATTATACTTTAGGAGCTTTTGGGTTTAGGAATAACTGAATAAGCAGCCCTGAAGTAACCGTTGGATTATATATTCTTCTTGTGCAGGTCATGTATGTCAAAAATCACAGTGATGTAATGCCAAAATCTCAAAAGTAGACTGTAATTGTTGAAAACTGTCACAGTTTTTCTTTAATGACATTTTCAAAAAATTGACCGTTGGATTACTGTGATTATCGGTATACATTACATGTATAAGAATAGTATTAAATCCAACAGTCAGTTTTCTAAAATATGTATCATACAGTTATTTACATAAATTTATGTAAGCATATAATGATAGAATCATTTCTGTCGAAATAAATTTGCCATGTGTGTCGTATTGGGGTTAGGTGCGCGTTATTTAATTATCATGATGCTGATATGAGCAACCTAAATTTAATACACACTAAGAGGATAGACACAACATGATTTTGGTCTTAAAAGGAGGTTGAAATAATATGTATGCAGGGTTTGAAGGGGAGAAGATCCTCTCTTTGTTTACCTTGCCCAGCAATCCTATACTGCCACGTCACTCAACTTACAATCCTATGGCTGAAAATTGAGATGCAAGTTGGAGGGAAATAGCTGAAAAATGGACACTCACGGTGTTAATTTTCTGTTAAACTTGATGCCCACAATAGTGTATTTTTCAAGACTATGTGACGGAAAATTTTCCTTTCAGTAAAAAATGGAACATATTAAGGACAAATTTTAGGAATATATACTGCATCCATTGGTTTTGCAGATTCGTTTCACCAATGGGCTGCTATTGAAATGTATTTTGCAGCATTGGGTTGGACCATACTTGGGCCTAAGCCAACCCAGAATCCAGGTTAAACGCAAGTTGTAACCCAATCTCCTCTTTCCATACTCCAATTATTTTTTACAACCCAATATTTATTAACTAAATCCCATTAATTTTTTGAAATGCCTCAAACCCCAATTTATTTGCAATAGAACTTATTTCCACACCCCAATATCCAATCTCTCAAATACAATAGAGAAAGAAGATGGAGAACTAGGACACCGGAGAACTAAGTCACCCAGTACATTTCTCATCTGCATTTCACTCCGGCGACATCTTCATCGGTGACATATTCTTTTCCCGCGAATGGTGAGTCTCCCTCTTTATCTCTCATTTTCATTTTATCATTATGGTGGGTAAGAGAAGCAAATAATGGAGCTCCAAGAAGATATGAGTTATGGGGAAGTGTATTTTTTAAGCTTATTTGCATTTTTTTCCCTAAAATTGCGCCTCGTTCAATCGTTCACAGTGCCAAACATTTTCAAAATGTTCAGTGAAATCCAACCGAACATAATGAAAATATTCAGTAGTTACCCAACAAACAAGGCCCTCTGTTTGGTGGATACTCTCCAAACAAAATGAATTTGTTTGTCCACTTTCAACCGAACAGTGTTAAAAAAAATTAGGTATAATTCTTCACGTTTTATATAAAAAAAATTTAACACTGTTCAATTGAAAGTGGATGAATAAATTCATTTTGTTCAGCGAGTATCCATCAAACATAGGGCCTATGTTTGGCGGGTAACCACAAAACATTTTCATTACGCTTGGTTGGATTTCACCCAACATTTTGAAAATATTTGGTACTGTGAACAACCAAACGAAGTGCGATTTTGGAGAAAAAAAATGATGCAAAGAAGATTAAAAAACGCACTTCCCACAACTCAGATCTTTTTGGAGCTCCATTCTACAATGATAAACACCCAAATATTTATATATCGCTATAGTGTTAATACATATGAGACTTGATAAATTGGGGTGTGAGAAAGGGTTAAAGGAAAGATAGAAGATGGGTAGGAGAAAGAAGAAATTTAGAAGAGGGAGAAGTAGGATTTTAAAAATGGGTTTTTTTTTTTTTTTTTTTGCTTTGGGGTGCAGAAAGAAACTCCCAATGGATTAACTTGACTTTTTAAAAATTACTATATCTATTTTAGTCAAATTTCTCATGACTATTTTACCTTTTTAGGCATTCAAAAGTTTGGGGTGTAGAAAGAGGAGTTTGGAGTTGCAATAACTGCACCCTAAATGCAATATTGAACCTGAGTCCAGTCCAATCTACGGAGTAGTAAATATAAAGCCCAGCCCGCCCAATATTTATCACATTCAGTGTGGGCCTAGAGAAATCTCTGTCAAAGATTCACCTGGTATTTGTGAAGAAAGAAAGGACAGTTTGGTAAAGTGGCGAAAATTTTGAAAACGATGAGATTAATGATTTCCCACTCGAAATCAACCGCCAATTCGTATTCCCACTCCCACATTCAAAACTCAAAACGCCTTCAATAAAAACCATATCAACAAATTCTTCTATCTCTCTCCCTCTCTCAGTTTTCGTCCCTCCGTCTCTTAAAATTCTTTACCTTCCTTGTCTTCTAATCGAGCGAATCAGGTCTCTCTCTCTCTCTCTCTCTCTCTCTCTCTCTATATATATATATATATATATATGTTTCTTTGTTTCTGTGTGTTTTAATGTACAGTTCGTTTGAATGTTTCCTCGAATTGATGAAATCGTTTGTCTTTCAGAATGTGTTTTTCATTTCTTTAAAAGATTTGTGTGTGTTTGGGTGTGGTTTTGGTGAGCAAATCTTGAATCAGAACATTTCCCTCAGTATTTGCTATAGCAGATTTGTATGTGTGTGTAAATTAATGGGTTAGGGTTTGTTTGGGCGTTTAAGTTCAAGATTTATTTTTTGCCTGACACGTACGTATGCGTACAATTTTTGGAAAATTATAATCTTTCAGATTTTACTTATGGAGAAGCTTTAAAAATATTTCAAGACTTTCTTCATTCAATATCTGAAATCTGTTCGTCTGTGTGCTTTAATTTGTTTTCTTTTTAAGTATTACTTTACTTTTTATTTATTTTATTTATTTTGAGTTTTTGATTCTAGTTTTTTGCAAATCGTTGAACCCTTTATTTTCCTATTTTTAAAAATTGAAAATTTACTTAGGTGAAAGAAATGGCGGGAAAAGGCGGGAAGGGGCTTTTGGCTGCAAAAACTACTGCTGCTAATAAGGATAAGGACAAGAAAAAGCCAGTTTCCAGGTCATCTCGAGCCGGTATCCAGGTCAACCTCCTCTCTCTTCTGAGTTCTTAACATTAATACATTGAGCGCAGTTTTATAGATTTTTCATGAGACTTGGTTATGGCTTACTGTCTTTACACCCATCAATTTATTTATTTATTGGGTAGTCTCAGTTACATTTAATGTGATTTTCATGTGGTTTTGTGTGTGTGTGTGTTGCTCTTTACATATGTCACCACCAAAATGCTTAAATTATTATATGTGAATTGGTAATTCTCTTTGACCTATTCCTCTCGACTGATCATTTAGTTTACTTTTGAAAGTAAGATTTTGTTCTAAAATGTAAGTAAAATTACATATGTTTATTTGAATAAGGAGTCATATGCATGCCACTGTTCATTGTGTTCCTTCTTTTTTATCTTCTTTTGTATGTGTAGAATAATGATTTGGCGTTGAGATTTTGTTTTATAAACTAATATGTGATCTTGGACATTAATGTAACACTAAACAAAAACTTCTATTTATTATATCAACATTTGATTGCCTACCTAGCTATATTTCTTATAAACCCGTTTGGGTATTTAATGGAAATTGAATTATTTTGTTGCGTCTTGCATATAATTTTATAAACGAATGCATTCTTGGTTAGGATAGTTTAAGCTCCTGCAAGCTTTAGGTTGTGTAAAAAGTGATTGGTTTTACATTTAAAAGTTATTGATAGCCTTGTAGTCTAATGGGATTTCCCTGCTCTTATGAGGGAAGATCTTGGATTTAAATCCAAGGTAGTGTACTTTTTTTTTTGATATAATGTTATGATGTTCTTATCTTGTAAACCAAAAAAAAATCGTTAGAATTCTTATCCAGATCCTATGAGAGTTTGTAATTTGAACTGATTGACCCTGGACATGAACTCATGCTCAAGGAGCTTGGGCCCACCTGGTTCTCACTCTTTGATCAATTGTAAACGTAGGTGGTGTGTACAATTCATGTCATGCTTGTTGCTGCTCATGTTTATGTTAGGTAAAGCTCTTGGAGCAACAATGACTCTTAGCCCAACTGCTATGTTGAATTCCTTGGTAAAACATCATTGTTTAAGGTGTAAGCATTTCATGAAACTGCTGTGTTGAATTTCTTCGTAAAACATCATTGTTTGAGATGTAATCATGTCATGTGTCAAGTAATGTTTAGGAGGAGGAGCAGATAACATTTACTTCTTTTACTAGAGTTGAGAATTTTTTTTAGAGACTTGAGTAATCTAACTTTTCATACCGAGTGCGACTCTTCTTGGGTAATTTGATGGGTAACCATCCTGAAATCTCTGCATTACCATCCAAGCCCACCAGATGACACTGTTCCATCTAGTTGCTGGAGATGAGACATTTATGTTCTTCATAGTATTTGTTAACATGTCTATTTGTCATGTCCATAGATTCTCCGTGTCCATGCAATTGCATTCTTGTTATTTATTTATTTGTTACACTACGTGAATCTTGATAGTGGGTGGCTTGGTCTCCACATGATAATCAATGTTCCATTATTGATAACTTTACTAAACTTAAAATATTATTGTCGTTCTAGCTTCATTACAGTAAACAATTTGTGCATACTCATGTCTGTTGAAATACTGTAATATTGTAGTATGTACTGTTGGATGATTTTCATCATTCAATAATATTTTGGTCATGAGTACGGCTTGTAGTTACCAAAGGTGCTTTTATTAAGTGGGAAATTAGATTCCTTAAAAAAAAATTGTCTCTAAATTTGATTCCAAGATCTTTTTGGTTTTGGAAATGGCCTAGGTTGCCGCTGTATGCCCACATTGTATAAACCATTGCCAAACCAATGAAATTCATTTATCTTTATGAGGGATATTTTTCAAACCATTTCATGCCTCTTGCTTTTTCGTATATTGGTTGAATGTCTCACTTCATTTCGCTTTTGCACATGGGGAGCCCAGTTTCCAGTTGGCAGGATTCATCGACATCTCAAATCAAGGATTTCTGCCAATGGTCGAGTTGGGGCCACTGCTGCTGTTTACACCGCTGCAATTCTTGAATATTTGACTGCTGAAGTACTTGAGCTTGCTGGAAATGCTAGCAAAGATCTGAAAGTGAAGAGAATCACTCCAAGGCATCTGCAGCTGGCTATTAGAGGGGATGAGGAGCTTGACACACTCATCAAAGGAACAATTGCTGGAGGTGGTGTGATCCCTCACATTCACAAATCTCTCATTAACAAATCAACTAAAGATTGAGCTTCTTTGGGTCTGATCTTCTCTTAACTAATGGAACTTATGTTTCTTTCAAACAATGTGTTTAGCTGTGACTGTAGTTTGTTGGTAGTAATATTGACTTGGTTTAGTGTAATATGTAGTTTTTGTGTAGAACATCTAGGTTAGTTTGTTAGAATTGTCCTTGTGACCTAGTAGTAGTTTTTTGTTCATTAAAGGATTATTGTTAGTTGGTTAGTTAACTTTGTTTTCTCATCATCATTTTATCAATTTGTGTGGTTTCTGAATTTGAATATGATTATGCAGTATTATATGAAGTTTACCTTCATTTTATTTGTTACAAAGTCCTCAATGCTTTGCAATTTACGAGGTCTAATACTCTATTTGTATCAGGCAACAGTCAAGTCATTCTGAATTTGCCAATATCCATTAATTTTTTTGCCATTTTGAATTTACCCTGTATGATGTTCTCACCCCAATTTTTCTGAAATTGTGATTGCCAACCTCTGAATTTGCCATTCTGAATTTACCCTAGGGGATATGTCTTCAACCCAATTTTTCAAAAAGAAGGGTTGAGATTCAAACCCAGACTCTGCCCCCTTAAAAGATAGAGAGAGGTACTATTTTGGGTACTTCGAAGTTGGAATTATGTGCTGTGACCTTTTAGCCAATGTTTTGGGACCCTAGCCTCAGCTTTTTTTGCTTGACTTTATGTAAGCCCATAATCTTTTGAATGGATTAAGGATAGGCTTCTATTGTTAGGCAAAAACCAAAAAAAGAAAAGGTACTGTCTTTCCAATTTTTATGTTTTACTAGGCACCGTGTTTGAGTTGAAATGATTTACATTTGGTAAACTTTTTGAGCATGTTTTTCATTATTTTGAATATAAAATTGAGCTAAACGTACGTCATATGGCAGTCATTACTCCCCAATTTGTGATGGAAGTGCAATAATCTGTTGGTCAAGTGGTGTGGTATTTATCTGTATGCACTCATTTTTCTCTTACCTTATTTTACTAGTTCTGGTTCAAACACAAAAAAATGTTTTGATACTCACTTATTAAAACTAAAAAAAAAAAAAAGAAAATAGAATAGATATGTATAAATAAAAGGGCATCTTACATCAATAATTCCAAAATTTTGGAATATTAGGTGAATAAATCTGATCTAAAGATAATTTACAAACGCTAACTTATCACTTTTTCTTGAATTAAAATACCCTTCAAACAGTCAAAATTTAACTTTAACTTTTAATTTTGCACATAATCTCCAATCCCAACACATCAAATCAATATTTAATACCCGTTATTTCATGTCCCCCACTGATGGATGTATAATGATAGGTTTAGAGTTGGAGATCTTTTGTAAAATTGGGGAGTTTGTTCATTTTTTGAAATTGGAAATTATCTATTAAATTGGAAATCTAGTACAACATTGAGGATTGTTAATAATTTTTTTAAAAAAAATAATTAACTTTTGATTAATCTTAATAAAATGATTATTATTTTGTCTGCATTAGGATAATTTGGTTCAAAAAAAATATTTACATAATTATATTTGGATCGAATTCGTTCGCATAATATTCTGAAAGTTTAAGATTATTGTCGTAAAATATCCTAAATAAAAAAGAAAAAAACAAATTCATTATAAAAAAAAAGTTAATCGTCCGTGAACCTACTACTTCCACTTGACATTGGTGTCTGGTTGTGGCAGAGCGTCCATATGTTTGGGTTTGGGCATGCCAAATGTCAAGGAAAAGCAGTCGTAGAAATGATTCTCTTATGGAAAGTAGGCTTCCAAATGGAAATTTGTGGTAGAGTGATGCTTTTGAACTAATCTATGTGTAGCCCAAATCATTCACGACTCTCTTTTAATTTGCTTTTTCAAACTTTTCTTCCATTGTTGTGTAAGAGACCATTAGTAATATATGCCAAAGTGTTTTTAATTTTATAAATAATAAATTACAGTTTAGCCCTCTCAATTATATATCGTTTTTTTAAAATGTATTCAGTGGAATCGATTGAAATAATGTGTTTTCTGAACTATTGGATGTTTTCAAATTACTCCCTTCTAGCAATTAATTATTTTTGTTTTAGGACTAAAAAATAGCGTTAGGCTAGTTATTTTTTTATACAGTATTTATCCTGAATTGCTAATGAGTTTGCTGGCGTATCAATGAAGTTTTATGATTTTTCTCAATATAGTCTATTTATTATGAATTTTATTTACGGTATATAGAAAATAATTCATAAAAATTAAAATATATTGATAAAAATCATGAAAACACTTATATGCTTATAAACACATTAGCAGTTTAGGATAAAAACTTCACAAAAAAATAACAAGCGTAACATCATTTTTAACCGGCAAAAAGGGGGTAATTTAAAAGCGACCAATAATTCAGGAGCTAAACTGTAATTTCCCCTTTTATAAATTGTAAGTGCCATGTAGTCTCTCTAATGAATGATCCGAGGATGGCAATGGGATAGTGTAAATGGATTGCCCGTCCATCCCACACCTATTGTGACGGTTTTGAGATGTAGACAAATGGAACTTGGAACGGATTTGGGATTTTTTTAAAAAAAGAAAATCCATTACGGTTCGGATACGATTGAAACATTATTTTAAAACCCGCATCGAGCCCGACCCAATTAAATGATTAATATATATACTTACAATGCTATTGTGGATTAATTAATTCAGCCCATCTTGCAAACAAGTTTTTCAAATACACAACCCGATCCAAACCCATAAGTTAAAACGGGTTGTTTTACGGGTCGGGCAAAAAAGTTCATGACATAGATGGTGACTCTTTTACCAGTTCATATATGCAAACAAAAACTATAAAAACGCATATTGGCGAAGTGTTCAAGAGCTTATCTACATAAGATTCCAATCTTGAGGATCCAAGGCCAGAGGTTTGCATAAGATGCTTCACATACTCTTGTGTATTTTTGTAACTCGTTTCTCTACAAATAAGTTATTGTACTAGCTACTGATTCAAAATAAACTATAAAAACTTATCTCTCACCGCCCGCCTGCCCGCCAACATGGAAGCAAAGGTTCTTTTCCAAACCAGGATCCCTCTCTCGTCTCGAGCTCGCCGGAGGCGCATGCACAAGCTGGAAACCTCGCCTTTTGTTCATGCTGTGCTGACAAAACCTGCAGAAGATGTAGCAAGAGTATCAGTATCAGACACGAGGAGTGTTTATAATGATAACTGGTTTGACCGTCTTGCCATTAACCATCTCTGCCAAAGTGTCCAAGCTACTTCAGGTCCATTTCATTCATTCATTCATTCATTTATTCATTTTATGAGCTATTTTACTTTATTCAAAATGAAAATATCACATAACGAAAGAGGAAAAATAAATAAATTAAACTATGTACTTAAACTATGTACAGGGTTGAGGAACAGCAAGAGTGGATATGAAAGCTTACTGGAGGCAGCAAGGGTGGCTTCGCGGAACTTTAATCCGATCCAACAACGTGAAATTGTTGTTCAAGCTCTTGAGAGAGCCTTCCCAAGGCCTATCCTATCCTTGGCAAGTCTTTTATCATCATTTTTTTTTATTATCTATTTAATAAAATGTAAAGACAAAAAAAAAAAAAACAAACAAAACAAAACAAAACAAAAAAAACATAAACAATTAGGCATTTATACATGGAAATCTATATTTAAAACTTGTTTTTTTGGGTTGAGGGGGGTGGGGAAGGATAGCATCATTATTAACGTCATGTTAGCTGTTGTTTTAAAACTTATAAATGATATTTTTAAACCTATAAATAATGTTTTTAAACCTGGAGTGGAGGATTTTGATTGCCCTGTCCTAAGAATGATAATAATAACAATAGATTTGAAAGTTCTATAAAAAAAAAAAAAAAAAAAATTCTAAGATAAAATACCAGTTTCCTAGTATCCGTTAATTGAGACCAAATCAACTTATTTGGATTCCAGAACCATGTCTTCAACAAATGTGCCATTTCTGAGATGCCTCTAGCTGTATTGCATGGGTTTGTAATGGCCTAAATTTGACACAGTTTTAAAAAGTTTAAGTTATGCAATCTCCTTCTCTGTTCCTTCTTAAATTATGAATATTTATTTTTATGCTAAATTTACTTCTGACATATCATTGGTGTTTTGGTGACAAGGGCAGATCAAGACAATATTACCAGACTCTAAATTAGCAAGAGAATATTTTGCCGTCTTCACAACTGTGTTTTTTGCTTGGCTAGTTGGACCCTGCGAGGTAAGGAAAAATAAAACATGTAAATGGTTATTCACAATATTTGTTTACATTGTTGAGTCATCAAAATTGGTTAATCATTTCTGTCAGTCCATCTCAGACTCACTTGATGAATCGTCTAGTTCATGTTGGCACACCTAAAACCAGCCCAAAGTTAAAAGGAATTTAAAAATAAATTGTTAGCACAAGTTGCTGGTTAATTAGCAGGATGACAGTTTCTAAGCCTAATGACAACTTGTAGCTACTATGGAGCAGACGTGGGTTCAATTCTACTTAAATGACCAGGAAAAAAAAAAAAAAGTGCCTGTTAGCAAGGTTCTAGATGGAAGTACTGAATTTCATGCTTGTCCGACCAACTGTGCCTATAATGGGGTGATTGTCCAAACACACACATGCACATGCATCCAAATCATGAAATTTGGTAGCGGGAGAAATATATTTTTTGGGAGTCATTCACACACGTAATACAACGAATGGTTAATGGATGTTTCGATGAATTCTAAAGTGGATGATTTTATGTATACTAGGTGAGGGAATCAGAGCTCAATGGAAGAAAAGAGAAGAATGTAGTCCACATAAAGAAATGCAGGTAATTTACATGGACTTTTATTTTCTCACAGGTCCCACCTAACCTAACCTAAAACATTTTTCCCAATGCCTAAAACAATCTGCTCCAATGATTGTGCCGCTTTCAGTTTCTCCTATTCTCAATTTCCATTATGACCATCAATATCATCATCATAATCAAAATCAATATTAACTTAACCATAATTACCATTTTATCATAATTGACATCATCAAAATCATCCTCTTATTTTTTGTTTTCTATATTTAAATTGCAGGTTTTTAGAGGAATCAAATTGTGTGGGGTTGTGCATCAACATGTGTAAGATACCATCTCAAACGTTTATCAAGGATTCCCTGGGAATGCCAGTCAACATGGTCCCTAGTAAGTGTCTTAAAATTGCAACCATTGACATATGTCCCTGTCTATTGTCTCAATCATAAATTCAATGATTCAATTACAATTTGCTGCTGAACAAACCCATTTACAAAATCAAACTATTATGTTCTCATTTACAAAACAATCTTGATGGAATGATTTCATACGCAAATGAATTAAGAACAACTAGTTGAAAAGTAATAGTACCTGCACTAGACTATGTAGGCCATGTCCATCATCTCAATGGAGGGCCCCATGCAAAATCCACTAGGGGTGCAATACTGCAAATAGATCCACCAAAACTCAGGTGAGCCATGTAAATAATTCAGTTAACTTACATATTTCTTATCATGAAATTAATACCTAAATTATGGGCCGTAAATTGGGTACATATATGATCTCATGATTCGTAGTCAGTGGTCCACCGTGTAGTCAAATGAGAGACACTAAATTCTTCTGTTTCCCATGAAGCCAATCATCCTTCTGTGACCTACCACATGTAATATCACCATAAACATCTAAATGCCACTCACAGTCCCTCAATCAATCATTGCTGAGAATCACAGCATCACTTACACTAACATTATGATTAAAAGAAAAGAAAAAAAAATCCAGAAAAGGACAATCTAGGATCAGTAAAATAGCAATAGTGATAAATCAAAGTGAAGCACATACATCAGATAAACAATTCATATAATTATGCTGTACCATCTGATATTGCAGATTTTGATGACATGAGCTGTGAGATGGTATTTGGTCAGGAACCTCCTGCAGCAACTCACGATCCGGCATTAAAGCAACCATGCTACAAATTATGTAATCATTTCCCATACACCTTCACTTGCATTTTTATGTTTCCTTTTATATATCATAAAAATTTCATAGCTTGGCACAGTATGAAAGTTACATGAGATTGCCCAGCTGTCTAGATGATAGGCCATATGTGGGGCCAAATGAGCTTTCATATCCTGTGACAAGGGAGCAGTTAATGCAGAGGAAGAAAAAAAAAGAAGAATATGAAGAAGAAGTGATTTTATATGTTATCATAAGTTATATTAGATATAGGGTATTTAGATGCTAACTACCATAGTTCTTGTCTACAAACTGTATGCAGGCAAAGAAAGACAAAAGCACACCATGAACTGCTCCAGCTAATGCAGAAGGATGGGAAAGGAGGGTATTTTGGATAAAATCCTTTCCATCTGATAATTACTTGTCATTAGATTAATTTTTGTAATTATAAAATCATTTTGATAAAATATTTTGTTGCGCAATAATAAGAAAAGTCACATCAAGTTTCTGTAATCAATGAACTTATATCTGTTCAGGCATCATCAAACAAAAATGGGTTCTCTGAAGTCCAGGAAAATCTGTTAGCTATGAAAAAAAATTCAAAGACTATAAGATGGGAACTTAAGCAGTAACAGCTGCAGGAATTGAACATTATTAATAATCTTATGGCAGTGATGGCCTACAAAATGTTTTTCCTTATTGAGTTTGAAATGTTCTTTAAATTCTCAAAAAGAGCAAAAACAATCTGTAAATCTATGTCGAAATTCATATGTTACAATCCGAAAAATACGTTACACATAGTACGAGTATGTGATAATTAAAGTTGTAGCTAAACCTACATGAAGGGTCTCAAAATTGTTGTAATGCCTCCAGATTTCCAGCATTTTAATAAATATTAGTAGGCCTGTAGGGCCTCAAAGAAAGGCTGTCAGTTCTTAACTATGTGATAAGGGGCCCAAGAAATTGGATCTAGTAATGATGTGTTAGTGAGTAACGAATTGTGGTTATGTCATGATCATAAATTCAGTATTATGCATCAGGCAGAATTTGATACCTGAAGTATAGTACACAATTATATATTTACAAAACAAAACAAAACATATTCCCTGGTTCATTGTAGTTCAAATATGGTTTACTGATAATGACCAGATAATAGTAGGAACTCACAGCTCATACAAGGGGTTATGATGTCAACTTAATGACTGTAGATCCTAAATGAGACAAATTGATCTTGGTGCTGACTATCAAAAGAAAACTTCACCATGCTTGAGATTGGTGATACCTAGAAGAGTAATAAATTTAAAGTAAAAAAATTATATTATATAAGCAATTGATTATGATATATGACCATATCAACATATCATAGAAGGAAATTGCAGCTTAGACAAGCAACTGAGAGGTTATGATGTCAACTCAATGAGTTAGTAGATCCCAGGTGACACTGATTGATCATGGTACAGCTATCAAAAGATTAGTACGCTTGAAATATGGCAGAAATAGAAGAATGATAAATTTCTAAGTTAATAATTTTTTTAGTCATGGGGATGAAGTTGAAAGGATCATCTAGAGGTTTCTTTGTCATCTTTGATGAGGATTGGACTGGGATGGTGCCAACTTTCCTTTCTTGTTTACCTTAATGGCCAAACAAATCAAATCCCTTATTAGGTGAAGTGTTTTGACTGAATATTTATTGTAGGGTTTAAGGTCAGCAAGGGTGAACCAGGAATGTCTGCCACTTTCTGTTTGCCGTCAAAGGACCGGCCAAGATTCTTGTGCTGTCTTTTCTGTCTCTTGAGAGAATGACGGACTGGTCCGACCCACTTTGTCTATTAGAAAAGTCGGCTGCAAGTGGATCTTCTTCATCATAGTGCTTTGAAGTATTTTAGGTGTTCAAATGCGAGACAGTAGGGTCAGTGGAGGAAAATAAAAAAAGCATATTTGGGAATCTAGAGACAGATATTTTGATTTACTAAGAAAACTGTGTTTGGATCTTACTAGCATGGAACATGAACACAGTTCAGGAAAATGTCTCTTCGAATAGCAATTCACATACATGCCTATCTATTTTCTAAAATGCATATGAACTCCCTGGCTTGGTTTGTTCAAGTGGAAATTTTTTGAAATCAATGCTGTTAAATCAGGAATGTTACATGAGGAATGTGACGCAGGAATGCAGAATCACTGAAGTATTTGCATAATATGAGATGACTTAGAGGGAAAAATCAGCATATTTCCTCAAAAGCAGGCCTCTCAAATGCAAAATGAAGTAACTTTCTCTGTTTTGGAGGAATAAAGATATTGTGATCAACAAAGCATCAATTATCTTTGCATGAAGTCATGTGTGATTTATAAGACATGTTATGGATCCTGTTTTCACTAAAGCCAAATGGAGTCTCCAATAAGAACGTATTCTGAAAAACATTAATCTACATCTAAAATCAGAACTAACAAGAAGACATACCTTCATATTCTTTGACTACAGAGGTTTCTAGGAAGTAGGAATTGAAGGTGTTCTACTCTCTCTACTACTTTTTAGTGCAATCCTTAATGAATAGGGAGCTGTCCAATATGTGTGAGAGAGAGGACCATGGTGCCCGGATTTAAAAGAACAGGGAGTAAGGGACTTGTCCTCTTCATAGATACTTCCTGTTTATGAGTCTTGACATGGACTCTACTACATTACCTCTTCACCTGATTTCCATGCTTATCTTCACACTAACAACTGTGGTCCGGTTAAGGTGTACCATTGAACCATATGTAATAGATCACTCACCATTGATTATGGATCAATAAGCTCCAAAAAGTGTTATTCTTGTAGACATCATCAACAATCTAGATACTTGTTCCCAGATTTTCATATTTGTGCATGTGTATTTGTGTGTATACAGACTCATACATTTACATATATAATATTCACATACCATAGACAAATCTGGTAATAGAAATAAGCAGCATTGAGATAGTGTACGCACCATACAACCCTTTTGACAATATCTTTGGGGACTAATTCATCATACACCACATAAGATGTTAATCTACTCTTAAAGCAAACATGATTGCCACTGGCCATCTAATATATCCATATCTTTTAAACAGTTGGAAGAAAGTATAGGAAAATCTGGGAATGGGTATCTAGATTAAAATATAATCATCAATTAACAATGATGTATTATTGAACAGGAGCCTCCTTAATGAGAATGGGAGTGCAGGTTCCAAATTCATTAAACTGACTGTTGTTTTTTCATGAATGTTTTTTCAAGGAAGCTTGTTGGCAAATATGAGAATGGGAGTGCAGGTTCCAAATTCTAGATACTCCTACACTTCCATTCCCATTCTCATATCAGAGCCTCCTTAATGAGAATGGGAGCGCAGGTTAATTTGGAGCCTCCGTAATTTATTAATTATCCATATTTGCCAACAACCTTCCTTGAAAAAACATTCCTATCGGCATTGTCCAATTGCTTCTAAACAAATAGATAATGCATAATTAATAAATGCAGCAGCCAATATTTCAAGATAATGCTCAAGTTAAAGCAACATGAAAAGAGAATGGAACAACAAGCAATGTATCTACTTCATGCAAATTATCAAATAGAATCAGAAAATGATTTAACTTCCCATTCAGGGAGGTGGGGGCAATATAAACATTCCTTGTTTCCTCCACCTCAATAGTGCTTCTAGGATCAAACTTTTCTTGTTTGGACCCCAGAAAGAACAAGTGGGGGCAATATAAATATTCCTTGTTTCCTCCACCTCAATAGTGCTTCTAGGATCAAACTTTTCTCGTTTGGACCCCAGAAAAAACAAAGGAAAGGAAATAAAAATGCTTAAAATTTCTCAAGAATAGAAGCCATCTTTAAGCATTTTTAATCATTTTCCTTCTTTTCTTCCCACTAATTCTTTTGAGATCCAAATGGAGCCTTAATGTTAGTATCAAATTGACTCCAAGCCATCTAAAATCATAAATTGAATAATAACAACAAACCCCATTACTACAAATTATAAGCTAAATGATGATAACATAAAGCAATTATCAACAATAAAAGAATATCTTAAAGAAAAGTAATAAATAATAACAGGGGAATAAAAAGGTTTAGATTGAAAATGTGACTGTAAAAAAATGCATCAATTGCATAATCTCTCATCTTATTGGTGCACAAAACCTAAGTAAAGATAATATTCTACAGTCACTAACTATAAAATATAGGCATGCATGATATGCTCATATGGCACCATAAAGACCCATCAAAATCAACTAATTATATTAACCATATGACTCCCACTATACCAAAGACACAATATCTCGGGGAAAAGGAAGCTCCCCGATTCTCTAACGCCCCGTTTGGTTCTTGGGAAAAATGAAGTAAAAGAAAGGGAAATAGTGATAAAAGCCTTGACAATGGGTTCTTCTCTTAATCAGTTCTAAGCAACTTTTTATGCACTTTCCTTGCGCTTTTTTTTCTCGAGATCCAAACGGAACCTAAAACATCCCCATTCCCTTTTATATGCATACTGAGAATCTGATTGAGTAAAACCCAGAATTTAATTACAGTCAAGCTATCAAAAATGGTCGAGATTACAACAGGCAGAGAGGTAAACCTGAGAAAATGGAACCTGAAACAGGGTAATGCTCATTTCAACCCGCCAATTTCATATGTAAATTCTGCCCACAATTTTCGTATTTATAAGCACGAAGAAGATGCAAACGATATTTTGTATAAACAAGCTTTAAGCTTAATTGCCAATTGAAGCTCATGAAACAAGCCTACATTTTGGATTAACCTTTGCTCCATTGAAAAAATGGAAAATGTTAAGCTTCACTGGAGAATATAGCTATAAAGAGGAAAATGCTTTGAATTTCTAAAATTACAATAGATGAATTTTTAAAATTATAACATTATTCTTTAAAAAAAAAAAAAAAAAAAAAGCCACTACAAATTTTTTTTCCTTATAAATCATATTTATCGGACATCAATACCCATTAGATGCATAAACTCACATATTTAATTAGTGCAAAATCTTATATTTATAGATGAAATAATTTTTAATTTCTGATCGACTTAATATTGATAACCATAATGTGTTCAAGATCAATATGTATTATTTTTTTTTTTTTTGAAAGAATAAAAATATGTAACTCAAACAGCAAGTTTTTCAAAAAAAAAAAAAAACCAACTATCTCAAAGATTTATTAAATTTTGTGGTCTCGAATCATCCCTTGCACATTATGTCTGTTAATATTGAGTAGATAAGATATTAAGAATTATTTAATACATAAATGTATGACTTTGCACTAATTAAAGATGTGAGTTCATTGGTCAAATAAGCATTATATCTCATCAGTGATCAATATGATTTTTAGCATGTATAACATGTATAAAAAAGAATATATGATTAAAGGGACAGGTTCCCTTGACACGCGGTTTGAAAAAAATTCAGCGTGGGATAAGTATTTTGAGAAACTGACCATTAGATTAGATATTCTGCTTATATACATTATATATACAAAAAAATCACATTGATCCAACGGCTACTTTATAAAAAAAAAATATCACAGTTTTAAAATAAACTGTAAAAAATATATATGAAACTGTCACAGTTAGTTTTTTGAAAAACCAACCGTTTGATCAATGTGATTTTTGGCATACGTAATGTGTATGAGCATAATATCTAATCCAACGGTCAGTTTTTCAAAATACTCATTCCACGCTGGGTTTTGCAAACCATGTGTCAAATTAAGAGTAAAAATATGTGTCAAGGAACCTGTCCCATAATTAAATTATAATTTCTCAAACTATAATTCTCATAAAAAGTTATTAAAAATTGTGTCAAAATTTATGTAAAATTTGGTGGCCTTGAATCCTATTTGAAATTTTGTAAGGTGTACATTGTTGGATTGGGCTTGCCTAACCACTACACCCGGTGGCCAGGAACTTGAACTGGCCCAATAATGTTAGTGATCTATATAAAACCTGTTGGAGCCCATTTGGACATATAAACTAACTGTGAGGGGCTAAATTAGCATGCAACATGAAAAACTAGGGCTTAACTGAAAGTATGAGAAAATGTCACTCTTTCCATCAACTGCATTGCTTCACCAGTTCAAAAATTTATAAAGATATATGTATCTTATCTTATCAATTAATTATACTTCAAATATGAGGTTAATAAAATTTTATATAAGTTGTAGAAATATATGGTTAAGGTATTTTTCTTTAATTTAGCTTATTGTATTTTGAATTTTATTACATAAAAAAGGATAGGATTCAAATGAATTTAAATTAGATTTTGAATTTTATGACTCGTGTTTATTACTGTACTTTTATAATTATATTTGTTATAATTGTCGGTGGTATAGTTATCAAACTGAAACTAGACAATGATCTGATTGAGGCAGCAGATTTAGGGATGTCAACGGGGCGGGTTTGGGACGGGTCACCCCTTTCCCAACTCCGTCCCATTTAAGAAAATCTCATCTTATTTCCGTCCCAAACCCGTGACGGGTCAGGATTTGGAATCCCATTCCCGTCCCAATTAAAAGACCCCATCCCATTACCGTCCCGTCCCATTTACTATTTTCTTTATACTTTTCTCAATTTTCTCAATACCTAAATAAATTACAAAATACATCGATAAACATTAAAGATAATTGTCACTTCTAAGAGTAAAATAAATTAAACTCCTTAAGGGGCATGATTGAAATTTCATTTTATTAAGGAGAAACTTAATTGTATAATACCTATAAAATAAATATAATAAAAATACATAAACATATATAATCGGGGCGGGGCGGGTTTTTAAGCCCTCATCCCAAACCCGTCCCAAACCCTATAGGGTTTTCAAAAAAAATCTCAAACCCGCCCCTAACCCTATTAGGATGACCCCAAACCCTTCCCAATAGGGGCGGGGCGGGGCGGGTACCCGGATAAACCCGCCCCATTGACATTCCTAAGCAGATTACTGCTTAGACGTTCGATCAATTGATCGAACTATTATAAGATTTAATTTTATTATAAATTTAATAAACTAATATAGGTTAAATTTTAATTTTTGTACACCGTAAAACAAAACCTATTCTAGTGTGAAAGGCCTTGTTCCAATTACCAACAATTATAAGTGAATGTACGCGGGGAGAGAGAGAGAGAGAGAGGATTAGGCTAGGTCTAGGGGTCGTATCCCCTCCAATGTAACAAAAAAAAGAAGAAAAAAGAATGTACATCTTGAGAGAGAGAGAGAGAGAGAGGGAGGAGTTCAAACTAAGAAATTAACAATTGATTAGGGAGCTCATCAATCTTAACTTAGCAACCATTCTTATGTAACCTAATAACCTTTAATCATTGGATTTATCTTTTATCGACCAATCATTACAATTTTTTTTCACATTTCCTTTTGTAAGCTTCAACTGACTAGCACATTGTATGTGAATAAAAAATTATTAGACATGGTAATAAAAAAAAAAAAAAAAAAAGGGATCTTTATCCATAAGTCATTCATTTCAAATATTTATAATTTTATTAATTGATTGTTGGAACAGTGTGATTTTTGGCATGCATGATATATTGATATGTATAAAAGGCATGTATCTTGTCAGCATATGTGCACACAATCGTTTCTGTGTATACATACATACATATATAGAATTATGATAAGGTAAGGACGTTCTTACCAATCTTAGCGTTACTTCACCTCTTCTGGGAGCCATAAGATAGGTATTTTTAAAAAATTGACCATTAGATTAAACAATCTTCTTATGCATGTCATGTCTATAAAAAATTACAATGATTGGGCAATCAGTTTTTAAAATACAGTCTGTTAAATAATCTGACAGTATTTACCGTTAATGAAATACTCCATATATATATATATATATATATATATATATATATATATTCGGAATGATTAAATAGGTAGATAGGTACCCATTGATGGAATGCAACAAAGCCTCTTGAATAGTCTTAAATAACTTAGCAAGTACACCAATACCATGTTCCTTTCCTTGGTTTCCTTTAGTGGTTAGAACAGAGATCATCAATTTGCATTTAAGCACCAAACAACTCAAGGTCATGACAAATAATGAAGTCACATTGCTTGGTCAATTTTGCCATTGGCTGAGGACCCAACCAATAATTGGACAGGCTTAATGGGGTTTTGTGCAAAATGAGGCCACCCATGATAAAAAGAAAAAAAATAAAAATCTACTACTCAAAATAAAATAAAAGTCCATTGCCGTCACATGTGCTCACTGGCTCACTGCTCATGCCAGAGCACCACCATCCACATCTATTAGGAATCATAGATAAGCTTGTGCCCTTTTAGGATGACAGGGACCCCATCTCTTTGGCCTAGTTTTGAGAAGTTTTTTGGGTTTCAACTTGGAAGATTTCTACTTAGGAAGGGAGCAAGGAAGTAATGAATCAATGGAGGAAGGCACAAAATTTTAGGACCTGTTTGGAAAGTTTAGAAACTGATCGAATCGGGTTAATTTCATTTTTATTTTTATTTTTATTTTTACTATTTGGTTACTTTTGGTATGAACCAACACATAGTAAGTTTGAAAAAAAAAATTGAAACATTTACAGGAAAAGAGAATTTGCCAAATACTGACTAACTCAAAATTGTTTAAATTCACCTTTCTTTGTTTCCCAAACAGCTCCTAGAAATAGGAAACATGCACATCTGACAATTGCAAAAAATGAATTACGGAGGAGAGGAGGGGAAGGGAGGGTTTGGCAAAGTGACGAAAAAGGGCCCACCAAATGGGAAGATGGGCCACAAAGCCTATAATAGAAAAGATAAATGAATGGAGAAAATCAAGGCCCACAACAGCTAAAGGGAGAAGTATGCAGAAGTAGCTCTTAGCCTCTTATCTCTTCACAACCCCACCTCAATTTTCAGCCTTTTTTTTCATCTTATTTTCAATAATGACCCATTCCAAGATCAGAAAATTTGAATAACGAAATGAAAAATGCACAAATATTCATCCGAGACCCCCTCGCCACGCCCTCCATCAAAATTGAGAGGGAAAAAAAATCATTTGAATATGTATCATTGCGTTCGTACAAAAACGACCACTCGACCCATGTTACATCGAGATTAAATGAGGTTAGATGTGGGGATACAAACTTTTGACATCAAGTGGTTAGAGTGCTTGATTGGGTATTTAATGGGCCATGACAAAATTTATTAGACAACAGTTTATGGATATGGCTCAGAATTAAGAGAGAACATTTGGGAGACAAGTCCTTCAGAAAGGTCAAGTGACCCATTAATTTCATAGGGCCCAACCCTGTAGCCCAAGGACTAGTACTTTGTATGGAGAGGAAGTAACCCTAGCCAAACTGCCACTATTGCCCTAAAATTAAGTTTTGAAACCTCTTTAAAAACATGGGACTCATACATTGAATGATTTGTTTGTTGATGACATACCATACTTTTGGTATCATGTGAAATATATACATATCTCTCTCTCTCTCTCTCTCTCTCTCTATATATATATATATATATATATATATATTTATACCCACACCGACTCGTCTCGCTAATAGTGCACAGAATGCTGTCGGGGGTGCTTTCCATAAGATAAACAATGGCCGTTTGTTGATGCGCGTTTGAGGATTGATGGAGGCGCTTTTTGAGTGAGTTGCTCACCTGAACCAGCCTCATATATATATATATATATATATATATATTAAATTTTGAGTTTGAAGGTTGAACCAACCTCTTCCACACACCCCCCACCCAATCTATCTGATCACTATGTGGTTTAAGTTGCTGGGATCCCTCTTGGTTAGGAGGAAATCCTTGTGTTATTAATATTCTCTGAAAACTAGCCAAAACAACAAAAAAAAGGTTTATGACAAACAATTCTTTTGGCCCACTCAACTTTTTTTTAGAAATTAACAAAATGCACGTACTGCTTCAATATTATAGTTGTTTAAGTTTGATGGTAACTAACTTGTGGCTTATATATATATGAATCAGATAAGGTGAATTGAAATTTACCAAATATTGGAAAATGAATTTAATGTCTCAACACAAAAAAAAAACAAAACAAAACAAAAAAACAAAAAAACAAAAACAAAAAACCAAAATGCATTGATTGATATGAAAAGGAAGTTTGATGAAAATGATATGAGGTATTGTTTGTTTAGTTGGAAAATAAAGAAAGAAAATAAACATGCATAGGACCAACAGTAGTATTGGTGAAACCTCCCACCACTATCATATACTCCCTCAAATAAATTTATTGAAACTAACAGACACAAGCTGGTAAGCCAAAATATGGGTCTAAAAATTAGATGGACCTAGCATTTTGACAAAAGGGTGAAGCAACTTAAGTACTTTGCAATGATTTTAATAGTTGTGATGATGGAGTAGCTTTTTCTGGCACATTGTAAGACTCTTATTGCCATGGTCTACCTATCTTGAAAGTTCCAGTTTCTCTAACCAAAAAAGGAAAAAAAAAATCCCAGTTTCATTTCTTTTAAAGGACAAATAAAATAAAACAGAACTCTATGATTCCAATTAATGTAGCAGTTAATATGATAATTGATTTACAAAGTAATATATTTCCAAACAAGTTTTAGTTATTCTTTTTTAGAACAAACAAGATAATATAATAAAATAAATAAATACTTTTCAGTAAGTGAAAACTAACATATCAATAGCACACTGAGGTTGAGGCTAACCCATATGGTGAATGTGTATGGAGGAAAGAGTTGGGATTAAGAATTCACTACAATGTGACCAAAAAAAAAAAAAAAAACCAATGTGCAAACCCATTCCTATTCAACCAAAAGTATCTAACTTAAACCAATCAAAGTGGATATTCATTCCAATACTTTATTCCAAATCTTTCATTCTAATTTATGTAGCAATTAATGTCAATTTCTAAAAATTAAAATAAGATTTCAATATAAACCCCACCAAAAATAGTTACCTAACAGTGAATTGATCACTGGAGCTAGCACCAGCCCCACCTATCACCTTGACATAACTTAAAAGAGCCATTTTTTACTTTTCCACTCTTAAAACATTGCAGTAATGAAATCCACCACCAATAGCCAATAGTCAACTATGGTCTCCAGAGCACAGCCAGGAAATGAAATGATTAGATCAACCTCATTAGAGACAAAAACACCCTAATTAATAAACTTTGCTTTAGTGCTAAAAACATGGCCCTTTTTTCACTCACTTTTTCCCCTTTTCACTTACTTTAATGCCTACTAAACCATGATTTTTGTTTAAAGGCTTCACACATGCAATTCACAAGATCTTCCCATTTTGGAACAAATCAAGAGAAATATTATCCCCCTTTCTTTTCTTTTCTTTTCTTTTTTCACATATATTTCAAAAAAAGTGACCGTTAGATTTCCCAATATTTAAACAATGGAAAGAAGGGTCATAATTAATTAAGTAAAGGGTAAAAAAAAAAAAAATGAAAAGAAGAAGGGGACTGGGGGGACCCAAAGAAAGCGCGCGAAAAATAACGAAGGCATCGCTTTCAGAACACCAACTTCCTACGAGGCACGGGGACTCTACTTTTCCCAGCAAGTGCAGCGAGATCTCGGATTGTTTCGCCGACTAGATCCTTGAATATCAACCGTTCGATGTCCAGTACTGTATCCGATGTCTCCACGTGGCAATGTACCCACCCGTTGATCGCATCTCCGGCTAAGTCCTTTCTTAACACTCCGAAAATGATCTCGAACAAATCCTCGGCGTCGTCTCGCTCTCGAATTCTTCGAAATTCAGACCAAATTTGATCCAAAGACGATGGCGTTCCAAAACCGGAATTCGGCCACGAAATCGCCTTCCATGGCGGTACTTGTCTGTTTCGGTTCAGAATTTCGGTGATCGTGTCGAAAATTAATCTTCTCTCAAGTGTCGAGATTTTGGAAGTGTCTTTTCCTTTGAGATATTGTTGCTTCTCTAGTAAAAGGAAGACATCCGAGTCCTCAGGAAGGTAATTTGATGCTTGGAGGATTTCGGAGATGTAGAGGAAATCACAGTCGTCGGATTTTTCTTCGGTTCTTGATTGGACGGGCGAGATTGGCAGGCTCCAAATCTCGTCTTCCAAGTCAACTGCTTGATCTGCTGATTCAATTCATTATCATTAACAAAACAAGGATTAAGTCAAGAGACTAATGCAAAATAAATTAATCTAATTAAAACCATAAATTTGAGCATGATAAGTTCACTTGTTCAAAATTAAAGTAAAAAAAAAAAAAAAACGCATTACTGGCAAGAAAAATAAATTAAGCTCAAATCAGCCAATTTCGAGACCACGAGCTGGAGTTGTTTAATAAAATATTAACAAATTTACAGAATTAAATAATACTCTATGGGCCCACATCTCTTCTGCTTATGGGGTACCTCTTCGACTCTTCCTTACTAATTCATTAAGGACTAACACTGAATACTTGTGCCAAAAATAAATAAATAAATAATAATAATAATAATACCCTGCTGAATTTTAATATGAAAAATTACAAAATTAAAAAAAAAAAAATTGATCTTGACCTATTAATTTCATGAGCAAATTCCAGCTTAACTCGAGCTTAATCTCAATTCTCCTAAATCTAATACATAGAAAGTACACTAATTTTCTTATAATCATGTACATATATAAGTTTATGTGAGTGACTTCAGTTTTTAATCAGTATGTGATTAGTATTTGGAAAAATCGACCGTTAAATTAAATATAATTCTTATAATTATCAGGCATGCCAAAAATAATAAATCACAGTGATTCAACACTTTTTACCATACATGATATTTATAAAAATGAATTTCTTATCCTAAAAGTTTTTTAAAATTAAAAACCCAAAGTCCTTATAAATAATCATATCAACACATGCTGTCTTTCGCAAAGGTTAGCATAAAGTTCATAGATGATTGTGAGATGTATATTTTGAAAAACTGACCGTTAGATTAGATACTATGCATATGTATGTCAGATATACCAAAAATCACAGTAATCCAACATTCGGTTTCTCAGATATGTCAATGAGAAAAATTATAGCAGTTTTTAGTTGTCAAAATGTCTCACAGTCTACATTTTAAAATGCCTATATTAAATCACTGTGACTTTTGACAAACCTGCCATCCATAATAAAAATATCTAATCCAAAAGTCGATTTTTCAAAATATACATTCCACAGTTCCCTTTGAGCTCATGTTAACTTTAGTAAAAGTTAATATATGCGTACCGCATCAGGACTCCCCATACACCTTCCTATAACAAAATGACTACGGATAAGTATAAAACGACATGGTTTATAAGAACCGTAAAAAGTTGACGAGTGGGCCATGCTAAATAGACGAAAGAGAGAATGTGTAAGTATTACCCTAATTTACTGGTACAAAAAATGGCCACATGTCAGTGAGTTACAGCGAGTTTATCCTTTCCATTTGGCTAGAGAGTACAAAACTAAAAATAAATCTTTTATCAGAACACGAGAGGTTTGGGTCACTTTCCTATTTAATCTCCCTGTAGATTACAGTTACAGTTCATCAATGCTTTTGACTGAAAAAATACGCCGTCGTCATCAAACATCCTGACGATCACCATCAATAGTAAGGTGCGCACTGTCACTCCCACGTGACTGAAGTACCATCGCGGCACATGATAGAGTTTTTTCCCTACTGGCTTGTTAAAATGAACCGGTCACTCAGTAATAAAAGACGTACCTAGCTACTCTCCAGTAAATCAATTTCAGTACCACCAATTAACCAATTAAAAATCAGAGGCCCATAACTTGCATTAAATTTTTTATTTTAATAAAAAAAAAAAACTAACATGGCATGATATTATTGGCTGGGAGTTAAAAGTGAAATGAAAATCTGGCACTCTTACCTTTGAAATCAATGCTGCGATTCATGACAGGCGAAGGAGGTGATGACTCGTCCTTGTAAAACAACGAGTCAAGAACCGAGACAGGACTCGGTTGCAACTCGGACGCAGTGATCTCAGCTATGCTGTGAAGCAGCTTATCACATCTCTCCAATAGGCTCCTCCCTTCTTTGTACTCCTCCACCTTCGTCCTCTGCAGTTGCAATTCACATGTATAATCATAAATTAACAACGTAATTAAGATTAAAATACAATAATATTCTGAGTAATCAACGCAGCTCGAATTATTACCTCTGTATCAGTTTGAGAAGCCGTACTGATACTACTCTCAGAAAGAGACGATGATTCATCCTCCGCCGGTACAGATAACTTATCCTGATGATAAATCTCAGCCGTTGGTTTCCTGTTCCTTGGTGACCGAGTCTGTTCTGGTCCACTTCTCTTAAAGCTAGGCTTAGGAGAATGTACAGGAGATACTCTTCGCTGCTCCACCGAATCATTCCCCTTCCTCCGTGTTTCAACGTTCAATGCTTTCCTTCTCACAAGTGAGTTCGTACTCTTCGCACTGCTCTCACTTCGAGTCGGCGAACTCGAATTTCTGACTGTCGTGTTGTTCCGTACATTACGATCGATTTCGGGTCTGCCTCGTTGCGGACACGCTGCCGGTAAATTATCGCCGGTGATATTGACAGTCCGGCGAGGTCCGGGTCTGGATCTGAAACTTGATGGTGGCGAATTGTTTCCAGCTCTTCCTTGCCGAATCGGCGACCTAGAAGGCTTCATGACGACAATAGGAGAATCGTCGTGCGAGAAACTCCGATCGTACACGAAGTTTCTGTGGTTGATAGGTTCACTGGATTTCTTTGAATGCAGAAGGCCTTTGAGTTGCAGAGCCTCAAGGATTTGCTTCAGCGTCTCCAGATCCTTTGAAGGCTCATCTATTCCTCTCATCTTCAGCCTCTTCTCGATCTCACCGTAAAGAGATACAGTCTGCTTTGGCTCAGGAAAGCAGTCCGCCGAATTGAAGAAGCTCTTCCTTTGTTGAGGAGATTTCCATGGAGATGCACCCATGCCTCTCTGCGGAGTCTTTGGCTGTTCGGATTTTGCGGTTCGTGCGGCATACTCAAGTGGATCTATTTGTCTACTATTCGATTTGTTCGCAATGTCTCTCATCACATTGCTTGTAATATTACTTCCAGAATTTGACTGACTCTGTTTTTGCTGGAAATTGTTACCATCGATGAATCGATGATGGACCAGATCTCTTGAAACTCTCGACTCCGAAGCGGATCTTCGCAGCTCAGCTTTCTTCATAGGTTCGGGACACGAATTTGGTAATTGTTCGAGTCCCATGAGCCTCGCGATAACACTCGGAGAACGACGATGCTTCTCGCTATCGTTGCCAACTTCATCCCCAGAGTTGTCGCATCGATTCGCCGACCAAATCGCTGTGTTCGTTCGGATCTCTCTCGGGTAAAGGCTTCCCTTTGCATCAACAGTCGCTCTGCTATCTAGCGAAAGCCTCGGAGCCTCTCTGAACTTCCATGAAGACCTCGTACCTTCCTTGAATTCAAAAACTTTTAGGGGATGAGGTAATTTCGCCGGACTCTCCGCCGGAGTTGTAAATTCCGACTCCGGCGAACGGAGCTCCGGCAATGGAGATTGCTTCAATCGGTCTGGAGAGGGTACGGATCTGGCGTGCTGCTGCTTTTCAAATTCTGCTGAAATCGACGGTGATCCAATGATCATTTCCGATTCGGATGTCGAATCAACTGCCTGAAAATTTTAACATCCCAATCAGACAAATATAGTCGTCCTTTCATTTTTCACAAATAAATTAATAAAAACCAAGAATGAAATGAAGTAATAGAGGGAAATGCTAATCTTACCGGAGATGGAGTGAGGCGTTTGGTGGAGTACAGGCGTTTGCCGGTCAGAATCTGTTGGCGATCAAAGATCTGAAGAAACCCAGCCATACACCCCATTTGTTTCTCCAACTGCTTCTCCAGATTCTGATCATGTACCATCCCCGTCATCATATTTCCCGTCGCCGGTAATCTCTCTCTCTCTAAACCCTCTCTCCAAGCATTTCACTCTCAACCCACAATTCTACATCTCTCTCTCTCTGAGTAAAAATTTGTCTCTCTAAACCACTGCGCTTTTTCTGCAGCTCCCGCTTTCTGGGCTTTTAAAGCGGGGTGGAGGGGCAGGCGGAGACAGTTAGGGTGGGTTCCAATTTTACCCTTTAAGTTTCAGGAAATGCCTAATTAGGTATAGAACAGTTTACGAAATGGGCATTTGGGGAGGGGGCTTAGAATTGGGATTATAAATAATTTTGAGGACTTTGTTGCAGGCAGGAAAGCACACAGACCTGTACCTGCAGGAAAACCTCCGTGGGTGATTCTATACGTGTCAGATGCCCACATCCTTGAGTTACGAAAGTTTGAACGACGACCTTGACTCCTATTTACCAATCTACCCCTCTTACGTCCTTCTCACCATTCTTATTACTATCACCGAGAATATAAAGTAGATGATTCGCTGAAACTCTCATACACCGAAACTGTTTATTTTAAGGCTTGGTTTGGAAATTAAAATAATTTTTTTTTTCATTTATCCATGTCCCAAATTCTCAATAATAATAAATAAATATTTAAGTATTTTATTTATTATCAAAAAAAGAAAAAAAATTAGATGATAAATGATTTAATTGAACTCATTAGTAAAATATAAGTGAATCATTATGTTTAAATTTATTAATTTATAAAGTCAAATTCAATTAGATTATTACAGAGTTAACACTTTAAATAAATTAATTATTCGTGCTTACCTAAATAACAAGTTCATTCCAACTTATTTGTAAACTAGCTATCAAGAGTTCAAACAGTTAAGAGCCACACCTCATGAAGCGGAAGTTTGAAGATCAATTATACCACCTTGCTAATCGAATGAATAGAGTTTACAGATAATCTTGTCCACCATTAGAGACTAACTAGTTCGAGCTCAAACATCAATAAAAGTAAGCCTATAGCATAATATATTTTCAAAAATAAAAAATAAAAAATAATGAAGAACTTATTCCTAAGATAAACAGGTCATGCTTAAATCTTTATCTTTATTAGTTTATTAATTTATCAAGACAAACTTAAACAACTTATTTCTCATTTTAGCATAAATTAGCTTAATAAAAGATTTGTCCAAATTCACTTGTAAGATAAATGACTTAATTTTTTATATTTTAGGATAAATTATTTTTAATTTTGTTAAATTTTCAGTCAATTTTAAATAAAATATTTTTCAATTTGATAGATTCAATAAATAAAAGCTAATTTTAATTTTTTTTGTATAATAAATGAATTAATTTCAAACAATATTATATTGAGATTAAGATGTTAAAATTTTCATGTCATTCCTTATAAACTTGTTACTTTCATGGATTCAACTCATCTTATCCTCAGGGATTAAACTGTTTTAGGCCTTATTTGAGATCAGGTGGGTTTCATTGGTGATTAAGGTGGGGTGCGTATGAGTCGATTTGGGGGTGGAGGGACGAGGAGTAGGGGAAAGGAATTTTTACAGGGTTGGGGGTGGGGGGAGATATGGGGAAGGAGTGGCCCGTGAGCTTTGGAAAATAACCCGTCGTTGTTCTGAAATTTGAAGGAGGCAAACCACGCGGCGAACAGTGGAGCTTCAGCACCGGCTCGCCAGAAACGGGATCACATGTAGCCACTTGCTAGAACCGAACAGGAGCCCTTGGCTGTTACTTTTAAATGTTTGACACGTGGTGCTGATATGTGAAACACATGGCACTCATCACATGTCCAAACACGCGTATATTTTGAACCCTAAAGTACAGTTGGACTGAAATACTAATGACGGGCCGACTATCCCCACTACTGCCACTTAGGTATCAGGAAATAAAGGGCTAGTCACTGCCTCCTCAGTGGTTTACAATTAATTTTTATAATATATTTTAATTAAAAAAAAATGATATTAGGTATGTTATAAATTTTACTCATTGTGTGAAAGAAATAATTTATAAAAATTAAAATATATTAAAAAAATTATAAAATTTCACTGATATACCTATAGAGATTCATTAGCAATTCAAGATAAATACTGTATAAAAAATTAACAAATCTAACATTATTTTTAAGTCAAAAATAAATAAACAACTAGCTGATAAAATTGATAATTCGATACAAGCTAATAATTTATAGGACAAAGATAAATTGTTACAATTAAAATCGCATGAGGTAACAAGAAAATGAAAAATAGTTCAGAGGCACAAAATATAATATTTTTATAATTTTTAATTAAATGAGGTACTTAATGAACACTATATAATAATGGAATGAATGCTTATAGAAACAGTGAATTCGCTCGGGATATCGAGTTATGGAAGCTTGAATTAATTAGAAGGCGACGCGAATTGTTAATGTGATAAACTATATGTAAAAGTGCACATTCAAAGAAGTGGATGTTCCAAAGATTAATGGGGGCGGGGTCTAGTCTGTCTAGAAAGTTTAATTTTGGGATGTTGCGGATGCATGCAATGGGGTACTAAGGAATTGATTAATTGTAATTGGTTGAGTTCACTTTTGGAGAAAGATTAATTTCCCTGTGTAAATCTCTTTTTAGGAATAAAACTTCATATCGTTCCGACTAAAAAACAGAAAAAAAAAAAAAAAAAATCATTTGCAAGATTTAATTAAACCAAGATACGTCATATAATTATTGCACCTTCACTCCTATACTTTACCTTTATATATTCCCAAGTACTTATATATCTGATGTAAGTATGAAACGAATAAATAATTATGTGATATATATTTTGGATTAGATATTATTCTTATAGATGTTATGCATGCCAAAAATCACGATGATCCAATGTAAATATCTCAAAATATGGACCGAAAAACTATTTTTCTCAGTAATATTTCTGAATAACCGACAATTGGATCACTGTAATTTTTGGCATGCATGATATGAATAAGTATAGTATCTAATCCAACCATCAGCTTTTCAAAATATGTATTCCACAATTATCTACTAACTTTATGTTTACATAAACTTATATAAGCATATGCTGACTTCATCATTTCTGTATTTTTGTATTAGTAAAGACTCACTCTATTTAGATATCATAATGGAAAGTTGAAAGCAGAGTGTGTATTTAAGTAGCATAGCAAATCATGGTAGGTGCAAATTTATGTTACCATAAATTTGAGAATTACACCAACGGCCCTTGTGATCTTATGGTAATATTTCTCTCTCTAGCTACTTCCGAAATGGATTTAATGGACTTTCTCTCCCTCTTCATCTACCTAATTAAGACACTTAATTTGGGTAGTATTTCAAGAATTTATACACAATTAAATGGGTGTTTAAATAAGAAGATTAACCAACTGACCAGAGCTAGTTGGTGGGGGTTTAGGATTGAATGACTCTGGTTCAAGACCCTTCGCTGGCATTGTTTATTTGTATTTAGTCTGATTTCTTTCATATTATATTATATTTTTAAAGTACCAAAAATTCAACCAAAACCCACCATTTATTTTTAAAATTTCTTTAAATTTTGCAGGAAAATAAGTGAATTAAAAAGGGTTTAATTCCAAATACAACAATGGTGATTCTATTGCTACCCACCCAAATTATGAGTATCACCTATCAATTAATAAAAATTTTATTACTATTGTACCCACATGTAAATTTACTATGAAAGGTAATATTAGATAAATAAAATAAATTACATTACTTCCCGCACTCACCTTTTTCTCCCACATTCATGTCTTTTCCATAAATTCTAATATCATAAACCTTTACATTCTCATATAACTTTCTAAAAATTCTAACAAAAAAAGGCGTTATTGATTAATGGATAATAAATTGATCATGTGGAATGATTCCAACAATGAAAATATACATTTTTTCTTAAATATGATTCACTATTTTAAAGTTGTTTTAATTTTAAGTTCGTATTTTGTTCAGCTCTGCGATTTTGAACATTAATCAATGTTCAAATAGGAGTAATTGAATATATCACTATGTTCAGTCATTCTAACCGAACATTTAAAAATGTTCAGCAGGGGATGTTGAATATTACAGAATGTTCAGTAAGTATTAGTATAATATCATTCTATGTTTAACACTCATTAGCCGAACTTATTAGAATTTTTAGCACACTAAGTATAACATATTACAGAATGGTTGGCCTATTTTTTATTCATAGAGTGAAGAAAATAAGCTCCCTTGTGGGATGAATGACGGAAATGTTGGGTTACTCTCTTCGGAAAATGAAGAAAACAAGCTTCTCTTTGAATATATATATATATATATATATTTGGGGCTTTTTAATATTAGTGGGTGTAAAAAGAAACTTATATTTTAGGGTTGGTTGAGTTGGGATTAATAGCAAAAAAAATATATTTTAAAATTTTAGTAGTGGGTGTAAATAACAAGTAGATGCCACTAACAATATGGATGGATGGCAATATAATCACCCTACACCAATATCCAACAAACTTTACCAGCTTTATCCTCATCCTAATTATTATCTTTCAGTAAGGTTGTTAAAGAGGGTGTTATTTGTTAATTTTTCTGCAAAGATGACACCCCCTTTTATATAGCACAATGGAAAAGCAATAATTGATTTTCAATGCCCATAATGAATTATAGTTTTAAATAGCAGGAATTTTAGGTACTTTAGTTCAATAGGTCCAAAAAGTATTTGCAATATAATATTTAAAAAAGAATATTTAATTAAAAAAATTTTCAATTCTTGGTGTTTTTTCAACAATTGTTTTATTTATGAAAAAAAATCAACACAGATAAATATTTGAAATGGGTAAACAGTAGCCCACTATCAATTTCACCTAATTTTTTATTTTTAAATATTTCTTAAATAATTTATTAAATTCTTTCTATCTATTTTATATAATTTTTAAATAATTGGTTAAATAGGTTTGGTTCAATATATTGAAAATCAACATACTAATTCAATCAATACCTTGATCATTTATTTTTTTGGGCATAATTTTTGAGTGCATATAGTATGACAATCTATCATCTTTAAACTATTAAAAATAATATTATGAATCCAATGGTGGGTAACTCAGTGGTAAAGCAAGTAGGGCTAAGGGTGTATTAAGTCTTTTGGTCCCGTGTTCGACTCCCACAAACTGCTAATATCCAGGGCCACTAACCGCAAGGCGCATGCAACCCTTGTTCGGGGTGTAGGATTTAGTCTGGTGCGTGCTAGCTGGCCCTGAAAACTTAAAAAAATATTGTGGCTCACATTAATCAATGGTAGATATGCCGTAGACAATCATCTTATCTTTTTCTTTAGGCACCGTTTGGATTTGTTTTT
>JAESVK010000826.1:589873-621977 GCA_017140935.1 Hamamelis virginiana
GTTTAAAATCATATCATATGTTGATGTTGTTATGTTTTTGATGTTGTGTGATAGTGAGTTCCCTATTGATTCAAAGTGATCGGAAAAATTCTATCGTGAAATGAGCTTCTGGATAATGCCATTCCTTTTGCAATCTGATATGATTTTATTATAAGCTTCTTCTTTTTTTTTTTTTTCTAAAATTAAGTTCTGTAATTGTTACCAACTACTAGTATTCTGCTTCTGTTTGTGGCTAGAATTTGTAGAATATGGCTATGTTTCTTAGTAGAATAGAAGCCATGTAGCAAGGTCACTTCTATGGAGGAGTCATGTCCAGGGCTGGCCCTGAGGATTTGGATGCCCTAGGCGAGCTCCTAAAACAATGCCCCTATTGACTAAAAAAATTTTTTTTGCAAAATTTTAGTTATCGAACCTTAATTTTTCATAAGCTAAAATCTACAGCAATCAATTCACAACATCCGAACTTCCTATTATCATTACAAATATAATTAAACTAATAAACAAGTCTTACATGATACAACAATCAATTGATCAAAAGGAGGGTTTTCAATAGGATCACCTCCTAACCTCCTGTCATTATTACAAATATAATTAAAATAATAAACCAAAGAAGACCTACAACAATCAATTCAAAATGAGGGTTTTCATTCGGATCACCCCTGAACCTCCTGTCATCATTACAAATATAATTAAACTAATAAACAAGACATACATGATACAACAATCAATTCAAAAGGAGGGTTTTCAATAGGATCACCCCCGAACCTCCTGTCATCATTACAAATATAATTAAAATAATAAACCAAAGAAAACCTACAACAATCAATTCAAAAGAAGGGTTTTCATTAGGATCATCCCCAAACCTCCTGTCATCATTACAAATATAATTAAAATAATAAACTAGAAAATTGAGGGAAATCAGAATAGAGGATTGGGCTGGATTTGGGCTCACCATTTTTGGGCTGTTCAAATTTGGGTTATAAATATTTTTTTTTTCGGGCTTGTTATATCTTTGGGCTGGATTAATTTTAATGGACTTGGGCTGTAGCTGTAGGGTATATCTAATGGGAGCGGATAATGCAACGCCTTTGACCCATTTGTCCACCCAATCTATTTGTGATTTTTTACCGTTTTATGAAAAAATACATTGTTTTTAAGAAAACTAGCCGCTAACCACTAGAAAACATCATTTTGAACAACTTTGTAGAAGAAAGTTTTTCCAAAATCTATCATTTAAGTATACTTTTTGACCATTTTTTATGAAATATTCTGTAAAACTTTCTTCTACAAAGTTGTTCAAAATGATGTTTTCTAGTGGATAACGCGGCTAGTTTTCTTAAAACAATGTATTTTGTCATAAAACGGTAAAAAATCACAAATAATTTGGGTGGACAAATAGTTCAAAGGCGTTGCATTATTCCCTCTCATATCTAATATCTGGCTGAAAGAAGTGCCCCTAAAAATAAAAAAAATTTGGATGCCCAAGGCGACCGCCTCTCCGGCCTCCCCTCAGGGCCGGCCCTGGTCATGTCCGTGTTGGGCATGAGACTCCTTTGGCATACTTTGAATGTTAATAGCATGTTTGTCAAGCTTCTATTAGAAAATGTTCTTTCATTTTATTTTACCTTCACCCTTGAGTATCCATCTCGATATGATACAACACGGGTATGGATATGCCTATCAGACACTTCAAAACAATGAAATTTTTGGGAAGTATACAAATCTGACACTTGGACATGCACCAAACAGCCATAGCCGTACGGAGGTCCATGTGACATGGATTTCATTGAAAATTGGAAAGCATGAGTGGGCTTGGTATCTGTGGTGACAGCAACGGCGTTGGTAGATGATTGATGGCAGGATTACAATGTTGATGGTGCAGTGGGATGATGATGCTAATTAAGAGGGCATTTGAGAAAATATGGTGGAGCTAAGGGAGGAAGAACAGGATGGTTGTGGTGGTATATCTGGCAGTGCTAGTGGTGGCAGCATTAATGGTGGAGGCAATGACTGTTATGGTTGAGGAGATGATGTTTATAGTTTTGTGATAAAATCTATTTTGTTGGTGGTTTGGTGGTTGTCTACAGTCAGTTTATGGGTATTGATCTGAAAATTTACCTTGGAATGCCCAGTTATCCAAAACTATAGAGGTTTCATTTGAAACTTGATCATTCTTGTTGCGCTTGGACTTTGTATTATATCACCAATATGTAAGTAAATATCATACAATACATGATGTCATCAAGTTGAAATTTTTTATACCCATTTTTGCTGCCTTTTTCTCTTAAGGAATCCTGCAGGCTGCCCCAAAACCATATTCTTAAGAGTCAATCAAGAGATTTGAGCATGTAAAGAGAATATTTGAAGAGATTTTAGGAAATTTAAAGATATGGGGGAAGTTTTTAAGGCACTTTGTTCTTGGCAGAATTGGTTCCCCCCCCTACTTAAAAAAAAAAACAACCGCCCAAGTGGATTGTGTAGATTTTAGTTCTTCTTTAGTCATCCTGTTGTTTTAACTTAACTTTAGGTATGTATTGATAGATTTGGTGAAGTTGAATATTTTATATGATTTTTGATATTTTCCCCATTTTTTGTGGGGGAAAAAAAGCATACATCTTGACTAGCATAGTAGTGCTTCAGATGAAGAGGAGATAACTATTCTTTTGGCGGATAGACATATAGTTAATTAGATACTCTATTGGTAAATAGATGTATAGTTACAAGGGGAGTAGATGGCCTCTGGTGAAATGAATGGTTACCAGAACTTCGAGATACAGATTATGATGAATCCCGTCCAAAGTAAGTTAACTATTATTTACAGAATCAATGGTATTGAGAAATTAGAACTTCGAAATTGGGTTCAAATCACAAACCCTGCTTTATTCATTAAGTAACATAGATATCTCTTTATAGATGTTCGGTATGGGTATGCAGAATTTTATTGCTCCCCAAGTATAGGCAAAATTGAGGTGGTAAAATTTGTAACGGTGCATTGTCTTAGTAGGGTATGATACGGTAGTTTTAATTACAAATTATAAGATATCTAAAGAGAAGAGGAGAAGCAGCCTTGTTCTTACCTCAGTAACTTTGTAGAGAATAATTTCACTGTTAGATCGGGGCATTTAGCATTTAATTCTTTGCTTTTTGAGAAGGATTAATGCTGTGGAATCCTCTTGACAATTAAGTGACGCTTTGTGACCTTTCAATGTGTGACAGTGTGAGGCTCAAGCCTCAAGACACGAAACTAAGTGCCCCCAGATGATTCCATTATAGAAACTCTCTGTTTTTGTGTTTGCCCAAGTTGAAGCTTTGTCACACTTTTGTTTTCCAAAGCAACTTTCATTTGACAAATAAATAAATTGCACTTTTGAAGGCATAATACTAAAAACATTTAAATAAATTGCACTTTTGAATTGAGTGGGTCACATGACATGCCCTAGTTTTGCAATTCATTGCAATTCTCAGGAGAAAGACAATGTATATAGAGGTCAGAAATATTATTTTTCCGTCTGAGATGAATTTATCATTGATTTTTCATTTTCCCAATAATTAGCCTTTGGTGTGCAATCATGAATTTTACGAACCTTAACTTTGAGTGACGTTCTCCTGCTGATGAATTTACCAAATCCTTAGCTGGACAGTAAGACAGGTGGTTATGATCTTCTTGAACTGACGGTAGAAGTGGCAGTTTACTGCTTTCCCCAGCTCTATTCCTGTTACTTCCACTCACATTCTTAAACAATTAAGATATCTTATCTTTTTTCATGACTAGAGAAACTTATTTCTCATTGCTTCGCTTTGAACTTGATTATTTCCAACTCAGCTCCAGGTTTCTGCTTGAGTTTTATTCATTAAATAAGATAGATAAGAGTTAGTCTATTCTAATGATTTTAATTGGCATTTCATATTTTGGGTGGTCAGTTACAATCCAAGGGGCTGCAGCAAGAACAGAAATGGTTTTTGATTGTCCAGGTCCAGCCGTTCACATTGTTCCTTGCCTACTTTTTGCTTCTGAAGTCCTTTTCATGGTGTCTTGTCCACGTTCTTGTCTGCCTTCACCCACTTCCCTTAAAGCTTATTGACTTGTAAACATTTCCAAATATCCAACTCCGTTAGCATCATAGGGAAAAGCCCCATCACACAATGCTTAATTTCTGCTTCCATACAGTGATGTTAATTTAGCAGCATCATGGTTTTTCCCTATCTGTTACCCTGAAATTTTAAATTATTTTTTTTGGTAAACTACCCTGAATTTTTTTTTCTTAGATCAATAAGCACACTTACGAATGGGGTGTTTGGATGCTGCACAAGTTCACCCATCAGGAGTGAAGTTGTTCCAAATTTTTTTCAAAATGATGATGAAAATGCCATCATTTCTTGAATTCCGAATGATGGTTTCATGCAAGCAATGAAATAGGCTCAATTTAAATGCTACAGAAGGCAAAATGGGCTCATTTCAAATCTATGCCGAATTGTAAAATAAAGCAGTATTGTTTGTCTGATCTAATTTTTCTTGTCGAGGCCCCTGTACTGCTAGAAGTGTACACACCTAATTCATTTAGTTGCAAAATTTTCTTTTATCAGGTCTGGGATCTGGGTGGGCAAGAACGACTAAGGAAATCATGGGCGACATATTACCGCGGGACTCATGCTATTATTGTGGTGATAGACAGCACTGACAGATCCCGGATTTCCATCATGAAGGATGAGCTCTTTGGCCTGCTCCAACACGAGGACCTTGAACATTCTGTTGTTCTGGTCTTTGCAAACAAACAAGACCTCAAAGATGCCATGCCTCCAGCTGAGATTACCGATGCCCTTTCCCTCCACAGCATCAAGAATCATGACTGGCACATCCAAGCTTGTTGTGCCCTCACAGGAGAAGGCTTGTTTGATGGTCTAGGATGGATTGCCCAAAGAGTGACTGGAAAGGCTACGAGTTAAAGAGTAGGACACAGTTGGGAATTCTCTTTCTCTACACCATGATTGGGTTTTGTTCAGATTTAAGAGCTTGTTGAACGGTGATGAAGGGGAAGCTTTTGCTGCATACTATCCGACTATATGGATCCCTTCATTGTATAACTGTAGATTGTATTTCTTATATTGACTGGTTCAAGAAGGGAAAAAAAATGTACACAAGGAAGCATTTTACCAAACAATTGCTGGAAGTTTGTTGTAACATGATTTTTGTGCTGCGATATTCCTTGAAACTTTCTGGCAATTACTTCAAAACTCTCTCTCTCTCTCTCTCTCTCTCTCTCTCTCCCTTTCTCTCTCTGCGCGCATGTCAACTCTATCTGTTTTGAAGATCAATACCTCTGCAGTTGTAGTTATTTTTACAAACTATATATGAACAGTATGTAGATTGTATATTCAACATGATTGAACTAAAGATTTTAATATAGCAAACAATGGAACGCTTCATCAAACATTTGCTGAAATTAACAATGGTGTTGTACAAGTGTGAAAATGTCAGTTATGTAACATATCTTAAAGTATCCAGCAACAAATGGTGAACAACAGTTAATCCGCTTCAAATCAGAGAATCCAACATTTGCAACCTTTTGACTCCTGGAGCCCTTCAAACCATCGATCCCATAGTGGATTTGCAGGGCCATTTGTTCTGTAAGAGTGACAAATGATTTGATGACTCTAAGCACTAGAAATTAGAGCAACTTAGATTAAAGGAAAGTGAGAATAAGGGTTATAGAGTTACTCTGGGAGTAGCGGATCTGGTCTGGATTCAATGTTGTGCAGTAACCTGGAAACACCAAACAAAAAATTGATTACAATCCTGATTAATTTTGAACCAAATTAATGACATTACTTATTGAGGAATGCTACAAACACTGTGCTAAAAGGGGTTTTAAACCCAACAAGCTGACACATGGGTGCAGTAGTTGAGAGGTTCTTGGTTACTACTGCTCGCAGAAAGAGCAAACCGAACCAAGAGATCCCAGTTAGTTTGTTGGGTTTAAAAGAGGCTAAAAATCTATTTTATCCCAGCAATTTTACATGTTAATGGTTATCCTTTAGGTTTTTGCATCATTTCTTGTACTTACTCCTGGCATGCGGTTGAGACATTTTCTGTTTTTTCAAGCTCTTCCAACTCTTCCTGGACACAATTAATCAACAAAAATGACAGATCCATCAATCAGAAAAGCACTTCGAAACTGCAGCTGAGTGATGGCTAACAAAAAATGTGACTTTTTGCAGCATATTAATATGGAATTTCAGATGATAATATGTACTGCAATTTACTAACTTATAAACTGAAGCAAATATGCAGGAAAATGGCATAATCCTGCAAATTGAAAGAAACTTCCAAAGCATATGCATGTATGTTGTAGGATGATAGCAAAAGCAAGCATCAATCTGTAATCAAAATTCCACACAAATAGGATAGCCAAGGTTTCTAAATCTGCTCAGCTATATAGCAACAGTCGGTTAAAATCCAATGACTTTGGAAGGATTCTTACCCATTGGGTATCCCTACAATTCTTGGAGTTTGCCCATTAGTTTGGTGCATCAACTAGTGAGTGTTCATATATAGGTGCAGTTATTCTTACCCATTGGGTGTCTGCCGGTGCAGCTATTAGTACTTAGTAGTGTTCATGGGTTTGTCAAAGAGCTAGAGAAGATTATGTACTTTGTTAGCATTGCAGATGGTGCTTTTGCCCATAGATTTAGGCATCCAGATGACGAACAACATAATGCATTGTGTTGTTCTTGTGTTCTTTCTTAATTATTATTTACACTCTTCCTCTTCATCCTCATTACATTTGCCCTAGGATCATATTCCTTCAGAATATACAGATAGCTTTCCAAAGAAATGGCATTAGCCATGTAAACTAATAACATCAACATGGATCAAAAAGGAATTCAGCTTAAAGGAAAGTAAAGCAACTGCTATCAATTTCAGCTGCATTATTGGTCATTTGGTGCCCCTGTAAGACATAAAGAAGAACAACCACAATGCACTACTGCTTGTCTCCTCTGTAATTCTTTTAATTTAGAGTCCAGATGTTTTAAAAGTTATAGTATCTAACATGATACATCTGGCCAGCATCCTGATCCAAGACAAGGGTTTTCATTCGCTAGCCAATAAAGCAAAAGACAGTAACCTACTGCGACAGTCCTACAGAGAAAGTGTTTTTGGTCAAAACAAAGTTATACAAAAATCCCAAGCAAATAAAGTCTGGACACTCTCTCATAAGCATATCAACATCCTATAGATTTTGAAAGCTTTCAATTCATTCACCTCTTCATTGAGAATTTGACATCTCTACCCTTACAGAGTAGTAAAACAAGGAAACTCCCAAGTAAAACAAATGTTCAATGGTCCCCCAGTTGTAGTTTCCATCTAACTTTATAACGGAACGTTACTTAATCTAATTTCTGAAAACCACAACAATAACCTTGAAGCTGGAGCAAACTGAAACTCCAATTACAAGGTTGTATCGAATGAAGTATCTTCCTCTTGACTATTTGAAAATAAAATCCCAAAATCCAATTAACTCCATTCACTAGACGATCCCCATCTGATAAAACTCTCGAAACTTAGGCACAATTTTTTCCCACATAGGAGCTATTTGGTATTGGGAAAAAAATGAGAGAAGGAAAGGAAAATACTTGAAAATATAACAAAATGGCTTCCTTACTTTTCTTTTTCTTTCCCTTGTTCTTGCCGAGAACCAATGGGTAGAAAAATAAATTTCAGGTGTAGAAACTTTTTTTTTTTTTCCTGTTTCCCCAAACCTAATTGAATGGACACGACAATTAATTTTCCCAAAGTTCTACAAAGAGATATCCTCCAAGATAAAAGAAGCCTTGAAGAAGAATACATTTTTCTCCCGGAAAATTTTGGTTTCCATTAGAAACAAACAGGAGCCTTAGAGCAATTTAGTCTTCAAATACAAAAGAAAATACATAGAGACTCCTATAAAAAGCTAAACCTACTTCTAAGTTTGGAGAATTTCAACTGCTACACTGAAAAGTGAAAACAATTATATCTCATAACCTACTTAAAAACAGTGTTTATCTGTTCTTTTTTACTTTGGAATATTCAGCGACAATTATGGCTATACATACAACCTTTGTTAATAAACAGAGAATATAAATATGTATACATATATATAAGATTAAAAAAATGAATGGAATTAAAGCAAGCAAGAATCGGAAAGTGGAGAAATCTGACCTCCAAGAATCGAGATTCCTGCTCTAGTCGCTTCAATTCTGCGAGAATCCGATGCCTCCCTCTAGTATCAGCTGCTGCCACCGGAGAAACAACCTGCAGATCCACGGACGACGCCGTTTCGGAGTCCACCTCCATCGTCTGCATCTCTCATACGCATAAATATATCGATAAATATATATATATATATATATATCTCTCTCTCTCCAAAACCCTAACGATTACAGAATCAGATCTCTACTACGAAAGCACCTCCATTAATTGAACTCAAAACGAAGCTAAAAAGAAAAAAGACAAAAAACAACACTCATCGACTCTGAAATGGTAGAGATTGTAGAGAGAGGGGTAAGAAGAAGAAGAAGAAGAAGGAGGAGAGGAAGAATGGCTGTCCGTACGTATTTGATTCTCTGTCTCTGTTTTTCTACAACATAGAAAACAGAAACACTTTTTATATTTGCTTCTCCTCCCAACAGTATTCTCTGAAAGCTGGTCTGACCTGGTCTTCAATTCTCTCTTTCTACAACACAAAAGTAAAAGCACTTTTGTTTTCCAAATTCGTTTTTTTATTTCAAGTCTCTCTCTCTCTCTCCAGAATACTTTCTCTCTCCAGGTCGTGGTATCAATCCTCTCTCTCTATCCAGAATACTTTCTCTCTCCAGGTTGTGGCATCAATCAAATGTGTGCAATTTCTCTGAGAAGTTTGTTAATATTACATTACATTACATTATTATAATTAGAATAGAATATATATATATATATATATATATATAGATATAGGACCCATATATATACACACAAGAGACACATGGGTTTTATAATGATTCCAAATTCCAACTACTACTTTTCGGTGGCCGCCACCACAAATGCAAAAATGGTTCTTTTGAGTCTCTGTGCCTCGATGCCTTTGTTTAGGTGTTTTGAGTCTTTCCCACTTAGCAAAGTGCCTTTTCAAGTGCACATCCTTTTTTCTCCAAGCCTTCAATAATGGCTACTCTCATAAGTCATTAACTGTACCACCATCTCTTCACTAACATAGACCTTCTAATATAAGGTGCACCTGATGCAAGATACATTTAGTAGTCTCTTCTAGAACCATTTGTTGAATATATTTTTGAAAACTGACTGTTGGATTTGATGCTCCTTTCATGTATATCATGCTTGCAAAAAATCACAGTAATCTAACGGTTGGTTTTTGAAAAATGTAACTTTGAAAAACTGTGGCTTTTTTGTTCTTTAAAATGTCACCCATTTTTCACAGTCGGTTTTTTAAGAAACCAACCGTTGGATCATTGTGATTTTTGGCAGGCATGATATACACAAAAGAAGCATCAAATTATGAAAATATGCTCAACAAGTGGCTCTAGAAGAGACCACTTAATGCATCTTATATCAAGTGCACCTTATACCTTCAAAATGAGATTATAATGTATTTGATTGCAATAAGTGAGAGTAGAAATGAAATCCTACAAACTCATATGATCTAGTCGGAATGAAGATTCTCTGCTTGAGTTTGCTTGGTGCTTGGGTGATGTGTCATCATCCGGATCATCTGCACATCATTCAAGTGAAAAGCAAACCATTCAGATCATGCCACGTCACCCAAGCATATCCAAGCCTAAGTAGAGGATCCGGATGCATCTAGTCGTGGCTAGCTTAATGGTACTTGGATACATTTTCACGTGTTGTTTTTATGTGTAAAAAATTAATTACTAAAACAATAAATGTTACTTACCCCTCATAATATCTAATTATATTTGTTTTACCTACACGTAATGTTTGCATTAATAATCATGTTAACAAATTCCCGAGCCTCACCTTCACCCAACATGAGATTAGTAATTCTTATAAATCTATTGTCACAACTACCCTAACTGCCCTAACTGTATGGTTTACAAAATATTAATGGATTTGGATTAATTAGCCTCAACTTCACATAAATTTATTTCTTTGTCTACGTAATACAGACACAAATATGGACATGACATGGCAGAAATATGCTGACTCATGCAGTGTTTTCTAAATAAAATTAAGTCCTGGCTTGGGTGAGGGATGCATAATTAAAGATAGAAGAATCTTCGTACAGTTTGGATGATGAGTTATGGGGTCATGAATATGATATCATTCCCACCTCATGCCAGCCTATTATTATGTAAACAATACGTGTATACATGATGTCATTTCATACTTACCGGGTAGAAATACTATATGCCACATCATCTTTTATATATATATATACACACACACATTACTAGCACACAATGTTATCCATTCCAAATTTGAAATACATTAATTTTTGTATTCTTAATCAATTCCATTCTTTTTTTTCTTTTCTTTTTTTTTTTTTTAATTTTTATTATTTACAGTAAAATCTACATTTTTATTCCATAATAAAAAGTTAAAATTAGTTGCATTGGATTATTGACAATACATGTTAGGGCATCTCTAATGGAAGTGTTATATGATGTGCCATTACCAAAATTTGGCATTGACACTCAATTAACTTGCTCCGTTGGGATATCATTTGAGGTGTCAAATTTTGGCAATAACAACCTTTGATGTCAAATTTGGCACCTCAAATGGTACTTGTCATTTATGTCAAAAAGTGAAAAACGTCAAAATATATCATTAATGCAATAGAGCACATAGGTGCCAAAATTTGGCAATGATGCCATTTTGTATCATTTGGGGTACCAAATTTTAAGTCCGACACATCAAATGACATAAATGCATTGAAAATACTCTTAATGGGTGTTATATAAGGAGTTAAAAGATGGTGCATATGATAAACTCTTGGGACCTCTGGAGACTTACCGGTCGTTAACTTCAGGGTCCCAGGATTAGTCGAGGTGCGCGTAAGTTAGCCCGGACATCTGGTTATCCAAAAAAAAAAGATGGTGCATATGAAAAGACTGACTAACCTACTAGTACAGTCTTTTAGTGATTCTACCAGAGATTTGAATTCGAATCTCATATTGATTAAAACGAAATTATGCAAATGGAGTGCTATAATTAGTCCAACTGCTACTAACAGTTGGAGATGGCATGGCCTTATGGCAACGTGTGAAGGCAAACTTTTAGTCGCGGATGGGTTGGGCTAATGTTTGTTCATATTTATAAACTTTGTTGCTGTCTTTTGATGGTTTGATTTTCGATTTTTTGGGCATTTACTTCTTTGCCCTTTCAATTTGAGTTATTTGCTTTTAGTTTTTATCTTTTATGGTCATTCTGTTCATAGTTTTTAATTGTAGCTATATGTAGGAATAGTTGCCGAAGTAGACTCGATCAAGATCAACCGTCCACGTGGATGCAAGTGTGATTGTGTGCAGACTCCTTTGCCGCCATTTCATTGTTTTGGTCTTAGCTCAGACATGAAGACAGAGAGTGTTGAGCCCTGTTTTTCTTTGTTGCTGCTGTTGTTCTTCGTTTAGGCTTGTTGTTTTAGGTGCTTTTGATTGCGTTTTAATTATTCTCTTTGTTCTTTTTCTCATTAAGAAAATTAAAAAACAATTACTAGCACAGAACACAACCAAAAATAAATAAACAAAACAAGTTCTTATTAATTTCATATATATATATATATATTTTTGCTTAATGGGCTCTACAAGATGTCAAGATGTAACACAAACTACAAACACATCATCCAATTACAGCCATAATCAACAAAATAGGAAACAAAGTGAGGTGGTTATTATTGCAGAACATGAGTAAATCAAAGTCTTGTCATTTTCCCATCAAACCCCAATTACTAATCCACTCTTAAACTTTAAGAGAGAGAGAGAGAGATTAAGCCATCTCAACTTCACCTCTGCCTTTAACTGGCGCCGGCGGGAACTCATCAACACCATAAACAGAATTATGCTTGGACTCAAACTTCTCTCCATCACCCCACAAAGCATAAGCCTCCTCCCCATGAATAGCATCATCGCCGGTCTGCAACTCATCGTCGGTGAGTCTAAGTGGCACTATAAGCCTAATTAGCAAACATATAAGACTAGTTGTAATTATATTAACAAAAATTACAAACACAATTCCAAGTATTTGGACCCCCATTTGCCTGAACCCGGCTTTGACTTTGCCACTTTGAAGGCCATAAGCAAGGCCTATGTAATGCTCCCACTCTGTAACTAAGTAGAAGATTCGGTTCAGCTTCGGCTCGGCGAAAAAACCGGTCAGAATGCCGCCTAAGCTGCCGGCGACGGCGTGTGTGTGGAAAACGGCCATTGTATCGTCTACATGTTTTAAGATAGAGATTTTTTTGTGGAGGACCATCATTGTGTACCATGGAATGCTTCCTGACATTATTCCCATTAAGATTGCTGCCCACCCTTGTACCACTCCTGCATGTGAATCAAAGTGTTATTGATTTGGAGTAATTATAATTTCCATCTTTTATAAATACAAATCGAGTAATGCTATATATATATATATTATATTGGTGATGGTTGAAGGGTATAAATTAATTAAGTGATTGTACCTGCAGCCGGGGTAATGCAAACTAAGCCAGTGATCATGCCTTGGGTGGCACCAATGACAGAAGGCTTTCCAAAGAAGAGAATGTCAAGAAGAAGCCAAGTGAGCAAGCTTGTTGCAGCACAAACGTGGGTGTTAAGGACGGCTAGAGATGCATCAGTACTGGCTGTGTAAGGATCTCCACCGTTGAATCCTGTCCATCCCATCCAAAGTAGGCCTGCCCCTGCAAGCATCAGAAGGATGTTGTTTGGTGGGAACCTCTCCCTGTCCCTTGTCGCCCTTGGTCCCACCTGTTTTTCATTTCCATTATTATTATTATATATCCATACATATATATACAACCATTACAGTAGCATTGGATAAACTGTTGGTCCAAACATACCAACCATAGCCTTCATACTAATCAAATCTTGATACATAGCAAAAAATAATTTTTTAGAAGTATTATGTGTATCCGACTTAGAAAATAAGTGTTCAAGTTTGTACGATCATTTCTTAATGACCGAATAATCCCAAATTAAAAACAAATTGAATTAATTTCTTAATATAAAATTGGGTTATGGATGCCAATTACGTACCCAATAAGCTGCAGTGAAGCCAGCAACACCAGAGGAGAGATGAATGACATACCCACCAGAATAGTCAATAACTCCCATCTCTGACAACCAACCAGTGGGGCACCAAATGCTATACGCAGTTATAGGGTAAGAAAAAGTAACCCAAAGAGGCACAAACAACATCCATGCATGAAAATTCATTCTCCCAAGCAAAGCCCCAGCTATCAAAATCAAAGTAATTGCTGCAAACACAAATTGAAAAAAGATCATTGTTGCATTTGGTAAGTACCCAAGAAAGGCCCGTTCAAGCAAATACTTTTGGTCCAAAGCTACCCCTGGACGCCCTAGGAAAGGGATCATTTCACGGCCAAAGGATAGTTTGTAACTCCACCCAACCCAACAAACTAAGACAGCAGCAAAGGCATATAGGGCCATAAATGCAGAATTCACTGCCCATTTCTTTTTCACTATACTTCCATATAGAATTACTAGGCCTGGGACACTTTGTAGTCCCACTAGGGTTGCTGCTGTTAGCTGCCATGCATTGTCTGCTTTGTTCATCCAATCAGGGCTCGCTTCATCGGGCAAGAGGTTCGGTGGGAGCGGTGAGATCGGCATTTTTATTGCACGGATTGGTCAGTGGCTCGACTTTGAAATGACGGTGGTGACTTTGCTTTAAAATCGAGACAAGTTTTGCTCATAAAATATGAGAGTATGTCTGTGTATATATATATGTGTGCGTGTGTTGGGGGAGTTGTTGGAAGTTGTTGGGCGGAGTAGCTTTCGGAGCCTGCTGTGCTATGGCTGGATCTTTGATATTACTATGTAATTGTAGTTGTACATTTTGTTATGTTAATAATATTATATAAAATGTGCCGGCTCGATAAGGTGAAGTTACGTGAATGCCCTTGCTATTTTGTTGCTAAGTAGATGGATTTATTTTGATATTGAAGATTATGAGTGTAATTAAGGAATTAATTAAGCAAGCATATATACAGGTCTATGTAGTCTAATGTCTCTTTATGGGCTGTGGCGGAGAATCCAACGGCTAAAAGTTAAATCACTGGAATTCCCGCCGAAAAAATGAGTGGCGTTAATTTAATTTGGGAATCCAATATATTGATCGATATTTGATACTTCCAAGGGAATGAATATTTGTTTTTAGGGTAGATTAATTAACGTATTATTATTGTTTTTTGTATGGGCAAATTGGGTTATGGCGACTAAATGTTTGTAGTTGATCACTAATCGCCACATAATTAGTGACATCAAATTAATAGATTAAGATTCTAAGAAAGTACAAAAGAGAGCATTTGTGACCAATTGATGGGCTTTCATATCGATTCTATTTTCAAATAAGTAATTGGAGAGACAGAATGTGATGTGGGAATGAAGCTAACCAATAATTTATTTAAAATGATAATTAGATTTATAGTCTTTATTAATTATCATGTGTTTATCCACAGAGAAATGCATGCAAATACACTTGTCAAAGATTAGAGAGAGAGAGAGAGAGAGAGAGGGAGATAAAAATGTAAATCTAATGTAAATAAGCTTTCCAATTTTTTTTAAAGAGAAGTGTGTATATATATATATATATATACACATAGAAAGTCTATTATTAGGACCAATTGCATAACATATTTTAAAACACTAACCATTGGATTAGGTAAAAAAAATTAAAAATTTTATATTCACTAAAAACCATAGTGATCCATTTGTTGGTTTCTAAAAAAATCGTTTGAAAAAAATTAGTGACATTTTAAAGAACAAAAAAAATCACATTTTTTCACGACGACATTTTTGAAAAAACAACATTGAATTACGTACGGTGATTTTTGGTGAGCATGAAATTTATTAGAATTAATATATTTAATTCAATGGTTGGTTTTTCAAAATTTACTCTGTAATTGGTCAATATTGTTAGATTCTTTCACAGACCATATTTTGAAAATTAATTGTTTGATCACTACAATTGTTGGCTGACATGATATTTATAAGAAGATTGTCTAATTCAACCATTGATTTTTCAAAATACCTATTTTATGGCTCCCTGATGGAGTGGAGTGGCCCAACAATAAAATAGGTGGGACGTCTTTATCTGATCATATTCTTAATTCTATATATCTAAAAAATACTTGTAATGATATGCATCGCTACTGCATGTCATTACAAATATCGCTATAAGAAGAAAATGATGGCAATTTTGAAAAATCACTAATGGGTATTTTTTAAAATTCACAATTCTTGTTTTTTGTAACAATACTTGTAGTGATACACAGTAGCTATGCATAGCATTTTCCATTAGTGAATGGGTATAAGTACATCTTCATGTACTTCAATCCAATCCAAAATATTTTCTTTTAAGTATGAAAATACGCGCTAGTAAATTAATGGGTCTATCAACCCATGCTGATGAGGTTTGTAGATGCTACGCTAGGTGGTATGGGTTAGATTTTTCATTTTGTTTATTTGTTTATGGAAAATGATATGCATCACTACAATGTATCGATACAAGTATCGCTACAAGAAATAAACATCGTGAATATTCCGAAATATCTAAGAGTGATTTTTCAAACTATATTCATTTTCTTATTGTTACGATACTTGTAGTAATTCGTTGTAACGATATATAACATTGCTCTTTGTTTATTTATTACTAATAATTCCGTTTGGGTGCCCAACAAACCTTAAGTAGGGTTAGCAAAAGTGCAAAACTAAAGCTCAATCATTTGTTTTGCAAATATTAATTAATTATTAAGCTCAAAAAAATTGTGACTATACATAAGGATGGTAGTTCATGATATCACGTGGCACGGTCCCATCAATCCAATGGATGATTGTAACGGATAAAACCTACCAATTGCAGGCAAGTACAATCCAAATTATACACCAGATCTTCGCGCGACCACCAAAATAATCACCACAAGATTTGGCCATGTAGTAAACAAACCAGTAACGTTTTGGTATCCCAGTAGTCCTTAACCTGTGGTGCCTGTTCATCTCTCTCTCTCTCTCTCCCCACGAGCAAGCTCAGTGAACTGGTAAGCACAAAACCCTGTCCTTATGTATGTCTTTATATATATCCCTGTATAATGCTTTATTGAATAGTCACAACTCCTCAAAATATACTTGCAGATGATCTTCACTGAAGAACAAAAAATGGGTGTAATAGTTTTCAATAGTTAGATAGAAGCAAAAACTGTTAGATTTGAAAGTGGGTTTTCGTTGTAGAGTTCAAATATTACTGAAACCAAAGTCAAAATTGCTAGTTTTTGTTTGTGGGTCTTCTTTGTTTGATCCATTCATGGCTAGTTCAATGCTCAATGGAGCTGAAAATCTCAAACTGATTAGAGGAATAAACCCTAAAGGGTTAGGTTTTGGGGGGTCAGATTTTCATGGGAAGCATTTTCCTAAAGTGGGTTTGGTGCCTGCTGGTAGAATTTCCACTTCTAAGACTAGAACCCTAGGACCCATATGCAGTTTTTCGGCATCAAGGCCGGCTTCTCAACCTAGGTTCATACAGCACAAGAAAGAGGCATTTTGGTTCTATAGATTCCTCTCAATTGTGTATGACCATGTCATAAACCCTGGGCATTGGACTGAGGATATGAGGGATGAGGCACTTGAGCCTGCAGATCTCAGTGACCGGAGAATGATAGTGGTAGATGTTGGAGGTGGAACAGGTTTTACCACTTTAGGTATTGTTAAGCATGTAGATGCGAAAAATGTTACAATTCTGGACCAGTCGCCTCATCAGCTAGCTAAGGCTAAGCAGAAGGAGCCCTTGAAGGAGTGCAAGATAATTGAGGGTGATGCAGAGGATCTCCCATTTCGTACGGATTATGCAGATAGATATATATCTGCCGGGAGGTATATTGCCGAACCTTTTATTTGTTCTGTTTTCTTCCTGCCTAATATTATCTGTCCTCCTCACTTTAGAATCTTGATTTTCAATTGTTTCTTGATTTTATGATTGGAATCATGGTTTTAGTTTTGTATGATACTTTTACAGTCCATAGTATGTGAACTTTGCTCTTGTTCTTGAGCAGAACTTTTTAACTTTTACTGTCCATAACATGGCATTTATTTTGAGTATAAATTTCACATAACTTCTACCTAAAATAAATTTTTCGCTCAAGAACAACAATAAATTTATTTTGAGTGAGAAGGTTCAAACAAATTGTATTCTACAAAACTTTAGAGTGAAAAAAGTTTAGCTCTATAGTTTATGAAATTAGAGCGAGTATTCTACCTAAAAACAAATTTCACCTAAAAAAGTCAAATGTAAGAATAGAGCCCTAGAGGAGGAAAAACAAAAAAACAAAACAAACAAACTTGCAAGAATGTATATATAAGCAGTTTGGTGTTCCCATGTACAATTTGTTTGAACGTTAACACAAAACTATGGAAGATGTGAATATTTGATAGGTGATTTCATTTAGTGATTTAATTTTGAGAGAGAGAGAGAGAGATCTTTCACTTTCATAGTAGACCTCTTATGGGAATTATATGATTGCATTTTCTCAGTATCGAGTACTGGCCAGATCCACAACGTGGCATCCGGGAAGCATACAGGGTCTTGAAACTAGGAGGAAAGGCTTGTGTAATTGGTCCTGTGTACCCGACATTTTGGCTCTCTCGCTTTTTTGCAGATGTTTGGATGCTCTTTCCAAAGGAGGAAGAGTACATTGAGTGGTTCAAAAAAGCCGGATTTAAGGACGTCAAAATGAAAAGGATTGGCCCAAAATGGTATCGTGGGGTTCGCCGGCATGGATTGATAATGGGATGTTCTGTAACAGGTGTAAAACCAGCATCTGGGGATTCTCCTTTGCAGGTAATTATTTTTTTGCATTCTCCATTACCTCACCTTGATCTTTAGAATGCATTATTTAGATAACACCCTATATATTTTCTTTATTTACCCTCTCTTTAGGGTCCCCTTATCTTCATTACTATTCGATATAGATACACTTTGAAAGTGTGACATTTTGTTTTACATAGCATTGGAATTTGTGTGTGTGTGTGTCCCCTCCTTGACAAAACTGATCATTTCAATGAAGTCGAAGACTCTAGCTCACAATTAAATTAAAGCTGACTTGCTAAGGTAGAAGGTCAGTTATACTGTCAGATCTCTGGGGAGGTTTTTATTACTTTGGTCTTCTTTTTTGGCAATGACTCCACTTTTTCCTTCTATTTTGTTGTAATAGCTCTTTTTTCTTTTCTTTTTTTTCCTGAGGTATGATTTGTGTCTGCGAAAAACAAAATGGAATCATTATAACTCGATGTGGCTTTCAAATGCACTTTTACTAGTGGGTCAATTTCTTTTCTTGGTAAAGTACTATTGGGATCAATTTCAATAAAGAAATCCTTGGTTAAATTATATAGATGACCAAAAAAAGGTCTTGAATTGCTTTACCATCTCTTGATGCATTGGTGGCTTATGCACTGCAAATATGCAGCTTGTATTCTCACCTGGTTTATTTTATAGTGATGGTTTTTTGCTGATCTACTCTGATTTGGTATGGTGATTTCTTCCATAGTTTCAAATCAGTACTCCCGTTGACTCAGAATAAGTTATGATGTGTTATTTTGTAATTTTAGACTTAGTTGAGTTAGAAGTCTGAGTGTAAATTCTGTAAAAGTTGTGCTGTTATTTATATTTGTACCGCCGTAGAGATGAATAGAAGTGACAAACTCACTGACGAGAATATATATTTGAATAAAATATTAATAATAAAAGTCATAATCTCAGTAATGACATTAATAACAAAGACAATAATAACAATAGTAATAATAATAATGAAATCATCATCATGGTGATAAAGTGAAGGCACCATTAGGATCAAGAATATGATCGCTGAGAAGAATTATTGAAGCAAAGCATTGACGCATGTTGTTTATAACGAGCTCTTGTGATTGTTCGTATTATTAAAATCATGGTTGGGCGTAAGTTGCCATACTGATCTTGGGTCGAAGAGGCTGTGATTTTATTTTGATAGATGGGAATTGAAATATTATGGATCATTTGAAGCAAAATTTAAAATTATGAAAAGAATTATTGAAGCCAAGGATTGGTCTCTGTAGTGTGCATTGGAACTCTTGTGATCGTACCAATCAAATTTTTTACAACTTCGGGTGAAAGTTCTGCACTACTGATCTTGGTTCAAGGTGGTGGTGATTTTATGTGTTTTTTCCTTATAGATTGAGGCTTGATATTGTGGAATTAATCTAGTTCCAACAGGGACTATGCAACTCTTCCTATACTTGGCCGAAATGCCTACCAGGTCACTTCAAGCTTTAATATGAAGTTGTGTTTGGGGTCTCAGAAATGAATCCCAGAAGGCCAGAATACTTCTATATTGGAATTGGATTTTGGAAGTTCATGTTCTTACATTTTGGAAAGAAATTGATGGACTCTGGAATAAAATTCAAAAGCAGTTGAATTATTCCTTCTTTTAAAGGAATCCTTAACCGTGGAGGGTGTTATTTGCATTAAGAGCTCGATTCCAACATCACCTCCACATTACAGCACTGCCACCCCCACTCCCACCACACTGCCTACACAGCTCAATTTTAATTCTAAATTTCCGACACATCCGAAGGCAAAATCAAATCCATCCTGAAATACAATTCAAGGGAATCCTGTCCACCTGAATTCGAGAATGCAGCCTATTGGATTTTGGGATGAACAGTGTGTAGCAAAATCAGTAGTTGGGATTGAAAGCTGATTTGAGTTGCAACCCTTAGATATACGGATAAAGATATGCGAGTGTACTATTGTATCAATACCCACAGATATACGGATATATTTGGAAATATTTTATTCCATGTTTGTATGTGACTTACTTTGGAGGGGATGGTGGACATGCTCTATGTTGATTCATTCTATTTCATATAATGCTAATATAGAGAAAAGTAGTATCTCTACTATTGATGATTCTTTCCTTAATTTTATTCCATCTCTTGGGATTTATAAAGTTGTGTATTTTAATGCAGCTTGGTCCAAAGGCAGAGGATGTAACAAAGCCTGTAAATCCATTTGTGTTCCTACTGCGCTTACTTCTGGGCGCCATGGCGGCTACTTACTTTGTGCTGGTTCCTATTTACATGTGGCTTAAAGATCAAATTGTTCCCAAAGGTATACCAATCTGAGAGAGAGAGCCTTTTCTGGTAGGCTGTAGAGCTGCGTGTAATGCTTTTCCAAGTTGAACACTTTGTTATTTAACAGACAATTTCAACCTGGATCAGTTTGTGTCATTCTCAAAACCTTATGTGGTTATATATATATATGTTAGTATTGTCGTCATAGATAGGTCTGTGAGACGTGTGCGCTCGGTGTATTTTGTTTGACTACACTTGGTAATAATATAATCCCAATTAATTTTGAAAGCAGCTGATCTCTCTCTCTCTCTCTCTCTCTCTCTCTCTGTGCGCGCGCGCGCGTGTGTGTGAGAGGGGTTTTGTTTTCTCTTCCTCTTAACCTTTTTTTTTACCCGAAATGAAAATGAAATAATTTCATCACGTGTATGCCTGTTAATATAAACCAATTTTCACCACAATCAAAGAGAGAAGATTTTAAAATTTTGCCAGATAAAATTCAGATGATATCCATGTAGGTGGTGCCCCAAGTAACATATTGGTATCTTTTAGGCAGCTTTAAAGTCGTACGATTCACCCATAAGCCCTTGCTCTGTTAAGACTCTTATAGTATCAGGGTGGGGGTTGAGATTTGGGTAGGGTCCAGGTCGAGGTCCAGGAAAATTCTTTTTGTTTTTTTTTCCCCATTTTTCTCAGGTAACAGGGTCCAGAATTTGAGTCCCTTCATTGTAAACCAACACCCACCAAAAATAAATAAATCTGTAAAATTCATCAGGGCATTTCTTGAGATTTGATCAATGAAAACCAATGCCAGAAATACCCAAATTAAACCAAGCAAGCTGATAAAACCAACAAATTATGCTCCCGCATAAACAATGCAAGAAATACCCAAATAAAAATCCCAAACTATGTCACAGCTCAATTTACCAGCCAACTCTGACAACATCTAATCGAAAATATAAGGAAAATAGAAAAAGATATGGGGGACACTTCCCATGCCATTCAGATTACGTTGCAATGTAACGCAAAGATCAAATTAGACACACAAGTTTTAACATCATGCCTACCAAAGCTACACAAAAATAGAAAGTTTAGTCAGAAAGCAGCACATCCTCACCCTCTCCATGATTGAGATGCCATTGCAAAACTACCTTGTCCCAGTATCAGGGCTGGCATCTCCATAGGATACCAAACCCTTTTGTCCAGCTGGGGAGCTTGATCTAGAGCTGCTGGGAGTCACAGAAGCTGCTTTGCTGCGACGCTTTTGTACAGCAGCATCAGGAGATCTCGAACGAGATGAGCCTCGACTCCTGGACCTTGATCTCAGCCTTTCTTTCTCTGAAGGGGGTTGATCATCGACTCGGGGTCCAAGCCGTGATCTTAACCTCTCACTTATAACAGGTCGCTTATCTATTGGACTAGGACTACGAATAGGACTTCCAGTGCGATCCCTGTCACCGTGACGGTTGGCACCTGGGCTCTGGGAGATGCTCCTACTTCGGCTTCTCCTGCTTTGGTATCTAGGAAAAAGGAAATGTAAGTCAGCTGCTTGCGCAGGGTGGTCTCTTGGTTTGTCATATGCAAATACTACAATTTGCAAGAGAAAAAGGAAAATAGCTATATTAAAGGCAAAGGCATAATAGTAAAGGAAAAGTTTACACAACATATTTACTTTGGTAGCTGACAGTGCAATTTAAAGAAAATATATGCAGTCAGCTGTACACTCATACAATACATGCAGTGTTTTCAAAACTTAACCACTCGTGTAAATGGGGCCACTTCAGTCTGGCAGTTTCACTACCTGGTTCAACAGTTGAACCATGACATCATAATAATAATAAGTACTTTGAAATCTTCAAACTCAAAAAATAAATTTTGATAAAAAAAACAAAGGGACAATGAAGTTTTCATTTATTAGAACTATGGGTGGGTGAAGAAACTTAAATCAGGCACTTTATTGTACTGATATGACTTTATAGTTCATCGAATAATTCCTTGGGGTTTTTCTTCGAATCCCAAATTCTCTCTTCTAACTGCAAGTGCAAACAGCACAAGAAAGAATGAGCATGTCACCTGTTTTACGGACTGAAGCACAGGTACCGTATCATTTATCATATCTGTATCAAATGTGATACACGTGAGTACTCAAGGATATACATTGGATACATTTCAAAAGCATCCGAAAATGAAAGTAATAAACTTTACATACGTTACCGTCGTTACGTGGGAGATATGTTGATGGTTGTATTTTTATTTATTTTTTGTTTTCGAAGAGGAGGGGGGGTGGGATTTCAAAATGTTATCTTATAGAATAATGGAGTCAACCAACAAATATTAAAAAATAGTTTAAACAGGGTCTCAAGCTCCAAATCTGGATCTCTCCCTCCCTCTTGTTTCATCCTCTCTTTCAATTGATTCCTCCAAAACTCAATTCTTTTCTTCTCTAGAGTTAAACCAGGAAGTTTTGGGCTCCCTCTCTGTTTTTCTATATTTTCATCTGTCTGTCGATATAAATTTGCAGACTATGGATGTCTTTTATGCTTATTTATTCCCACATCTTAATTAGTTTTATATATGTTTTTAACTATTTAATGTTCAAGACCAAAAACTAATTTATCTATAAATATATCTATTTATTAACGTATCCTTACCATATCATATTCTAATTTTTCAAGAATTATCACATCGGCGTATCCGAATCGTATTGTATCTACATCCATATCCATGCTTCATAGTTTATAGGTCTTTTTAAGTGATCTCCAGCAAATAGATCTAGCTGGAAGGGTCATCATTGTATTGTTTCCGGGCAATTGACCCAGCTGATCCTTCAACCCAGCAAACAATTCGAATGCCCTCATCCTTGAGAATAATTTTTGAAGATGTCTAATCAACTGGATTTTTCCAGCCCATAGAAGGGACCAGTTCTGAGTTCCACTGGTCTGACTGACAAATCCAGTTCACTTTTTAAATCACAAGGCAAATGGTTAAAGATAAGGGGCACTTCCACATGCCATGGAAATGAAATCATATCATTATGTCTTATGTGGCATTTGAAATGAATCAATTTAATTTTTATTATTTTATAGCATTTCTTTATTGATACTCCCAATGCTAAAAGCCTCTAGCCCATAAACTGAGCTCTCACTTGACTCCTTCAGCCTCTTTCAGGTTCAAAAACTTAAATCCTCAGATCAGTCTATTTTGTGATTAATATATAAAATATCAAAGAGCTTTGAAGAAGGCACTACCAATACCATCTCTAAGTCTTTGCAATAAATCAATCAATTCTGTTATTAATGTATAAAATATTTAAGGAACTTCAGTAGTACCATCTATATTTCTCCACATTCAAACCTAGAGAATCTAGTTTAAATTTAAGTTCTAGCATAAAATTTGGGCACCGTGATCAATGAAAAGAATACAAAATTTGGCAACAAAGATCATGCTGTATTAGGTGCGCAGAATGAAACAAGTTTAAGTGGTAGTAATAGCTAGACTAAAGGAGAACAAAATCCTAGGGCAAACTTAGACCCAAAATTTAAAAAGATCTACTTCATGGTTACAAATGAAGACCTAAGAATTTTCTATGAACGTTTATGCGGCAAAAAACTTAAAAAGGAAATGATTTATGGGTATAAAGGGGTCAAGCGAGTGCACAGACAGGTAGAGAAATCAAAACCAAGAACAACACAAAAGGAACTATAACAAAAACAATATAAGATTCATCTGTAATATCTGTAATATATGTCATATGCATGTGTGTGTGAGTGTGTGTGTGTATGTGAGAGAGAGAGAGAGAGAACCTGGGGGGACTCCTGCCTCTTGGTGGGCTTCTGTAACGTCTTTGTGGTGAGCGCTCGGAATAACTTCTGTAGCTTGAATACCTAAAACAAACCAGAATAAATTAAAAGTTCATGGCTTCCTTCCATCAATAAAGATAGATTACACTGAAATTACCTATCACGGTTCCTTTCATGACCATATCTTCCACCATAACGGTGGGACCTGAGAGGTGAATGCTCTGGAGATGGGGTACGGTACCGCCGTGCAAAGGAGTAGCGCTCAGTGAAACCACGCCCTTTTCTAATGCGCTTTGGAGTGCCGTTAGGAGAAGGGCTTCTAGACAAATCCCGACCATGATTAGAAGCAGAAGGTTCGATGGCTTTGCGGGCAGGACTACCTAACGGACTCCTTGAAGAATTTCCTCGATTTGGCATGCCAGACTTCCTAACAGGGCTTCCACCAACATTTTGGAATCTTGGACTCATTGTTGGAATTCTTTTAGGACTCATGCTTGGGCTGCTCCTAGGGCTGATTTTTGACCTCCTTTTGGGGATTGGAGTTGGGCTCCTGTTCATTAAATAGTAAAACTATTTCAGACCCTTAGCTTATATATAAGTCAAACTCATACTGTAGTTCAAAAAAGGAAACATGTAAATTGAGGTCGAGCAAGCCAAGAGCAGAAACCTTGATTTGCTTGAGTTATCTGAATAAGGGTGTCGATTGGCAGTTTTATCAGATTTACTTTCAATGCCATTCCCATTGTTGAGTTCATCATTTTTCTGTAAAAATTCACCCTCTTCATGAGATGAGTTGTCCTCGATCTTCTTCTGCTCATGATTCTTTTGTGGCTCTATGACCAATTCTTTTCCAAAGGGAGGGGCAGGGGATTTCTTTCCTACATCTGCAACATCATAATCATCTGTGAATCAAAACCACAATATTCATTCTGTTTGATGAAATTCATTTCAAAAGTTCCCTGATCGATGGAATTCATTTCAAAAGCTTGCAGTTTGATGAAAGAATGCCGCTAGGTATACCGGATAAATTTACTGGGTTCATCCACTGGATAACGTAAATTTCACAATCCTTCTTTAATTTTAAGTAAGGAACAAGAAGAAAACTTTCTACTAATTATTAGCTTGTCATTGCCACATCAGCCAGTAAATGTGGTGAACTTATCTGGTATCTTTAGCATTTTCCCAAATCAAAACACAACAATGTGATGACAATAAATTGCATACCAAGATTTCTTGGTGGTTTACTTTCATCCTTTTTCGAGTTACTCAGTTTATGAGCAGAAATACGGTGACTAGCTTTTTCATCTTCAGAGCTGCTTCTGCTGCTACTCTTACTGTCTGTACCACTAGAGCTCTCTGAACTCCTAAAGATGAATCAAAATAAAAAACAAAACGGTAAAAAACAATAAAGTGTGCAGCACTGTAATAGCAGAAGACATAGACCACCTAAAGTAACAGAAAATCAGACCATTTGGACTTGCGCCTTGATCTTTTATCACGTTGACCTTTCCTCCTCTGCCTTCGTCCATCCTTCCTTTTTCTCCCTCGCTTGTGCTTATCTCTTTTTATTGGCCGTCTCCTCTTCTTACGCCTTCCATCACTGGAAGAACTTGAATCTGATGGTGAGGAATCTGAATCTGAATCTGAACCTGAATCTGAATCAGTATCCGAGGAAGAGGAATCAGAGTCAGTATCAGAGCTGTCCGAATCAGATGAAGAGTATCTCCTTTTTCTCTTCTTTCTTTTCTCTTTGAGAGATGTTTTGCGTCTTCCTCTTGCTTGCCCATCAGAAGTATCCTCAGATGGAGCTTTCCCTGTTTTTTTCTTTTTACCTGAAAAAGAAAGTATATCATAAAGCATAAATACAGGGAAGATATCAGATCAGGCTATCCTTGTATTAGTGCAAATGACTAACCTAGCATAACAGGATTACCTTTCTCTGTTCCAACTGCATCGTGATTTTTCCTTTCAGAAACTTCACCACAATCTATAATTTTAACAAGACGAGTAGGTTTTCCATCACCTGTTCCCACCTGTTCAATTTTCTTCACAATGTCCATTCCCTGCACGACCTTTCCAAAAACAACATGTTTCCTGGCATAAAATTTGGTAAGTGAAAATCTTATCAGATAACATCTTATGAAGTGTTATCCTAATCTAATTCTGAGTTCTCAAAGAAGGTGTTAAGGATGAATGACAGGTGAAAGAAGGTTAGGGGAGAAATGAGTTAAAAAAAAAAAAAAAAAAAAGAAGCCAAAACCATTCACAAAACAAGCACAAAGTAATATACCCATCAAGATGGGGCTGACGCTTGAAGATTATAAAAAACTGGGATCCATTTGTGTTCGGACCACCATTTGCCATCGAGAGAAGACCAGGCCCATCATGAACTAGTTTAAAGTTCTCATCTGCAAAGAGAATGGAAAATATTATGACTAACAAAACTGATGATGCACATCCAGATGTTATATAACACAAAAACCTACCTGCAAACTTCCCTCCATAGATACTTTCTCCACCAGTGCCTGCAAACCATTAAAAGGGCGTGCCTTACAAGTCTGGACATGAAGATAGAAGTTAAACAGAGCATCTGCATTCATTAAAAGAAAGAAATTAAGGGAACGCAAAAAGCATACCATTTCCTTTTGAAAAATCACCACCCTGTAGGGACAAGGAAAGAGATTGAATACTCGTGAATATTCAAATATACATTTTAAAGTGGGAAGAAAAGGAATATAAATAACAGGTCCCCTAGCACAGAAATGGGGAAAGCAGAAGAACCCTTTTCTCTTCCAGTGCCAACAAATCTGTCCAGATCCTCAAAGCTTGTGCAAAAAAATGAATATCATTCAACATGGTATATTATTGTCCTCTCTCAAATAGCATATATCCACCAAAGCAGAATACCTTGTCCATTTTTTCTGCAGACTCTCTTTAGTACAATAGTCGTACCACTGGCTAGGATCAGTGAGACAGACATGGTGTCTTACTTGGACACAGAAACAACACGTTGGACACAGCAATGCCTCAAAATCCAGAAACAAAAACACAGATATTAAAGATATCAAATTTATTCTATGGGCCCAATTTTCTGTGAGTGTTTTATGCAAAAAATACATTGAGTGTTGGGCTTAAATTTCTGTGAGTGTTTTATGCGAAAAATTCATTGAGAGCTGTCTTAGAAAAATTCAAAATTGAATTATAAGAAAAGCAATATAGCACCAATGCATCGTGAGGTATAATGAAGGAAAAATTGCATAGTATATAGCAGGTCTGTAACAGATATTCCTATTGCACAGGATATGGTTTGCATAGTTTGAAAGCAAACAAAGGTGGAGTTGTTATAAGAAGCACACTGGTGCCGAACCTCTGTGGAGACAAGTATCATGTCAACTAGTGTCCGGCAAACCAATCATCAGCATATTCAAGTCTCCAACATATCATATACTGTTTTTGACTTCCCAAAAGTGTATAAAATACCAATGGTTATGATATTCACAGTCCTAACTGAGGAAATTTTGAGACCGAAACTCTCCAGGAGCCCCATAAAAAAGAGACCAAACCCAGTAAGATATATGTGTCACACATACAGAGAGAATAGTTTCTTGTGCTCTCACTATGTAGACAATATGGGGACATCCAGAAAAACCTAAGTCACATCAACATACTAGCCCTCACCATCAGCTCAACAACAGTATCTTACATTGCAACAACATACCACAGATCAACAAAAAAAAAAATGCATAGGCATTATTGCATATTTTCTTTAAAACTCTTCATGGTTAGCAAAGAAAAGAAATGACATACCTGTGCCATGAATCCTTTAATTATGCGATGAAAACTGGATCCCTTGTAGTGTAGGGGTTTCCCCGTAGACATTCCAACACCCTTCTCACCTACAGCAGACCACAACACAGAACCGTCATAGTCATCCACAACAATGGAGTAACCAATAAGCGATGCTTTCACATGAAGCTACTGATTAGAACAGTGGAGTTCCTTCAATTATCAATTAATGCAAGCGATTGATTTTTCATGCAAACAAATGAACAATAAAAATAATCGCATTTAACCCTAGGGTTTAGAGAAAGAATTCAACACTCGGAAATGCATATAACCAAAGTACATTATTTCTCATAATAATTGACAATCACCCAGTTATGAAGGCCATGTATAGGACAAGAACTAATAGAATGCAGAATATTCCTTTTACTACTTGTATTCCTCTGTTGGCTAAGAATCTTCACGTTTCCAATTAGAAAAGAAATAAAGAATCAAGTAATGGAAATGAAAAAGATTTAGAAGGTCAAAATATTCAAAGGACTGGACTACAATTTTAAAGACTATTACTATTGATTCAGCTTAAGTGGCAGATTACTTTAATTCTTGTTTTGAAATTAGACAAGTAATGGACACGGAATACCCTAACAATCAATGTTAGCTAAGAATTGAAAGAAAACAAAATAGACAAAGATAGCAAAAGAATATGAAAAGGTTAACATATTGAAATCAGTTTGGTTACAACCATTATGGGTAGTTAGAGTTCAAACTTCTAGTTACTTGTTCAGCATGCCAATAGTTAGATTATTTGAGTACTACTCTAAGTCAAAGAGTCAATAGGCCCAACTTCGTTTGGTAGCATTTCATCTAGATTATGAAAATATTATTATTGGAGAATCCAGTTTGACAATTTTAGTGGGTATCCAGATATTGTTTTGCATGGGCAATAGCTTAAGATTATTTTTTGAGTGAGTATTATATGAAGAATGCATGCATGGGCATTAGCCTAAGAGTATTTTAAAAGGTTTTGGATTTAGTAATAAACTAAAAAGCCAATGTAAGGTCTGAAAGCATGGATGTAATGAGAACAATGGATTTTGAATAAAAAAAATAAAGTTCTCTTTTTTTCTTTTTTTTTTTTGTGTTACAATGGACGGGAATAGAACCCATGATCAAGCCTAATCCTACCCCATTCCCTGCAATCCATCACACCATTTGAGCTAAACCCAGTGGCTTTTAAAAAAATTTTAAGTTTTCACTTCAACTGAATTTACCAGCCTTATAATTGAAATAGTTGAGCCTCCATGTAAAAGAATTCTTTCTTCTTTTTATTCTCCCTTTATATGTTCTACTCTACACTTCTCACTTGCATCATACGTGTTAAAGGCAAAGATATGCAACTCAATGCTCAAAGCCCCAACTCTACTGAGGGGTGTACCTCAATGGTTAACATGTCCAATGTAACCAGAGTAGTTCTAACAAGTAAGAGATTTCAAAGTAAAAAGTTAATAATAGCACAATAACAAAGTATATAAAAAGAGTAACAATTCAAGTAATAAAACTCAAACAACAATTGTTCCTTCAACAATTATTAAAGAGGAGTGAACTTAACAGAAATTACAGTATGGTTTTTCTCACCTGTGATAACTAATGCACAGCAGAGTAACGATTAGGGAGTTGATAAGCAAATTGATGCAGTAGCCATATCTTGGTTAGAGAAGACATAATTCCTTTGGAAACCCAAAAGCCATAACTAAGACTACGGACACCATTCCAACAAAGAAGCCGTTTTGGTCCAATGGAAAGTGTTCATGGTAATTGTTTGAGTCATTAGTTTCTTAGTGTTCTACTTTTATCAAGTGCTCCGTGGTAATTGTCAGAGTGAAGGAGGGAACCAGGTGATTGCTATCAGACAGTAGCAACATTCAAGAGATAGTTGAAAAACTTATTGTCTATAGTCTAATAATTTAGTCATTGAAGACACCATCTAAGTTACTTATTTGTAATTTTGTACAGCACAATAAGAAAATGGCAGGTTCATAGAAAGATCCAAATGAGATGACACCGAGCACCACATACTAGTAGTAAACAATGGTTTCATCATTCAAGTTGACTGTTGCACAAAATACATGGCTAACTATTATTTGTATTGAAATTGAGTAATCCAGATACCTGTACAGAGCGCCCGAAAGTTCTCTGCTGTCTTAGGAACGACATCTGCAAAAAGCTGCACATTTCAGAAGAATATGTTTATTTGTCTCTAATTACAGAAATGGAAGCTTTAAGTTTCCTCCTAACAAACAAAAACGGGGTTAAACAATTCAAGGGGATAAGATAAAAACCAAAAATATAGATACTGGTTTGCAACTCACCTCAATAGCAATTCTTTCCACCGGATCCCCATCAATTGATACATCTAAATATACAAAAGGGTTCTTCCTCTTAGCCATTTCTTCTCACTCCTTGATTCTGAAAAATCACCTCAAGGTCACCATATATTTACAAAGCTATATGACAATTTTCTAAAAGTTGGCCACATCAGTGACCATTTGATTCGCACGTGTTAAAAACAAAAAAACATACTGACTCTGTTATGCAGAAATCTCCACCTACCATGCATCCATTATTTTCAACAACAATTCAAAAATAAGTTCCAAGCATACGTTTCTTTTTAGATTTTTGCATACATGACCTTAACTGTTCCAAATCAGGAATAAACTGTAGTGACCCCATCACCAGCAACTACCTGATCTATAATCTTCAAGAGAAGGATTCGAACAAAAGAACGTCAAAGATATGTTAATTGCCAAGACTAACAAATCATCCCACATGACAATAGAATTTGGGTCCCACCTGAGTAATAATTTGAGAAGTATGATTGCGTTCTGAAAACCAATAATAAAATGACCAACACATCTTCCACCTCATCCCCTCTATACAACCTATAGGAGCATATAGTTGCTACTGTTAAATTTCCAAACCTAGAACTTGGGAGGCCGCCATCAAAGGTCCCTGGCAACTATAACAACCAAAAAACTAAAAAAGGCTTTGGCTGGTGTTCTAGTGTTTCTTTTGAGCTATCTTTCTTTGTGAAATTGATAACCCATGCCCAAGTGGCACACTAATTGCACCTCATTAGACAAATATGCTACATACATGTTTTAACATCAGGAGGTCTATGGTATTAACATGATCCTCTTGAAACAATGGAGCCCAAGTAAAAACGGAGCACCAACTTAGGGTACAGAGTAAGATATTAGAAGAACCTGGTTATCACTTCGAATAACCAAGGAACATACACATCAAAGCCTAAGTTAAAACAAAGCTCATGAGATGGATATTCTTTATAGTGCGCTTTTATAAGGACGAAATACTTACCAAAGTCGAGACAGCAAGATTGGACCACAAGAAGCACGTAATTATCTTATATTCAAGTCGCATCTCGTTATCATGTATTCAAGTTTAACGTAATTATCATATATTCAAGTTTGTCTTTTCTTTTACTAGCTTAAATGAATACATCACAGCCCACTATGCCAAAGAACCAATTTCATTCCCCTTGGAAAGTCGAATTAACTATTCCCCAAATTTTGAGATCCCTAATCTTTTTTTCCAAAACTTTAATGCAACTCAATAACTAAAATCAAGTTCCCTTTAGGTGTGCTAATACTCCTCTAATGTGCAATCAATTAAGTTGCAACAATGCATCACTAAATGAAACATTTATACAGACTAGAAATGATATTAGGTGTTTGGGCCTGATGAATTAAGGCACAACACCCTAACAAAGCTTTAGCTTCAAAAGGTTTTAAGGATAAGTATAAGGAACCTCCTCTAAGGTTGCTGACAATATCACTGACATCCCCATGGTCTACGACTATCATAGACATTTCCTGAGTGTCAACATCACTTACCTCCCCAATGCGTAAAGGTGGTTATTTCAAAGGAAAGACAACTTTATCCCTAATTTAAATTCATTTTAATCAAAAAAGTTAAATATAAGAAAACAAAATTGTAACTTTACACATTTTAAGGTACAAAGCCCAATAAGGCCAGTAAATACATGAACCTCAAGGCAGAACAATTCAATAGTCAGGAAACTCCACAGAGTAACTTATATTTATACAACCTTTAAATTCAACAATTACTAAAATTAAAAAAAAAAAAAAATTGATTTTAAATATGTGTGTTTTTTTTTTTTT
>JAESVK010000826.1:634454-673931 GCA_017140935.1 Hamamelis virginiana
TTTTTTTTTTTTTTTTTTTTTTTTTTTTTTTTTTTTTACTTTTAAAAGTAAAAATATGGAAGTTTCAAATGGATAAACTATACTTAAAAATTTTGTCTAATTTCTCTTTCAACTTAAAAACCCAAATTGGAATTAGTCCAAATTAATGTGTAGTTGACAATATATACATATATTGATTGATTCATTTTTGGTGTGTAGCTGAGACATGTGATGATTCATTTGGGAGAGAGATTGACGGTCGAAGAGGCTGAACAGATGATAAGAGAGGCAGATTTGGATGGTGATGGTCAAGTCAGCTATGAGGAATTTGCAAAGATGATGATGGCTTTTTAATTTGAATTTTTCCAAATCAAGTGTTGAAATATTAGAAAACCCCATTCAGAAAGATGAGGGAAATGAACCAATCTGAATGGGGTTTTTGAAGCATGAATTGAATAATTATATTGTTGTTAATATAATGAATTGAATACTTTTCTTACCACAATGCCAAAATCATTGGTCTTAGAAAATACAAATTTGCAATTTATTACATTCTACATCTAATTTGTGCAGTCCCTTTTTTTATTATTATTAATTTTCGGGCGATACATCTGTAAGGTTAATAAGTACGATGTTAATGGGAAGAGAAGTAACAAATTAGCTAATTATCATTCATGAGAAACGGAACCAAAAATCTCATCTCATAGGAAGAGACATGAATTACTAAACCAAATTAATTTTATCCCATAAAAGGGACAAATTTTATCAATGAGAAATAAAATACAGAATTTTATAATATATAAGAAAAAATATCAACCATGGAACTAAAACTCAAATTCAAAGTTGTTTTACAAAGTACAGGTTGGAACCCTTGGCTTTATTTGTTTCAAAAATTCATTATCATATGCTGTTATGCTGAAATGGTTAAGTAAGGATCGGTCCTTAACCTTAATTTAAGGTCCACTTACCATTATGATAGGTATTTTAAAAAATCGACCGTTGGATTAAATAATCTCTTATATATGTCATGTCTGTTAAAAATCACAGTAATCCAATAGTTAGTTTATAAAATACAAATTGTTAAACAATTGTTACAGCATCCAATGGTAAATACTGTTAAAGTGTTTCATGAACAGTATTTTGAAAATCGATGATTAGATTACTGTAATTTTTGGCAGACATGGCATATAAAAATATTATTTAATCCAACGGTCGATTTTTTAAAATATCTATCTTGTGTGAGAAAATGATGATGGCATGTTAAAACAATTTAAGCACGGTCCTTGAATGATCATTTCATTGCTTTCATGTTTTCCAAAGTATTACGCGGGAGTTTATCTCATGCGTCTGCAATAAATTTCCGTGTATTGACTTTGACCAACGATCAATGATGGAAAATGTAGGCAACACAAATTCATAACAAAATTGCTTCTGGAAGCAGGAAAATCTTGAATGCAAGTAAAGAATTGTGGGCCGCTTTTGGTGTTTGGGAAAAGTTGGTCCTAAAAGTGCTTCCGAAAAAGTTTTTCTTGTATAGATTATAGAGCAAAAGCGATGCCCGTCAAAGTATAAAGTGTCAAATTTTTACAATAGTATATCAAATGGCATAAATACATCGGAAATGCTATTAGAGTATCTCAAGATCTCCAATAGGCTCCAATTTGGGATTGTCATTCCAAATTTGGGAGCCATGTAAAAAAAAAAAAGTGCTCCAATGGAATGCCATCCATGGCTCCCAAATTTGGCAACGGCACAAAGGCCTCTCATGGTTAATAAATTATTTGGCTATTGCCATCTCCTCCTAAATATCCTATATTATGCTTTTCTCAAATTTAAAGTCGATTGGAGCACAATGGAATCAAGTACAGGAACTCCACATTGAAACGTAATGGTATTAAATATGAAAGGAGTTACCATTTTAGTACTGTAATACTCCCAAATATGAAATGGAAACTCCTCATTGGAGATACTCTTAGTGTCATTTGAGATACCAAATCTAAAATTTAACACCCCAAATGACACCAAATAATGCAATTGCCAAATTATAGCACCAAGGTGCTCTAATGCATAAGTATCAAATTTTAGTACTTCTCATCTATTTAACATATTTAGCCTCGTGCTATTAACTAACTTCCAGCTATTCTTCAAAATTTTTTTACAAGAACATATAAAATAATTTTATTTTTCGTAATATAAAAAATTAATATTTAAAATTAATTAATTAATTTTTATCTTAATTTAATAATTTATAATTCTTATTTTTTTTATTAATAAAATTAGATAAAATACTACTGTGGCCAGATGAGTTTTGGAAGCTCATCGTCGTCGGTCCAGCACAAATAATTGCAACTCTTCACGAATTATACTGCGAAACTCCAACCCATTTCCATCACTCTCTCTCACTCTCTCATCCTCCTAAAAAAATTTTCATTTCACAAACTCCATCTGGAGGGATTTCACGAACTTCTCTCTTCTCCCTTCTATCCCGACTCCCTCTTTCCTTCCATTCGATTTGAGGTGATCTTTCTCTCCTCTGGACGGTCCTAACCTGGTTAGGGTACTGTATTAGGGTTTCAAAGATCTTGATTGGTATCCAATTTTCGGATCTGTGTTATGGTTCATTGACAAATAACATATAATCTGAGATTCAAACTTTTGATTTTGATTTATTTTTTCGTCATTTTCTCAGCAACCAAACGGATTTGGATTTCAGGTAAATGGACGGTCGAATTCCGAAATACATGGATTTGAAGTTTTGAAGTCTCAGAGTTTGGTGTTTGATTCGATGGTTGAAGGTCAGTTTAATTTGTTGTTCTTTTCTTCTTGGATTTTTTGAGTAGTAGTTTTTTATTTAGATTTTTATTTTCTTTACTGCTGAAGATGGAATCAAAACTCTATTTTCTAAATTTTGTTCATCATTAACCCTATTTGGGTCTTTGATTGTTTTGAATTTTGGTAAATGTTGAGCTTGCATCAATGTGTGCAATTTGTTTGATGAAAAACCCCAATGAGACTTTATTGTGAAAAAGCCCTGTGAATCTTATCTGGGATTATTCTTTTGTTTTTTCTTAGCACTAATTGTGCACCAATGGGGTTGGTCTCTCACTAATAAAGCACTTAGGCACTTGCAAAAATCAATATCTAGTGCGTCAGATTGCTTTACCTGAGGCCCCAACTTTAATCTAATTTGATCTTAGTTTGGATCTCAACCCATCAAGTTAAAATTAACCAGCTGTTATAATAATTCAACCTATAATTTGTCAATTCTGGACCAACCCACTACAACTGAGATTAAATGCAATCCATTAAACCATTAAGGTTGTTGGTGGTTTTTTTTTTTTTGCATAGTCTGTGTGAAATATATAATTTTTGTTTTTGATTCTTGTTGTTTGTTTGATGAGAAATCATAGGAAAATAAATTCAAACACAATTGATACTTGACCATTGTTGTTCTGGTTTTTGTTTTTTTTTTTTCCTTGCATTTTCTTGGCTGCCAAACATAAGCTCTTTGGTATTTTCTCTTCTAGGAGGTTGGGTTTAGTTGGGGGCATTGGAGGGAAAATGATTAGCTGGCTCAAATGGCAACTGCCATTTTAGGTGCCAAATTTGGTAGCTTGGGCTGCCAAAGCCAAAATTTGGCACCCCATATGGCACACCATTGGAGCTACTCTTTTGGGTGCCAATGCCAAAAATTTGGCTTTGGCAACTCAAATGGCACCCCCATGGCCCCATTGGAGATGCTCTAATAGTGTCAAATATGGAAGGAGCTCCCATTTTGGCACTGTAGCACTCCCAAATATGGAAATGAAAGCTCCTCATTAGAGATGCTCTTATAATTTAGAAATGGCCTGGACAACCTTTTAGCCAAACAATCAGAGATACTCTTTAAGATTTTTTGGTAATAGCTATTTCCTTCCAGATAGTTTACATTATATATGCTTCAATTTAAAGCTCATTGAGCATAATGGTGTCAAATATAAAAGTTTTCTATTCGAGCATAATAATACCAAATATGAAATCAGCTCCTAATTTGGAAAATACTATAGCACCAGACACTTTAACTCGAAATTATAAACCACCCTCATGTTTCCTACTTTGAGTGGTGAGGTCTCTCTCTCAAACTACTTCCCTTTTTTTCACACACCACTCAAACCACGACATGTTAGGGTAGTTTTTAATTTCGGGTTAAAGTGTAGGGTGATATAGAATTATTGTCCTAATTTAGGATTGTAACACTTGAAGATATAAAAATGGAATGTCCAAATGGGAGCTCCCATGGAAGATGCTCTAATAACCACTGAAAACATTCTTTACTGCTCCTCGGTCTCTCTCTTTCTGAATTGCGGGCGTCTATCTGTTTGTCTCCAAGTCTCTCTCTTATAGTCTTATTGTTGTTTGGGGATTTGATTATATTGTTGAGAAAATGCTAAAGAAAATCAAAATTGAGAAAAAGGAGTAAAATGATATTGATTGGGGTTTTGTTTTGGTTGCCGAGAAAATGAAGCACAATGAAAACGAAAATTTCTAGGGCTCAATCAACAGTTTCATCAAAGGCATCAGAATTACCAGTGCACAAGCTAGAACCCTAGAAAATGTCGACACAACCATCTAATCTCGACGACTACTCACCTTCTTCAACCATCATCACATTCGACCGCCTGGTCCCCTTGCTCCGCGGACCGGTACAGGCTGGTTCACTGGACGATCCGTCGTCCAGTCCATACGTCCTTGCATTCAGAGACGCCCAAGCATGGAGGTCCGCATACAAAACGTGCAAGTCCAAAATCATCGAACAATGCGAGGGCGGGGCTCGGATCGGGTGCTCAATCAGCGCATCGAGCAAGTGCAAGCCTCCGTGGTGGCGGGCTCTGATTGGAGGGAATTCTTCTTCGGATTTTGCCGAGAGAGCTAAGTGCGAAGAGCGCGAAATGGAGATATGTGTAGGTGCGGCAAAAGAGAAATGTGTTGAGTTTGCGAAGGAGAAGTGTTTGAATCCGTTTAGAGATGCACGAATTGCAGTGAATAAACGGAAGGTGGATTCAAGGGAGGTTTCGAAGCTGATTTCTTGTGTTTCTGCATCGAATGAAAGTGTGATGCTTAAGTTAATTGAGGTAATTCAGTTGGGTTCTTGGCTTTCCTTTAAGTCTGTTTATGAAGTGACGAATTACAGAGGAAGTGATTTACTGGGTTGTGATGCCAATGCTGATCATTTTTTCAGTGAAGGTAATGAAAATAAGCCATTGAAGGTGTGAACTTGAACTGTCAAATTATAGAGGATTTAATACAATGTTGATTATTTTTTGAAGTGAAGGTGGAGGCAATAGGCAATTGAGAATGTGAAGCATATAGGACTGACCCATTGGATATTAACAAGTAATTGGACCCTGGTTTCAAAGCTTGTTTCTTTTTGAAACAAATACAGTATTATATTGCATTTGGGATTGTTGGCAAAAGGAGGAATATGAACTCGAAGTGAAGAATTATAGAGGCAACAATCTGGTAGGTTGTAGTACCATTCTTAAACAATTTGCAGGTAGTGGCAATGAGCCAATATTAGAAGTGGGACTTGGGTTTCAAAGTAAATCAGTTGAGCAAACATTCTATACAGCGTTGGAGATGATTGGGTCGAGGAGGAAAAGTTCACAAGATTAATCCCAGATCTATGAGGCTGTGAGAATTGGTGAACATGGGATTTCTATTCATTTTAGCCCCAGAAATGGCAGGGACAAGGATAACAACTGCAAAGCCGATTGTAAGAGTTTCAGAGTGTATTGGAGGTATGTTATGTTTTCTTGAATTTTTGCTACAGTAATTTTCTTCCTTTGAAGTGATGTTTGTATGTTGAGTCGAGTTCGGGATCTAAGTTGTTGGCTTCTTTGGTTGAAATATATTTCTTAAATTAGCCTCCTAGAAGAGCAGAGCCTATTACATATGAAGTGCATTATTGTTTGTTGGTGACAATAAGGCCTATGATTACAGATGAGATATATACGCTGTTACCATTAGGTAGGATTATGTACAGATCCATTATTTTTCATAAAATCTTAATTGTAAAATTTTGAAGATACCCAATTGATAATGATAAAGGAGATGATGATATTGGGTAAGTTGCAATTTTATTGGATTCTCTTCCTTTTTCAAAGTCACATTTAGTAGTTTTGCAACATCTGATTGGGGCATGTGCATTAAATTCTGTACTTGTGTTCTATCACTCCGTCTGACGTTTTACGCAAAATCCTTTGCTTGTGTATCATATTACATTTCTTGTTTTGCAATTTATTTTTGGTTGAAGTTGACCTGTCGATAATTTGGTTTAATATTAATGATTACTCATTATCTTTTTGTTCAAGTGGTATGTACGCCTAAGAGCATATGTTGTCCCTTGAAAGCTCTAATTATTACAATGCTGATGGTGCTGGTGATTGAAGTTGGTTGCTTATACTACTCTTTATAGTTTTTGCATTATGAAAATGCATTGCGGTTGATAATGCAAGCCCCACTAAAAACCAAGTTTTGTTACCAGGTTTAAGAATGCATTATTGGAGAACAAATTCTTTTCCTTTTCCTTTCCTTTTTTAAAAAATAAAAAATAATATATATATTTTTTAAAATAAAATAAAATTAAAGAACTCATTCTTTGGTATTGAAATGAAAACTTCGTACAACTGACACATAAGTTTAGTGCTTGATTCTTAAGAAAGACAACACCATTGCCACCCAGCCACCACCACTAGCAGCACAAGCACCGTCTCCAGCTCTCCTGTTATCACTTCCATCATTATCACTGATGTCCTCCACTGTGATCGCTGCCATTGTTGTCACAACTAGCATTCCACCATCACAACACTACCGTCATTTTCCCCTTGAAACCACCATCACTATCATCACTACAATGTCCACTAACATCTTCCACTCCTGGTGCCATCATTGCTACGAGTGCCCACTTTGATTGTCACTCTTACCACATTTGCCACTGATAACTCATCTACCACTGTTGCCTCATTACCGATGCAGCAATGCATCACTACCAGCCTCTATCCCTCTACCCCTTCTTTCTTTTGGTAGAATTTCCCCTCAAATGTTTGTGGCACCATATAGATTGATTCAAGAACTTCTACTTGGGAAATTAATTTCTTACGAACAAATTTTCTTCAATGTAGGAGAGAGTTGTGAAGGGCTTTTGGGTTTCTTTCCATGTAGTTTTTGGTGCCAAACCAAATTTATGTTCATATGACCCTAAAACTTATTCTTGCATATGATTTGCTAACTGCGTTATTATGTATTAACATGGCATCCAAACACTGCCAAGGAGTGGACATTATCTTCATCAGTGCACCTGGGGCAAGGGTATTCCTTCATGTCTTTTAGAAAAAGTCAATCTCTGTGCTCACCACATGATGCCATGAAGATCTCATGAATGTATAGAACATGCTAGGACGTTCTATGGTAATTGAACCATCATATTATGTATCATACTGCATTCATCAGTACAAATCCATTATATATAGAATGTAGTTATTTTAGAAAATGGAGCTATAACAACGGGTTACATTTTAGGATAATTTTTAACATTCATTAAATGATGTCATTATTGAAAAGTTCTTGGGCAACATTTTTGAAAAGTTCTCGAGCAGATGGGTTTTTTTCTTGAAGATTTGTCGTGGCAAAAGTTAGAAGATGTGGCTAGATAAAGATTGGATAAGACCAGAGTGTTTATTTGGACCTAGATAAAAATAATGTTAGAGATTCAGCCAAATGCGACATAAGAAGTAATTACGAAGAAACACAGCTGATGCCGAAATTCCTTTGTTGCTTCAAAATGCCATTGTTAATTTTTTCAATATAAGGCAAGGCTAAGAATTTAGTGTCAGACTCAAGTTTCAAGGAGAAAATGGTGCTCCAATGCAGCACTTTAAGTGCATTTATTTCCGTCAGTAGTTACTGACTAATTTATCTGCAGCGACCCTTTTAAGTGGTGAATTGGACTGATGACCGTTGGAATTATGACCGTTAAACCCAAAAGCAGTATACAATTGATGTTAATTTTTACACCTCTTGCCATTCCAATTTTTTTACCCAAAATTTTATCTTAATTTTTATCACTTTTCAGTTTTATATAAAAATTTATCTCTCCATTTTTATATAATTTCTTTTTTTAAAAAAATCATTCTATATTTCTTCATCACTCTATATTTTTGCATAAAATTTCACAATTCTATATTTCTATAATTTCCAACCATGGATCATAACAATCCATTCTATAACACATTATTAATTGTGTCACCAATTTTATATTTTTTCAATTGTCACAATAATAATCGATTGTGCCTCATAATTTAGTTGTTTATTTGTGTCACCAATTCTAAATTATTTCAAATAACACATTATTAATTGATTATACCACACCCGCTACCATTATTTAAATGAAACTATATTATTCCATAAAAGAAAGTAAGTTGATAAAATTCACAACCATCTCGGGATTCGAGTTACAAAATAAAATAAAGCATACTTAACATATAATTAAAAATTACTTAAGATATTCAATAGTTTAAATAGCCTCATTACCAAACCGATTCTACGAATGTTCCATGAGATCGAACCTTAACATAGAATTAGTCCCTCTATTACGAATTCTGTTAAGACGAGATGTGATGTGTGCTGCAAGAACTGTTGGATCTCGATCATAAGTGGGGTTGGAGATAGTCTCTTTGGGCAAATGACTCCATTGTTCTAACTCATTTCTGCGTTTATCATCAATAATCATGTTGTGCAGTATAATGCACGTTTTCATTATGCTATAAATGTCTTCCTTTTTCCAAAAGCGTATTGGTCCTTGGGTTATACCTCATTTGATTTGCAACACTCCAAACGCGCACTCAACGTCCTTCCTAGCAGCCTCTTGTTTTTCAGCGAACTTATTATCTTTAGGCTTTGTTGGGTGTGGAAAAGTCTGCATTATAGTTGCCCATTTCGGGTATATACCATCTGATAGGTAATTCCCTAAGGTGTATTGACGTCCATTGACCTCGTAATTTACTAAAGCCATTTCATCATCTATGCAATTTTCAAATATTGAAGATTGATCTAGGACATTGAAGTCATTATGTGAACCAGCCATACTGGATAAAGCATTCCAAATCCATAAATCTTGTGATGCAACTGCTTCCAAAATTAGGGTAGGCTTACTGTGATGCCCCCTATGTGAGTCATGTCACGCAGTAGGACGGTTTTTCCATCGTCAATGCATGCAATCTAAAGACCCAAGCATACCTAGGAACCCTATCTCTTCATTTTCTTGAGGGAGATGCGCTAATTCAATTTCGTTTGGCGCACACAGGTATTGTCGCTCGTACAAATCAATAACAGCTTCACAAAATAACTTTAAGCTCTCAATCGTAGTGCTTTCTCCAATTTTTATGTATTCATCATAGTGATCTAGAGCAAAGCCATATGCGAGTATACGCATCGCAGCTGTTACTTTCTGAATGGAAGATAATCTCCACCATCCAACAACATCTTTTTTTTCGAACGAAATAAGGATCAAATGCTTCAACATCGGATAAAATGCGAAGAAATAACTCTCTACGCATTCGGTATCGTCGACAAAAGTATTGAGGTAGGTAAGTATAGTTGGCGGCGAAGTAATCTCTCCATATCTGTTGATGACTTTCCTCTCGATCGCGTGTAATAGGACATCTCTTATTGGACGGCTGCGACAATATTGTTAACATTTGAGGCGAAGTTAGCAAATTCATAACATTTTGCATTCGTTTTTTATAACGTTGAAAAATTATGTTCTGATTACCATCAAATGAGCTTTCATCGGATGAAGAATTTGAAGAACCTGAATCATTTGAAGGAGAAAATTGCGATGAAGAAGCCATTAGAACTATAACAAAATAATGTTAAAATTGTAGTAGACAGTGAAAATGATGAGTTGCAAGAAGAAAAAATGGCATGTTTATATAAGATTGAAATAGAGTCGTTGGAGGTGGGTGAGAATGTATCCATGGGAGAATATAGCCGCTGGAGGTGGGTCATAATATAGCCGTTGGAGGTGGGTGGAAATTGATCAAGTAAAATTTAAATTAGAAATAATAATTACTGTGTAAAAAAAATTAAATAATTTTTTAATGGTTTTAATTTAAATATTATTAGCTAGATTTTAGTCAATACAATTTATTTAATTAAATTAAAAATGTAATTAAATCAAAATTAAATGAGTTGAAGTTATTTAAAATCTAATTTAAACAATCTTTTGAATTGTATTTTTATAAATAAACTATTTTTTATTTATTTGAATATTAAAGTTATAAGTGAGCCAATAAATTAAAATATAAAAATTAAATATTTTAATTTGAAAATTAATTAAATGAATATTAAATATTAATTTAGTAAATTTAAAAAGAAATTAAATTAAATTCAAAATGTATTATGGATTATTACTTGAAATTGGAATAACTCATTTTTGTTTTCCGGTAAATAAGATATATTAAAACAATACAAAAAAAGCCAAACTACAAGACAAGAATGTTAGAAGAAAAACCTCATCTAACAACCATAGACCTATTTTGGGGGTTATCTTTAACACTTGTAAAAGAGGAAACTTTAAAGCAAATATCTTCAGTCAATCTGTGGATAACACCATTACAATCACTAAACAAATTTTCATGAATCCTACTATTCCCTTCTCTCCAAATATGATAAATCACAGCAGCCCAAGCTAATTTCTTCACAGTCGTACAAAAGGACTTGCCTTTCAAGGAATATGCCCAGAGGATCTCATTGCCCCAGCTTCTAGGGAATCTTCTAATTCCACACAAATTCAAAACACCTTGCCAAACAGTTGCAATATAGGGAATCTTCTAATTCTACTCAATTTTATTTTTGCTATGTCATCATCACTTGTAGTGTTACTTTAAAGTGTGCATGGGCTTACATGGTTTTAAATTAAAGTGTGGAAGTTAAATGGTGAAAAGGTGGACACGTGTCACTTAAACAATGAAGTTGATGTGGTTAAAGGATTGGTTTTAAAGTGTGAGCATTGGAGATGCTCTAAGCATACCCACACTGTTGGAGCTGGCAATGTGTTAGGTTTGTGTCATGTTGCATTGTTGTGTTAGTGATAATCGGAACTCTCTCTCTCTCTCTCATTATTTATTTATTTTTGGCCATTTCGGCCATAGATAGAAAGTTACCATTACCCCAAACTCCCCTAATATTAACAGATGGATATCGAAGAGTTTTTATATACTCGGACCTGAAACTTCTCCTCCAAAATGAGAATACATGTCACTAAACTAGTAGGTTATCAGCAATTGTAGGTCATCACGAATGACATTGGGAACTTACATCATGCCAAACTCAAACTGCTTATAAATTTCATGTTTGCCAAAAATCACAGTGATCTAATTATCAGTTTCTGAAAATTGTCACGGTGAAAAATTGTAACCTTTTTGTTCTTTAAAATATCTCCAGTTTTTTTCAGTTAGTTTTTTCAGAAATTGACCGTTGGATCACTATAATTTTTAGTTAATATGAAATTCAGAAGCAGTTCATCTAATTCAACGGTCAATTTTAAAATATGATATCCATTTGGCCAAAAATCACAAGATGTTTGAATTTCATTAAATTCCCAAAATTTCTAACACAAACAGCGTTTGAAGCAGTGAGAAATTAGAACGCTTGGTATATTGCCATTTTGCTGCTCCATTAAAATGCAGCCATTGGATTACCATTGCATCGACGTAGAGGACCCGGGTTGCATACCATCCATAAGAATATATATATATATACATGTGTAGGGTATACATCGAAATTGTAGGGGAAGGGATACCACAACATCGGAATTGTGGGATGCCTAGAGATACAAGTCTATCATTTAAGCAAACCATCACAAACTCACCAAAGGCAAAAATTCAAGTCATGATTTCTTGGATGAAAGTCATTGGCCTTGACTAATTAGGCTAACCCCGATTGGCTAATTTTTTTTTTAATTCAACAGTTAACTTTTAATATTTTACAATTATCTATTAAGTTTTTATATAAGCATATAGACTAGATGGGGACTATTGGATCCAATATATAAGAATATGCTGACTAAATCGGGCCTGTTGGATCGAATATAGTAGAAGACAGGCAGAAAGTGTGTAGAGGCTGCTGCTGGCATTTATATATTATAATAGTATTATAGTATAAAAAAATCTCACGATGCGTTGTCATTCCGTGATTGTCGTGGTTCTTGTAGCCGTTGTCATCATTGTTAGTTGTCACCGTCTAACGTCATCATCCCACCAAAGCAACGCATCATCCAATTTGAGAAATGAGAAAATCTCCCATTTTTCAATTTTTAATTCCAACATTGTATTAATGTATTTTTATATTTTTGAATTTCAGATTTTTCCTCTATAATTAAAAATAAAAAATGCCACTAACACAATAAATTATTGACAAACAAATTATCGACAATTTTTTTTTTTTTTTATAATAAATTGTTACTGGACACACAAATTTCGTGCTTTCAAATAAACACCGAAAAGAGAGTAGACAAATGTCGATTTTGATTTATATTTAAAAAGTGTGAAGTACAATCTCTGTTGATCTTTTACAAAAGATAAAAATCTTCTGATTCTTCTCTTGGTAGATTTGTTGATTCAAAGGTGACGCTTACTTATTCTTGAATCTGGCTTGTTTAAAGACTTGTTGAACTTGATCTTCAATTTGAAAGGCTTGGAGCTTGATTTTCAACTTGAAGTATTTGGATCTTTACTTGAACGGTTTGATCTTCAACTTGAAGGGATTTGATCTTCAACTTGAAGGTTTTGATGCTTGGGAAGTTCTTCAGAGCTTTGATGCTTCAATCTGAGAGAGCTTATTTGCTTTAGAATTGTTCTTCAACCTTTGGAGGCCACTCCTATTTATAGTGGTAGGGAGTAGAGTGTTTGGATAGACATTAGCTTATTAATAATTATCCTTATTTATTTAATTTATAAAGATAAATATTAATTATTTGAGAGTCATTCTCATCTGACCATGTGGTACCATTTGATTGGTTTACTCCACTTGGATGACAATGATAAATATTTAAATTAATATTTATCCTTATTTATTTATTTAATTTGTAAGGATAAATATTAATTATTTGGAAGGCATTCTCATTTGACCATGTGGTGCCATTTGATTGGTTTACTCCACTTGGATAACAAAGATAAATATTTAAATTAATAAGTATCCTTATTTAATGAGTGATAAGGATAAATATTAATTTTAAATAATTATCCTTAATTGGCCTAATATGATAGGTGGCAAGATTTGATTTGTCCACTTAATCACAGATTTAAAACACATGGCTAATTGTAATTTGTTAAGCCTGTGTAAAATAGGACACTTAGCAATTTCTTATTTGCCTTTAGAGTATCCTAGTGGGTCCATTTGATGGCACATGACACATCTTAATTGGTCATGATTTAATTGGCTTGAGCCATGTGGCAATTTGTGATTGGCTAGAAATTTTCTATCTCTACAGTTACAACTAAACGATTTTTTTCCCCCTCATGTTACTTGATATTTACTCAACTGGTGACCCACACTTCATGGGAGGAGAGAGTATTATTGGGCCATAAGGGCTCCTAGTTTAATATTATTTCTTATTTAAGAGGATCTTAATTGGCTCGTATAAGCATCTCCAACCATGACTGCTCGCCAAAATGTTCAAATAGTATTTTGCTTATCCAATTTGTCTTGTTAAAGAGTTGTGCAATCCAACTATAATAGTCATTTGGCTAGTCATTTATATTTTAATATTTTTTTTTAATATTCAAATTGTACTATGAAAAGAAAGATTTGTGGAAGATTGATAATGTGGCAAAATTGTGTACTACACTCTCTCTCTCTTCAATGTCTTGCTAAATATGGCTTCCTATTTGGACAATAGACAAAATGCTTAGTGTTTTGTCTCCTCCATTGGAATGGTTTTTTTTTTAGAATTTGGTCAGACAAAATGCCTAATACGAGACTTTACCTCTCATGATTGGAGTTGCTCAAAAGTGAAATAGTCATTTTTTATCCCTTAAAATTCCGTAATAACTTTAAATAAACTGTCATTTATACTACATTTCTAACGATGAAACATGACAAAACCTCTGCATTTAAACATTTTAACAGTCATATATATTAAAAAAGAAAAAAAAAAGGTGTGGGGTGAGGTGGCGGGGCATAAAGGCGGACGGAATCTTGAGAAAATCAAAGCGTGACTTTGACAATTGTGTAAGGAATTAAATGTATGTTTGGAGTAGGTGGAAGTAATTTTAGAAGAGCATCCATGGCCATATAAACAACAATCCAAAAGTCGGCTGAATGGTATGTTTTCCCCCACGCTGCTGATTCATTCATTAACTAACATTTAAATTAGTGAACGTTATCCTTCCACGTCAGACCAATTTCCCTGCCGACTTCTTTGCTTTTGTTTTTCGTCTCTCTCCACTCCACAAGATGCTCAGAATATGGCTCCAACCCATCAGTTCCATCAGTAACGAGACTCACGTGTCTTTTTTTTCCCACCTTACCTTTCAAATTCTATTTCTCACTCTTCATAATCTCCGCCCCCCTCTCTCTCTCTCTCTCTCTCTAATATATATATGTGGATGAAGTGTCTCGAATTTTCACAAGGTTCCTTGTATTCACCATCTTCTTTTTGTTCAGAAAGAAAGGAACTATGGCAAGCAGCAATTTTTTCACATTAATGTGAAAATGGTTGCGATGACTGAAGAAGTTGCTGCAGCTTGACATAGTTGCAATGTGAAAAAGTTGCTGCTTGACATAGTTTCTTTCTTTCTCAATAACAAGAAGATGGTGAATATGGGGTGTTCTCCTTCTTTTTAGACTTGTATCTTAGCACAAACCATGTACTGATTTTGTTATAACTTCTGGTTATTTATGCAGTTTTTCAACAAAACCCAAATGCCATCATGGTGCATCGCTCATGCGCCATTGCTTTTGGGAAGAAGAAGAAGCAGCCGCCGCCGCCGCCATACACTCTGCTTGATATCAAATCAAAAACTTCTTTCACAAACAAAAAAAAAAAAAAAAAAATTTAAAATCAAGTCAAGCACTTGCAGCGAACAAGGTGGCTATATGTGCCTTGCCCCTGCAGCTATCCCAGTATTTACCAAACTAAGCCCACTGGGACACTGGGTCTCGCCCAGTTGGTGAGGGATTATAGGGAATGTCGTAGGATTAGGCTAGGTCATGGGGTTCCATTTTTGTTTCTCGTTGAGCGAAAAAAGAAAAAAAAAAAAAAAAGAGGAAATAATGGAGGACAAAAACTTGTATGCTCCTCTTGAGTTTGGAGGAGTTGAAGGCATTGCTGTTGCTCTTGAAACGTATTCATAGAATGGAATTAGCCGATGGCATGACATGTTTGGCTGTAAATGGCTGTATTAATTCGAGCTGCAAACAATCTAATGTCAGTTGTTCATTACATTTGTTTTACACAGTGCCATTTTGGAACTATCCGAGTTGTCTTTATGCTTCATTTCTTCACTGTAAAACCTATACTACCAAAACAACATCTCACTTTTATTTGAATTGCTTTACGAAATCAATTTCATGTTCTCTAAATATTTTATCTTCAATACACAAATAATTACCCATTAATCCAATTGATCAATTGTGCCTGTTGAATCAGATTTCAAAGTATCATATGGGTGGTGGGGTTAAGGCTGAATCATTATTCTTGGTGGAAAAATGTAGGCATCCCAAATTCTCAATAAAGTTGCTTTTGCTAATTGGTTAATAGCAAGAAAAAACGAATCCTAGGGTGCTTTTGGTGTTTGGAAATGAAATCAAAGCAAAGAAAAACTAACACCATGAGGGAAAAACAGAGGAATTTGTAAACAGAATAGATTCAATAGAAACAGGGCCATAAATAAATCCCATTAATTAACAAGTTATGGGAAACATAATTAGATGAATCCACTCTAAAATAGAAAGTTAACCAAAAGCTTCAAAACAGAGAGACCATTTTGAAAGAAGCCTAAATTTTTTAGAGAGAGAACATCTCAGGAACAAATGGGATATGGGTTCCTCTTCTTCCCCCACACAGAGGACAAAAGGGATTATAGAATTAGAGCAGTGACAAGGATACCCACAAGCATCTTCCAATGTAGAATTTGCTTGAACTCCCTTTCTACGGGTTTGTATTGGGTCCCAAGTCCTTGAACAGACTAGATTGCTGCAAATATTTTATAGAAAAATGCTATTCCACACTTATTTTTTGTACCACCCGTCTCATGTGGATAAATCATCTTTATAGTTTTGAAAAAATAAAAATATTACTTTATGGGTAATCTACACTTTTCTACCTTAAACTTTGCTGATTGTTTCAATTCAGGATACAAACTTTGAAAATGCACTATTTAGGACAAATTTAAAAACTTTGTTTCAATTGAGGACAACAATGGACGTCCATCCAATTTCACTAATGGAGCATCATGTGTGCCTCGCGTGCGCACTGAGATAGAATCATGCATTTTCAAAGTTTGTGTCTTGAATTGAAACAATCAGCAAAATTTAAGGTACTAAAGTGTAGATTACCCTATTTTTATTGAAGTGAACGATGTATCATATGCCTGTTAAGATGAGATAGTCCATTGAATATATGGATGAAATATTCCAGTGAATTTACATTGCCTGAATATTTATCACTTTGTTGAGGGGGTGAGAGTACCTTTGTGGGGCTAAAGCCACATCTACAGGTGTGTGCACTACTGCACTGTGGATTAGGTTCCCACTTCATGACTACTTGGGTTGGGCTCAGGTTAGCCCAACCCAAACCTTAAATACGTTAGCCTTCTGGATTTAGCTAAACTCAAACATGACCCAAGGTTTAGGGCCAAACCCAATCCAAAAAAGGTAATTAGCGAATGAGTTCTTGAAAATATTGGGGTTTGAAGTAATGTTGCCATTTACCATCCATAGTGAATGGCACAACATAATTGTTAATAACAATATTACATAATCTAGAATATGTTTTATAATTAATCCGGTTACGAGTATGCTCAGACTGGGCTAGCATTTTATCCGAGATAGCTCCAAGCCCAAACTCAATTTTGGGGCTGAAACATAGTCAGGCCCAGCCAAGCCCAGAATTCAACCACCCATATAGATCTGTTGTCCTGGAGGAAGTTGTATACTGCTGTGGCAGAACATAAGGTTGAGATCACTGGCGGGATCAGGATTTTTTTTTTTTTTGCGAGGGGGCCAAAATTTTAATTTAGGAGAAATATACATATTTTTTTATAAATGAAAGTGGAGTAAAATAACCATGTTTATAATGTGTAAAATTGTAATTTTACAAAATATTAGTACCAGAATCACAATATCATAAAAATTCATACAAATTTATTTGGCGTTGATAGTATTCAACCCAAGGATTCGAAAGGTTAATTAGTATTTCCATCTGAAATCAGTATAATCCATAAGAATTTGTTAAAGTTCATGGTTTATAATTCAAAATAACCTATTTTAAGGTCATATGTTTCCTTAAAATTCAATTGAGTATAGCTCTATCATTTTAAACCTTTTTTGGGTTATTATATATATGTTATATATATGATTCAAGTTTGCTCAAAACAATTTTGTAAAAAATGAATTGTTCTCACTTTAATTGAGGAAGGTAAAAATATAAATGCATGATGTTTGTGTGAGCCTCTAGCCGAAATTCACTCTCTTTCCTTAACATTCTCTCTAATGTACTCTCTTTTTCTTCTTCTCTCTCTTCTCTCTTTTCGACGGCTACCTCAATCCATTTCCAATATTTTAATTCTAATTTGTTCCTTCAATTTTATTGTTATATCAAGGGTGTCGGTCTTTAGAGTGGTTGTGTAATATATACAATATATAAAATAACATGAATGCGATTATTCTAAAAAAATAATGCGATTATATATACAATATGTAATGCCTCTTTTATTCTAAAAAAAAAAAATGAATGCAATTATAAGGTGCACCTAAAGTGACCTCAATAGGGCCAAATGTAGAGCATATTTTGAAATATTGACTGTTAGATTAGATGAACTGCTTATCAATTTCATGTTCGCAAAAAATCACAATGATCCAACGGTGGTTTATAAAAAACTTAATAAGAAAAAATGGCGATATTTTGAAGAACAAAAATGTCACAATTTTTCACAGTGACATTTGTCAAAATTGACTGTTAGATCATTGTTATTTTTGGTGAATATGAAGTTGTTAAGCAGTTCATCTAATCTAACGGTCAGTTTTTCAAAATATGCTCTACATTTGGCCTTATTAAAATCATCTTATGCAACTTTGTGTAAGGTACACTTTATAATAGCATCTCTTATAATAAATTTTCCAAAAAATCAGGCATGGCCCCCCTTCCTTTCCCTCTAGTCCCGCCCTTGGTTGAGATAGCAATCCCTAAGGAGTAAATATGTAAATAAATTTACCGTGAATCCTCTAGTCCCAGTGTAGATGGCACACCTTTTATTAGACTGGGGAGGGAACTTAGTTTGGTGTGCGTAAGCTGGCTAAGGATACTCCTTACTGCAATACAAAAAAAAAAAAAAATGTAAATGAAATTTTTTTGCCTATTTTATTTTATTTTTACACAGTGAAGGTAAATTATTGAACTGGATGAGCTGAAGTATGGGCTTTGTGGATTTGGTTCAGGTTAGGGCATCTCTAATAGTGCATTCATTTTTTTTCCTTCAAAAGTCAAATTTTGAAGGAAAAATGTGTTTTTCTAATTTTTGGCTTTGGCTTTGATGAGAATTGCTCCAGTAGTGCATCCATAAAATTTTGGCTCAACCATCTACTTTTCACTTCTACCCTCATTCTTTTTTATCAGTTACATCAAACACCCTTCATTCATTTCTCTTTCTACAACCACCAATAATTTAATTTATCAATTAAAATTAATATTAAATTGATATTATTAAATTAATAAAAAATAATTATTACATATTTTGTAATCGTTGTACCTATTCCAAAAATAATAAAAGAAAAAAACTGAACAAAATTTTTTATAAATAAGAAAAAAATATTATAACCTCCATGATTTTGGTGACAGTTTAAAAAATATATCCGTTGGAGCAAAAACCAAGCTGGATCGTCTCTCTTTCTCTCTTTTGCGCGCCCTGCTCTTTTTTTTTTTTTTAAAAAAATTTTATATCTGTTGGTAACTCTTCTCAATGTGGTTGTCAAAAAATATCTCACTCTCTCTCCCTATCTCTCACCCCATCTTCTGTTCCCCTCCAAAACCCATTTCCACGATCTACTCTCTTTCTCCCTATCTCTTTCTCTTCAGCAAACTTGTCCAAAACCCACGCCAGGGCATGTCTCTCTCTTTCTCTCTCCCTATCTCTTTCTCTTCTCCCATTTTCTCTTGTCTCCTCTTTGCCATCAGTAGGGGCCGATGATCGAAGCGGCGAAACGGCGAGACTCCTTGGGTTCTGATCCATGACGAACCATTGGAAGAGTGTTGGTTCTGATCGAGATCGAGAAGGAGAACGAGTTAGTTCTGATCGGCGTAAGAAGAAGAGTGGGTTCTGATCGGCGTAAGAGCGAGTGGGTTCATGGATGATGGAGGTCAAGTGAGACTTTAAGGACTTCCCATAATTAAGACGAAGGAGAAGGGGTCTGATTTCTGCTGCGGCGACACCACTAAAGGCAAAGAGGTAAGTTTGCAAAAAAAGTTTTGATTTTTTTCCTTCTCTGCCTGCAATGACTGGTTCGACTTCTTGATTTTTATTTTTTTTTTTCAATAAGATTAGGGCCCTGTTTGATTATAGAAAGTGTTTTACAATATGCATGATTTTTTTTAAAAATTTTCTGTTGTTGTTTGTTTGTTAAGAAAGTTGTTGGGAAAGTGAGGGAAAATCTGAGAAAGTGAGGGAAAATGATGCCAACTATTTTGTTGGTTGATGAGGGCAAAATGTGCTTTTGCTCCACTTTGCTAAATTTGGTTGAGCTACAGTGAGCATCCATATTTGGGCAAATATGGATAGCTACTGTAGCAGCTTCAAATTTGGAGGGGGGATATGGTTAGACTACAGGAACTGTTTTTTTGCCAAAATTGCCAAATTTTGGCTTTGAATGTAACTTTTGCTACACTACTGGAGATGCCCTTAGGGAGCCCCATGTAGAGCCTTTATATAAAGGATTTTGTTATTGTTTTGTTCAGCGTAATAACTCATTAACTTAACTAATTCATCACCTCTTAAAAGGGTACCTATTTTTGAAGGAGTGGAGTTTATATGGGCTTGTGTAACTAAGAAACCAATATGTAATTATCAATGATTTCATTTGAAACCATCAGCTTCAATTCTTTACCAGCACTACTAGCCCTTGTGGCTTAGTAGTATCTCTCTTTTACAAGATAACGTTAGTGGTGTCAAAATGGGCGAATCGAGCCAACTCGGCCTGTTAAGGAAACAGGTTATCAGATCGAATCGACTTGGCCCGTTAAGCTATCGGACTGGATTTGGCCAGCCCAATAAATTGAAAGGCCTGTTCAATTCAACCCATTATACTGGTCCATTAAGGTAACTGGCCGAGCCGAGCCAGATCGGGCTAATAGATCGAAAAAATGGATCGTGTTAATAGGCTAATGGATTAGGCTAACGGGTTTTTTTAATTTTAATTTTAATTTTTTTTCACTTTTTTTTTTTTTTTACCTCATAACTATTAAAGTGAACGGGCCAAACGGATCGGGCTAATAGGCGGACTGGATTGGACCGGGCTACGGATTAGGTCGCTAATTGAACTCGGATCGAGCCGGCCCATTGGACAAAAAAAACCTTTAGTCCAATCCGTCCATTTACTATGGATCGAATCAGCTCAGTCCATTAGTTATCGGACCAGATCGGGCCTGATCTCTTAACTTATCGGACCGATCAACAAGCCAAATGAGCGGCCTGTTCATTTTGACACCACTAGATAATGTCTTAGGTTTAAATCCTCTTCCTTTTGAAAAGGGAAAAGTTGTTCCCATTGTATAGTCCAATGATTCGCTAGAGTTAGAGAGAGAGAGAGAGAGATGGCAAAGCTTCATTTGGGGTTGCTTTTAGTCGGTCCAAAATGACGTCTTTTGCCATCTGTAACACTTTTTTGATAAGTTTAGGTAAAATGTTAAAAGTGATTAAAAAGTTAAAAAAAAATGATTTTAGCCTACTTTGCTTACCATAAGCTTTTGCTCAAAACTTGTCCCACAAGTTCCAAAAAAAAAAAAAAAAAACGGAGTATATTTTTGAAATGCAATTCAATTCTAAAGCAAAAATTAATTTTACCTAACAATAAAAGCAAAGGGTAAAGTAAGAAAGCAAAAGGAAAAGTAAAAACTATTCCACCAAACGTGGCCCTGAATTTTATCCCAAACTCTAAAATACGTTGCGTACGGATTGGAAAATTTTGGAGTCCTTGAATATTCTTATTATGCAAGTAGGACTACATTTCCCGTCTTCAACACGCTTTCAACAATAATTGGCGAGAATTAGGATTCCGTCGGAATTCGGAATTCGGAATTCCAAGGCCAATTGAGATTTAAGGAGCACTCGATGTCACCCATGTTTGATTGGATTACGTCCAAGGTTTGTGGAATTCCAAGCCCATTTTTAAAATAGAGTAGCACTTGGATGTAAGTTTCCCTCCTCAATTTTTCAATCTTGTATTGCTTTTATGAATAAATTGACTTATAAATGGATAAGGTTTGATATCTTGTGCTCTACGGAAGAAAAAATGTTTGATATCTTGTGTCGTAATTTTTGGCACAATTCTCTATAAATAGAAGTTCTTTTTGAAAAAGTGATTCTTAGTATGAATTTTTTTGAATAGTCATTCCAAAAAAAAAAAAAAAGAGTTTTATACTATTCCATTTTAAAAGTCTTTTTGTATAAAAAAGTATGGAAGTTATACTTTATATAAACGTGGATTTTCAAAAGTAATTTTTTTAACTTCTTTAAAAGGACTTCTAAATAACTGACATTTAATTTCATAAAAGTCTATTTTGAAGAGTTCATCAAACACTTACTTTTTTTTTCCAATATGACTTCTAATTTTAGGAAACCCATTTGTAGCATCCCCAAAACTACGCCGAATGCGACCCTAATCTGGTGTGTCTATAAAGTTAGGACTCTTTGATAAACTAATTTGAAAGTTTAACTAGTTGAAGATAAATTTAACTAATTTTTATTTTAATATTATTTGATAAGTCTCTTTTTTATGTAAACCTATTCAACTTTGTATAGAAAAAGATGCATAAACATAGGTCTCTTGTTTTAAAAATCAATGGTAAGTTGGTTTATACATTATATAAAAACTATATACCAATAAAATGTTAAAGACTTATCTTAATCCAATTTCCAAAATTCCTAAACAGACCCTTAGAAACATTAAATATGGTTTGAACTTGGGTCCAGATTATTACTCCCTCCGTTCTACAAAGATAGGACTTCTTTTCTTTTTTGGCTGTCCTAAAATGATAGTCCATTTTGAAAAGTCAAATTATATTTCTTTTAACTTTCCCATATTACCCTCTATTGTTCCAAAAAGACCTTGACATGACACCAAATGTAATTGTAAAAAAAGGGTCGTTTTAGAAATAAAAGGTAAAAAAGATCACAAATCAATGCATTAATGAGTTTTCTTAATATGCGTGTTTTTTGGAAGAGACCTATTTTAATGGGACGGAGGGAGTATTATTCAAAATTAAGGAAGCTATTTAGCAAATTTAAAACTCTGACTAGATAAGAATCAATGAGCTTGATTGATTTTTATTTTAGTAAAATTTGGTAAGTCTCTCTCTCTCTCTCTTTTTTTGTAAATCAGTTCAGCTTTATATGAAATTAATGCATAAACATAGTTTTCTTCAAATCAACTATAAGCAATTAGATAATAATAAAAAATTGGACCTCACTTGATTCAATTTTCAGAATTTGCAAAGGAATGTATAACCTGATTAAATTTTCTTAAAATCAACTCTAATGGCTGGATCCATTTTTTGGATCAGCTCCAATGAAATGCATAGTAATTTGAATCCAAGTACTTTAATAGTGCACGATCCATTTTTTGGCTTCTCTCTACATCTCTCTAAAAAAGAAAGCTAACCAAAAGCTTCAATACAGAGAGACCATTTTGAAAGGAGCCCAAGTTTTTTAGAGAGAGAACATCTCAGGAACAAATGGGAAATGGGTTCCTCTCTTCTTACCCCACACAGAGGACACAAGGGATTATAGAATTAGAGCAGTGACAAGAATACCCACAAGCATCTTCCAATATAGAATTTGATGCTTTTCATGAATTCTAGTTTTCCAAATTTTCTTTCTAATTAGATTGCCAATAAGTCATTGAAGTTGCAAAGCATTACTTCTTAAATTAGCATTCAAGAAGAAGAGAAAGTATGCAAATCCTCTCAAATAAGAAGTAACGTCTGCATTAGTGGTTTTTTTTTTTTGTTTTTTAAAATCACTTTTGGATATAAAAATTTCACTTGATTTAAGAGATGGGATGATACTCACTTTTGGACAATTTGAGGGGTGATAGAATAGATGGCAAAGTTTTCATACTAGAATTGATTGTGACAAAAGTTAAGGGACTCCGACTTTTACTACAATAACTTCTAATATGAAAATTTTAATACTTGAAGACATGATTTAAACATAACCATACATGGATATGTAAAGAAATAGTTCTCCGAAAGCGATTTTAGAAAAAATTAACACAAACGGAACCTAAGAAGAATTTGCTTGAACTCCCTCTCTACGGGTTTGTATTAGTCCCATGTCCTTGAACACACTAGATTACTGCGAAGGTTTTTAGGAAAATGCTATTCCACACACTCTTACTGCAATAACTTCTAATATGAAAATTTTAATACTTGAAGACATGATTTAAACATAACCATAAATAGATATGTAAAGAAATAGTTCTCCAAAAGCGATTTTAGAAAAAGTTAATACAAACGGAACCTAAGAAGAATTTGCTTGAACTCCCTCTCTACGGGTTTGTATTGGTCCCATGTCCTTGAACACACTAGATTGCTGCGAAGTTTTTTTAGGAAAATGCTATTCCACACACTTATTTCATATGTTTTTGACCACCCATCTAATGTGGATAAATCGTCTTTATAGTTTTGAAAAAAAATAAAAATTTTACTTTTATGGGTAATCTATACTTTACTATCTTAAACTTTGTTGATTGTTTCAATTCAGGACACAAAATTTTGAAAATGCACGATTTAGGACAAATTTTAAAAACTTAGTTTCAATTAAGGACAACAATGGACGGCCATCCAATTTCACTAACGGAGCATCATGTGCGCCTCACGTGCTTGTTGAGCTAGAATCGTGCATTTTCAAAGTTTGTGTCCTGAATTGAAACAATCAGAAAGTTTAAGGTAGTAAGGTGTAAATTATCCTTTTTTTATTGAAGAAAACAATATATCATATGCCTAGTAAGATGAGATGGAATATATGGATGAAATAGTCCAGTGAATTTATACTGCCTGTAAATTTCTCACTTTGTTGAGTGGGTGAGGGTACCTTTGTGGGGCTAAAGCCACATCTATAGGTGTGTTCACTATGGATTAGGTTCCCACTTCATGACAACTTGGGTTGGGCTACTTGGTTGGGCTATTAGCCCAACCCAAACCTTATAATTTTAACAACAATATTACATAATCTAGAATATGTTTTACCATTCTTTTTACCATTATTTTTACTATCCGTTTTCAAAACACCAATGTAGGTCAAATATTTTGAGAAATTGATCGTTGGATTAGATATTCTTCTTATACAAGTCATATATGCCAAAAGCCATATTGATCCAACGGTCATATTTTAAAAAATCTCACATTAAAAAACTGCGATGTTTTTAATTATAATAATTTTTCATAGTGGCATTTTTCAGAAACCAACCGTTAGATTACTGTGATTTTTGGCATACGTAATGTATATAAGTAAAATATGTAATCCATTGGTCAGTTTCTCAAAATATTTGACCTACATTGGTGTTTTGAAAGTGGATGATAGAAATAATGGTAAAAGGAATGGTTAGGGGAACCTGTCCCGTTTTATAATTAATCCGGTTACGGGTATGTTCAGACTGGGCTAGCATTTTATCCGAGCTAGCTCCAAGCCCAAACTCAAATTTGGGGCTGAAACATAGTCAAGCCCAGCCTAGCCCAAAATTCAACCACCCATATAGATTTGTTGTCCTGGAGGAAGTTGTATCCTGCTGTGGCAGAATATATGGCTGAGATCAGGAGCAGAACTAGGATTTTATTTTGAGGGGGGCCAAAATTTTAATGTAGGATAAATATTTTTTTTTATATGAAAGTGGCGTAAAATAACCATTTTTATAATGCGTAGAATTATAATTTTACAAAATATTAGTACCAGAATCGCAATACCAAAAAATTCATACAAATTTATTTGGCGACGATAGTATTCAACCCAAGAATTCGAAATGTTAATTAGTATTTCCATCCGAAATCAGTATAATCCATAAGAACTTGTTAAAGTTCGTGGTCTATAGTTCAAAATAACCTATTTTAAGGTCATATTTTTCCTTAAAATTAAATTGAGTAAAGCTCTCTCATTTTAAACAATTTTTGGGTTATTATATATATATTATATATATGATTTAAGTTTGCTCAAATTTTTTTTGTAAGAAATGAATTGTTCTCACCTTAATTGAGTAAGGTAAAAATATAAATGTATGATGTTTGTGTGAGCCTCTAGCCGAAATTCCCTCTTTTTCCTTAACATTCACTCTAATGTACTCTCTTTTTCTTTTTTCTTTTCGACGGCTGCTTCAATCAATTTCCAAAATTTTAATTTTAATTTGTTCCTTCAATTTTATTGTTATATATATCAAGGGTGCCGGTCTTTAGAGTGGTTGTGTAATATATACAATATATAAAAGAACATAAATGCGATTATAAGGTGCACCTAAAGTGACCTCAATAGGGCCAAACATAGAGGATATTTTGAAAAATTGACTGTTAGATTAGATGAACTACTTATCAATTTCATGTTCACAAAAAATCATTGTGATCCAATGATCGGTTTATAAAAAACTTACTAGGAAAAAATTGCAATATTTAGAAGAACAAAAATGTCACAATTTTTCATAGTGACATTTGTAAAAAACCGACCATTGGATCATTGTGATTTTTGGCGAACATGAAGTTATTAAGCAACTCATCTAATCTATTGGCCAGTTTTTCAAAATATGCTCTACATTTGACCATATTGAAGTCATCTTACGCAACTTTGTGTAAGGTACTCTTTTTAATAGCATCGCTTATATATATATATATATATATATATAGAGAGAGAGAGAGAGAGAGAGAGAGAGAGAAATTTTCCAAAAAGTCAGGGGGGCCATGGCCCCCTCTTCCCATATTTATTAGAACCGGACCGGACATCGACCCAGACAAGAGGCCGGATTGTCGGTTCACTGGTTCAATCACTGGGTCAACGGTCGGACCGCTTAATTATAAAATATATATTATTTTAAATTTATTTGAGATTTTTACAAGTATATGACTGTAATAAGGTTATATTTTATATAATGTATTATAATGACAATAAATAAAGCATAGCCTAGTGGTAAAGGCTCCCATCCTCTAGGTTGGGAATCCAAACCTCAATGAATGCAATTTTCTTTAAAAAAATTTTGGATTATTAAATGACCGGTCCGACCGGTCGGTTCACACTGGTTTTCAAAGGTTCAAGCGGGTCACACCGGTTCAATTGCATTTCCGGTCCAATTACTAACCCAGACCGGTTAGGGGTCCGGTTCACCTGACCGGTCCGGGTCTGATAACTATGCCTCTTCCCTTTCCTCTAGTTCCGCCCCTGGTTGAGATATAACAATTCCTAAGGAGTAAATATGTAAATACTATGAATCCTCTAGTCTCAGTGTGGATGTGTTATACCATAAATAAATTTTGGGCTATATAAAATGGGCTACATAAATTCTAAGTAGGCTTATTTATTGAGCCACATGGAATTTATGATCCAGCAAGTTGATTAAAGGTCCAGTGAAATCAAAATTGGCTTTAGATTTTGACTTAGTCAAAATTGAAGTTAGAGAGAGAAGTTAAAGAGGAGTGGTCCTTATTTTATGAGACTTATTCCAACAGTTCAACAAAGTCAGCAGTAAAGACCAAGTATTTGAATAGCCCAATCCAGTAGCAGAGTAAGGACACGCATGGGAGGCCAAATTCTAAAATCAGCATCAGTTGAGCATCAAATGAGCATCAAACCGGCGCCAAATCAGTAAGAGATCAAGAGGGAAAAATCAACAAATTAACCGTTGGACTAAGTCAGCAACAGTTACTATTTTTAAGGAGGTGGCAGCATGTTTTGAGGAAGCACAACAGCCATATCTGGACGTGGCCAGCAGCTTCAACTTTTGTCTATAAATAGGAGAAGGAGGACTGAAGAAGAGAATCACTCAACATCACCAAAAACTACCTGCTAGTTTACTTTTATCTAGTTTAGCTTCTAGTAATTTCAGTTTCAGCAATTGTTATTTATTCTTATTAGCTGTAATCAGTCCTTTATTTCATGGTAATCTACTGCACTTCTTCATAGAGTAGCTCTCTTTAATTTCAATTAAGTTAGCCTGTCTCTAATTTAATTAGTTTAGTTTACTGTTACTTGCTTTTAAATTAGTTCATTCTATATACTTAGTTTAATTGCAATTTCTTCTTCTCTCTCTTCATTTCATTCTGTGATTTTATTTTTAAAGTCCTATTGGCCAGCCATAGGCAAGAAAGAACCCTGATAAAGGGAAGAACCCCACCCCTTACACAATCGCCTACTTTCTTTTCATCCAATCTCGATTTGGAGGTGGCTTATTGATCGGTCGAAAATCAATATTGATTGATTTCTTGGCTTTCTTCTGATCAATCGGCGCCCGGGGTCGAAAGGATTGGCTTGATTCTGAACTATTCTAGTTCTGGCACGCCCGCGTACACCGAAGGCCAATTTTTGTGCAAACAGGATGACATGCCTTTGATTGAATCGAGAAAAAGACTTAGTTTGGTGAGCGTAAACTAATCAAAAATACGCCTTACCGCAATAAAAAAAAAAATGTAAATGAATTTTACATTTTTTTTTGCCCATTTTATTTTATTTTTTCATAGTGAAGGAAAATTATTGAACTGGATAAGCTGAAGTATGGGCTTTGTGGATTCGGTTCAGGTTACGGCAGCCCCATGTAGAGCCTTTATATAAAGGATTTTTTTATTTTTTTTTTCGGTTTAGCGTATAACTCATTAACATATACATACATCCCAGGGGCACTCTGAAACTAACATAAGCTTATCTTATTCATCACCTCTTAAAAGAGTACCTATCATTGGAGGAGTGGAGTTTATATGGGCTTGTGTAACTAAGAAACCAATATGGAACTATCAATGATTGTATTTGAAACCATTTGCTTCAATTCTTTACCAGCACTACTAGCCCTTGTGGCTTAGTAGTATCTATCTTTTACAAGATAACGTCTTATGTTCAAATCCTCTTCCTTTTGAAAAGGGAAAAGCTGTTCCCATTGTGTAGTCCAAAGATTCGCTGGAGAGAGAGGGAGAGATATGGCAAATGTCTTTTGGGATCGGTAATGTTAAAAGATTTGCTCCGCATCGGTTTCTCACACCTAGGGGTGTTCAAAAAACCAACCAAACTGGAAAACCAAACCAAAAGGCTGGTTTGGTATGGATTTTTGGTAATTTGGTTTGGATTGGTTTGAATTTTTATTTTTTTCCCCGGTTTGGGTTGGTCCGGTTTAGTCACTTTCCAAACCAATATAACACGGACCAAACCGGTATAACTTAATATATATAATTTATTATAAATACAACGAAAAGTCAAAAAGACAAAAACCTAAATATACCCTTCAGGCCTTCATTCCTTTAAGGCTTTAGTGCCATCTTTCTTCATCCAGTTTATATTCATGTCTACAAAATTGTCCTCTGCCTTCACCTGATTTTTGAACAACCTTAGTGGGGACTTCAACATTGCAATCCTGATTTCACATTAGATAATCCTTGCCTTTTATTTTACTATCCGGCCAAAAACAAATATATAAACATGTACATATCAATATACATAAATGATCCATTATAAACATCTGCTTTTTTGTAGAATAGATACTTTGGTTTAAAAGATTTTGCAAAATATGAATTTTTGTGAAATCTGATTTCAAAACCGGTCAAACCAAACTGGAATGATTGGTTTGGTTTGATTTGGTTTAATACTTTAAATGGTCTAGTCTGGGTTGTGAAAAATACAAACTGCAATTTCCGGTTTGGTCTCAAAATTAAGGCTAAACCACCCAAACTAGACCCATGAACACCCCTACTCGCACCACCTAAACTTAATTAATAAGTTTTAGAAATCCTCTATTTGGTAACTTAATTTATTGATTTAGTAACTTAAGTTATTGAGTTGGATCTGGTGGATCCTGTTTCTAACAGGTAATGCTACCGTGCTTAGCATAAGCTTTTGCGCAAAACTTGTTCCACAAGTAGAAAAAAGAATAAAAAAAGTACATTTTTGAAATGCAATTCAATTCTAAAAGCAGAGGGTAAAGTAAGAAAGCAAAAAGGAAAAGTAAAAAACTATTCCACCAAACGTGGCCTTGAATTTTATCTAAAACTCTAAAATACGTTGCGTACGGATTGGAAAATTTTGGAGTCCTTGAATATTGTTATTGTGCAAGTAGGACAACATTTCCCCGTCTTCAACACGCTTTCAACAATAATTGGCGAGAATTAGGATTCCGTCCGAGGTTGGAATTCGGAATTCGAAATTCGGAATTCCAAGGCCAATTGAGATTTTAGGAGCAGCAGTTGATGTCACCCATGTTTGAGAATGGATTACGTCCGAGCAGGGCCGGCCCTGGGCTTTGGGTGGCTTGAAGCGGCTACCTAAAAGGGGCTCCTCTACATGTAAATTCTAAAGAAAACTTGTATCTTAATTACTACGTTAAAGATTTTAGTTTCTTATAAAACAAGATCTATTATAGCATATTATAGCAGGGAAAATAGTTAAATAGAAAAGGATTTTCAATTGGCTCACTCCAAACCTCAACAAGACATCAACAAGAAATAATTACTTCATTGTAGAACATACCATGTAAATGTTGTAGCTAACCAATATGATCTTTGTCCATTAACAAAATAGTATCTCCATTTTCTTCCACTGCACTCGAAACGAAAAGCAAAAAAGAATAAAAAGAATAAAAAATCATTGTATCATGGAATTGCCCAAAAAAACAATTTCAAATATAAAACAATATTTATGACCAAATGATGAATCCTACAATAAGAAAATAATAAAATCAAATAAATTGTCTTCTTTGTTTACTGAAAAAAAAAATCCTAAAATTTTAATTTAATTCCCAAATTAGAAGCCCTAAAATAAAAACCTAAATAAAAAATTTTAATATCACAACAAGTTAATAACAATAATAAATTCATATTATCATTAAGTAAGCCAAAAACCCTAAAATTAAAACCCTAAATCAAAAATCCAAATCTCACAATAAGTGACCATAATAAATTAATACAATAAAACAAAACAATCCTAATGATTATCTAAAAAAAAAAAAGTTAATCTCATAATAAATCAATAATAACAATGATAATAGGATAAAAGAGATTCAAAAGAGAGATAAAAAAAAATTATAAATACCTAAGAGAGAGAGAGAGAGAGGGCGGATAAATGCAAATGTCGTGGCTCGTGGAGCCGTGAGAGGAAGTGGGAAATGGGAAGTGGGAAAAGAGAGTCGTGACTCGTGAGTTTCTGGAGCACACTGGAAGCTGGAAGGTGTTGATTGTTGAGGGAAGGGTAAAGTTTAGTTTAGTTATGGGTTGTCTTTTATTTGGGCCTGAGGGAAGGGTAGAGTTTAATTTAGTTATGGGTGGTCTTTTATTTGGGTTTGAAATGAGGGATTGGGCTTAAAAGGGAGTGGGTCTAATTTGTGGCATGTTTTTTGGACTTAAATGGCTTTTTGCTTGGACTTAAAATGAGGGATTTAATTTGTGGTCTATTGGCCCTATTGTATGACTTAGAATTAGGGGGCCTGTTTTTTGGGCTTCAAATTGGGGGCTTAAAGCAGCTGCTTTAGCAGCTTTAGCCCAGGGCCGGGCCTGCGTCCGAGGTTTGTGGAATTCCAAGCCCATTTTTAAAATAGAGTAGCACTTGGATGTAAGTTCCCTCCTCAATTTTTCAATCTTGTATTGTATTTGTGAATAAATTAACTTATGAATGGATAAGATTTGATACCTTGTGCTCTACGGTAGAAGGTTTGATATCTTGTGCTCTACGGAAGAAAAAAAATGTTTGATATCTTGTGTCGTAATTTTTGGCATAATTTTCTATAAATAGAAGTCATTTTTTTAAAAAGTAATTCTTACTCTGATTTTTTTTTAAAGTCATCCACAAAACAAAAAAAAAAAAAATTGATGTTTGATACTATCCCATTTTGAAACTTTTTTTGTATAAAAAAATATATAAATTATGCTTTTTATAAATGTGGGTTTTCAAAAGCGATCTTTTTTAACTTATTTAAAATGGCTTCTGAGTAACTGACATTTAATTTCATAAAAGTCCATTTTAAAGAGTTCACCAAACACATACTTTTTTTTCCCCTCAAAATGACTTTTAATGTTAGGAAACTTACTTGTAGCCTTCGAAAAGCTACGCCGAATGCCACCGTAATCTGGTGTGTCTATAGAGTTAGGACTCTTTGATAAATTAATTTGAAAATTTAACTAGTTGAAGATAAATTTAACTAATTTTTATTTTAATATTGTTTGATAAGTCTTTTATTTATTTATTTATTTATGTAAATCTATTCAAGTTTGTATAGAAAAAGATGCATAAACATAGGTCTCTTTTTAAAAAAAAAAAATCAATGGTAAGTTGGTTTATACATTATATAAAAACTATATACCACTAAAATGTTAAAGACTTATCTTAATACAATTTCCAAAATAACCATTTTTATAATGTGTAAAATTATAATTTTACAAAATATTAGTACCAGAATTGCAATACCATAAAAATTCATACAAATTTATTTGACGATGATAATATTCAACCCAAGGATTCGAAAGGTTAAATAATATTTCCATCCGAAATCAATATAATCCATAAGAATTTGTTAAAGTTCGTGGTCCATAAATAACCTATTTTAAGGTCATATTTTTCCTTAAAATTCAATTGAGTATAGCTCTCTCATTTTAAACCTTTTTTGGGTTATTATATATATGTTATATATATGATTCAAGTTTACTCAAAACAATTTTGTAAAAAATGAATTGTTCTCACCTTAATTGAGAAAGGTAAAAACATAAATGCATAATGTTTGTGTGAGCCTCTAGCCGAAATTCCCTCTCTTTCCTTAACATTCTCTCTAATGTACTCTCTTTTTCTTGTTTCTTTTCGATTGCTACCTCAATCAATTTCCAAAATTTTAATTCTAATTTGTTCATTCAATTTTATTGTTATATATATCAAGGGTGCCGGTCTTTAGAGTGGTTGTGTAATATATACAATATATAAAATAACATGAATGCGATTATAAGGTGCACCTGTAGTGACCTCAATAGGGTCAAATGTAGAGGATATTTTGAAAAATTGACCGTTAGATTAGATGAACTGCTTATCAATTTCATGTTCGCAAAAAATCACAGTGATCCAATGGTCGGTTTATAAAAAACTTAGTAGGAAAAATTTGCGCTATTTAGAATAACAAAAATGTCACAATTTTTCACAGTGACATCTGTAAAAACCAACGTTGGATCATTGTGATTTTTAGCGAACATGAAGTTATTAAGCAGCTCATCTAATCTAACGGTCAGTTTTCCAAAATATGCTATACATTTGGTCCTATTGAAGTCATTTTACGTAACTTTGTGTAAGGTACTCTTTATAATAGCATCCCTTAATATTAATATATATATATATATATAGAGAGAGAGAGAGAGGGAGAAATTTTCCAAAAAGGGGGGGGAGGGGGCATGGCCTCCGGCCTCTTCCCTTTCCCTTAGTTCTGCCCCTGGTTGAGATATAGCAATCCATAAGGAGTAAATATGTAAATAAATTTACCGTGAATCCTCTAGTTCTAGTGTGAATGACATGCCTTTGATTGAATTGAGAAGAAGATTTAGTTTGGTGCGCGTAAGCTAATCTAAGATACTCCTTACCGCAATACAAAAAAAAAAAATGTAAATGAATTTTTTTTTGCCCATTTTATTTTCTTTTTTCATAGTGAAGGAAAATTATTGAACTGGATGAGCTGAAGTATAGGCTTTGTGGATTTGATTCAGGATAGGGCAGCCCCATGTAGAGCCTTTATATGAAGGATTTTTTTCTTTGGTTTGTTTAGCGTATAACTCATTAACATATACATCCCAGGGGCACTCTGAAACTAACATAAGCTTATCTTATTCATCACCTCTTAAAAGAGTACCTATCTTTGGAGGAGTGGAGTTTATATGGGCTTGTGTAACTAAGAAACCAATTTGGAATTATCAATGATTGCATTTGAAACCACTTGCTTCAATTCTTTACCAGCACTACTAGCCCTTGTGGCTTAGTAGTATCTATCTTTTACAAGATAACGTCTTATGTTCAAATCCTCTTCCTTTTGAAAAAGGAAAAGCTGTTCCCATTGTGTAGTCCAAAGATTCGCTGGAGAGAGAGAGAAAAAGAGAGAGAGATGGCAAAGCTTCATTTGAGTTGCTTTTAGTTTGTACAAAATGTCTTTTGGGATCGATAATGTTGAAAGATTTGTTCTGCATCGTTTCTCACACCACCCAAACTTCATTAATAAATTTTAGAAATCCTCTGGTAACTTAAGTTATTGAGTTGGATCCTACTGGATCCCTGTTTCTAACAGGTAACACTAATGTGTGCTCAGCATAAGTTTTTGCTCAAAACTTGTTCCACAAGTAGAAAAAAGAAGAAAAAAAAGTACATTTTTGAAATGCAATTCAATTCTAAAAGCAGAGGGTAAAGTAATAAAGCAAAAAGGAAAAGTAAAAGTACTAAAAACTATTCCACCAAACGTGGCTTTGAATTTTATCCCAAACTCTAAAATACGTTGCGTACGGATTGGAAAATTTTGGAGTCCTTGAATATTGTTATTATGCAAGTAGGACTACATTTCCCCGTCTTCAACACGCTTTCAACAATAATTGGCGAGAATTAGGATTCCGTCCCAGGTTGGAATTCGGAATTCGGAATTCCAAGGCCAATCGAGATTTTAGGAGCAGTCGATGTCACTCATGTTTGAATGGATTACGTCCGAGGTTTGTGGAATTCCAAGCCCATTTTAAAATAGAGTGGCACTTGGATGTAAGTTTCCCTCAATTTTTCAATCTTGTATTGTGGGAAGAGTTTGGCTGCTTGTCATGTATGGTGCGGATTTTTTTTTTTTATTTGGCCTTTTGGCCAACATAAATTAGGTGTTTTGAAAAATTGACCGTTGGATTGAATATTATTCCTATGTACTACAGGCATGCCAAAAATCACAGTGATCTGACGGTCGATTTATGAGATACAAACTGGAAAATTTTAACAGTTTGTATACAGTTAAAATTTCCACAGTCTGTATCTCATAAATCAACTGTCAGATTACTGTGATTTTTGGCGTGCCTGTAGTACATAGGAATAATATTCAATCCAACGGTCAATTTTTCAAAACACCTAAGTTACGTTGTCCAAAAGACCAAATAAAAAAAAATCCGCACCATACATGACAAGCAGCCAAACCAAGCTCCTTGTATTGTATTTATGAATAAATTGACTTATGAATGGTTATGGTTATGGTTTGATACCTTGTGCTCTACGGAAGAAAAAAAATGTTTGATATTGACTTATGAATGGATGGGGTTTGATATCTCGTGCTCTACGGAAAAAAAAATGTTTGATATCTTGTGTCGTAATTTTTGGCACAATTTTGTATAAATAGAAGTTGTTTTTGAAAAAGTAATTTTTACTATGAATTTTTTTGAAAAGTCATTCAGAGAAAACTAAAAACTAAAAATGATGTTTGATACTATTCCATTTTAAAAGTCTTTTTGTATAAAAAAATATGAAAGTTATCCTTTCTATAAATGTGGGTTTTCAAAAGTAATCTTTTTTAACTTCTTTAGAAGGACTTCTAAGTAACTTACATTTAATTTCATAAAAGGCCATTTTGAAGAGTTCACCAAACACGTACCTTATTTTATTTTATTTTTATTTTTTATTTTTTTCAAAATGACTTTAAGTGTTAGGAAACCCATTTGTAGCCTCCCAAAAGTTACGCCGAATGCCACCCTAATCTGGTTTTTCTATAAAGTTAGGACTCTTTGATAAACTAATTTGAAAGTTTAACTAGTTGAAGATTAATTTAACTAATTTTTATTTTAATATTGTTTGATAAGTCTTTTTTTATGTAAATCTATTCAACTTTGTATAGAAAAAGATAGGTCTCTTTTTAAAAAAATCAATGGTAAGATGGTTTATACATTATATAAAAACTATATGCCAGTAAAATGTTAAGACTTATTTTAATACAATTTCCAAAATTCCTAAACAGAACCTTAGATACATTAAATATGGTTTGAGCTTGAGTCCAGATTGTTATTATTCAAAATTAAGGAAGCTATTTGGCAAATTTAAAACTCTGACTAGCTAAGAATCAATGAGCTTGATTGATTTTTATTTCAGTACAATTTGGTAAGTCTCTCATTTTTTTGTTTTTGTAAATCAGTTCAGCTTTATACGAAAATTAATGCATAAACATAGTTTTCTTCAAATCAACTATAAGCAATTAGATAATAATAAAAAATTGGACCTCACTTGATTCAATTTTCAGAATTCGCAAAGAAATGTATAACCCGATTAAATTTTCTTGAAATCTACTCTAATAGCTGGATCCATTTTTTTGGATTCAAATCCATTTTTTGGATCAACTACAAAGAAATGCATAGTAATTTGAATCCAAGTACTTCAATAGTGCACGATCCATTTTTTGGCTTCTCTCTACATCTCTCTCTTCCTTTAAACCAAGCATAAATTTCTATATGCACTTTTATGTGTCTTAGAGAAAAATGAATCCACCCAAAATAGAATCCAAATTAATTTGGATCAACTTTTAAATCCAATCAATTTTTGATTCAGTTATAAATCCACCATTGGGGCAAATGTTTTTGCATTTGTATTCAAAAAATGAATCTAAAACCAGTTTTGAAACCACCGTTGGAGATGACCTTTGAGCATCGATCTCAAATGATATTAGCATCTAAATAGGTTAAGCTCGATCTAATGGTATGTTATTTGGGGATTCAAATTTTGGCATGCACATAAGATTTGCCAAATTTGGCATTTCGTATGTTATTTGTGCCATGTCATATTTTTTCTTTAAAAAATAAAAAAAATATCAAAATATAACATTAATGCATTGGAGCACATATATATTAAAATTTGACATTATTTACTGCAAGTATTTAAGATGCCAAATTAAATTTTGCCTTTGACACATCTTATATTATGAATGAATGCATGTATTGAACATCCTCGTAGAGTCGCTCTCAAGTCTCAAACCTATGTAGCTCAAGTTGGCACATGTATATAGAAAATTTGAGCCCAATTAAATTCCCAACTGCCAAACAGCCAGAAAAATTAAACTTAATGACAAAACAGTAGTCAGGCTGCTTAAAAATATGAACTTCATTTCTGTCAACAAGTCACCCCTCTAGTGCTTCTAGCTTAGCTACTTGCTAGTCTGCATGTGGTCATTAATGTTGAAAATGCTATCATACATCCAGTCAAAGAAAATTCAGTACGTAGTTTTCTGAGAAGAATCAGTCCTCGACAAGTCGACGGCCCCATCAAGAAATTATATGTGAACAGGGAAGCTTCAAGGAAGCTGCAATGGTGGGTGGAAAAACATTTTTTTTGTTTTTCAAAAACAACGTTTGCGTCGTGGATGGGGCCAATGCCGTAAGCTGAAATTACTTGGTATCTTCCCTCACCTCTCAAATCCCAATAGTTTTTTTAAAAAAATATGCAAGTTGTGCTTGGTACGTTGTTTTCAATAATTGTTATTGTTTTTTTCTTGTTGAAAATGATCCTTTTTCCAAGGGACGAAGAGACTGCAGGCTTAATTGGCAAGTAAAAAAGAATTGGAGAAAGTAAAATACTAAAATAGTGTGGGGGAAGAACTTGCATGGTGAAGTTCTTTAATTTTCCGGGAAAATGTGTTTTAATGCATTGATTTGGATTTTGTTTTAATAAAAGAATTAAGTCAATTAACCATGCATAGTAGGTTCGGCAAGGTGGAAAAATGCGACATTTTTTTTTTTTTTTTTAATTTCATTTATCCTCCCTAACTTGGATTTTGGGGACTACGGCATTTTTTTCCTTAAGGTTTTCCTCATCAGTAACCAACTAACCAACAATCTTCTCATGCTAGTGTGAGAAAATGATCATAGCTAGTCTCTATCAATGAATGCCGTGTGTGTGTTTTCCTTACTAGCTACTTGCTTTATTATTATTTTTATTGCTCGTTCCCAAAATATTAGTGTGGGTCTAATATTTTAAGAAATCGATCATTGGATTAGATATTATCTACTTATGTATGTCATGTATACCAAAAAACACAATGATCCAACGATCGGTTTGTGAAAAATATCACTTTGAAAAATTATTATATTTAGATATTTTAAGAAATAATGCAATTTTTTAAGAAATAATGGAATTTTGTATTCATGAGAGTTAAAAATAATGGTAAATTAGCGGTTTGGGAAACCTATCATGTGGACGGAATATGTTTCTCTTACCACTTATTTTTTATTATTTTTACCGCTTGTTCTCAAAACATCAATATGAATTGGATATTTTGAGAAATTTACCTTTAAATTAGATACCTTTCTTATTTATTCGATTACTGATCTTTTAAATATTTTTGGTGCATGTATGATCTATAACTCTGAAATTTCAACTTATAATCTATAAATTTGAATATATATATATATATATGCGCGCGCGCGCGCGTGAGAAGTGTGAGTGAGAGAGAGAGAGCAATATAAGCTTTTTTCGCAAAAAGAAAAGCAAAAAACTTTAATCACCTTTACTAGAAAAAAAAAAAAAAAAAGCATGGTACTAATTCAGAAAGCAGACTGCACGTCTTAAAGAGTTAAAATCGCTTCCACACGAGAGGCATGCCAGAATGTTAAAAAAGTTGTGTCATTGAAACTTCATCTTATTCAAAAGAAGTTGCTCTTATTTTCTTTTAAAAAATAAGTTTTCTCATTGACATTTATAAGAAATTGGTTGTTGGATCACTGTGATTTTTGACATACAAAACATGTATAAGTATAATATATAATTCAACTGTCAGTTTTTCAAAATATGTATCACACTATTATCTATGATATTCATGCTAACATAACCTTATCTAAGCATATGCTGACTCGATCATTCCAACTTATTTATTTATTTATTTATATATTACAATTTTTTTTTTTTTTTTTGCTTTGAATTATAGGAAAGGAACCACTTATCATCTTAAATTATAAAACACATCAAATTGATTTTCTAAAAAAATAATTATGTAACACTTAATTACCTTTTTTCATTAGTACACCATTTGTAAAAATAACCAAGATTGGTCAATATTTTTCTAATCATAGTTTTATCTTTAATTTTTTTATAATTATTATTTATTATTGAATCATAATAATAAAACACTCATTTAAAATTTATTTTTTCACTTAACAAAATTAAAATTCTCATATTTTAGAAATTTTCTTCTACTTTAAAATTTTCTCAAATTTTATTTTTAAAATTTTAATTTTTTTTTTTTTTGTGTGTGTCATTCACATGCCACAGAGAAAAACCTGGTACTTAATTTACATTAATCTTAATCTTGAGAAAATACTAAGAATGTGGAAATTTGGCCAGTCCAATGTGCTCACCCTTGGAAAGTTGCCTTATCTTTTTTCTACTTTTGTTTTTTCTTTTCTCCCCATAAAAAACGCTTGAAAAGCCAATTGTGACGGCCAAATTTGGACACTTGAATTCCAATACACTGAATTCACATTACACTGAATAGTCATATACCCAAATGTACTCTCAACCTTATCCGGCCACCCACCCGTGACGGTACCGACAATTCATTGTCAGCCTCACTTTTGTACTCTCGATAGGTGAGTGATCTCCACCTTTTAAGGGTCATACTAGTCGGCCAAAATATCTGAATACCTTGTCGGCTAAAAAAAAAAAAAAAAAAAAAAAAAAAACCCTTTAAGAGTTGGGAGTGTTTCAATGTAAAAATGGAAGCCTTTTCCATATTCGGTACTATTCTGTTTTAATGGAGAGCTCTCATATTTGATACCATTATGTTCTCATAGACTTTAAATTGAAGGGAAATATGATTTGGATTGTTTGTAAGGAAATGACT
>JAESVK010000826.1:720132-753927 GCA_017140935.1 Hamamelis virginiana
TATATATATATATATATATATATATATATATATATATATATATATATGTATCTGGTTGAGTATATACGTCTGGCTCAAGTGTCCTCTAATTTTGATAAGCTAGCTAGTTTGAGCCAAATTGGATTAGGTTCTTGGCTGGGATGAACAAAACTTGTACATTTACAATTATATATCAATTTATAAATAATTTCAAACCTAAGACCACAGAAACCACAAATATATAACATCAGCTCATATATGAGTCATGAGCCTGTTCTTGACTACGACCTAACTACCTGAGTTTAGCTACCTTTCAAAATGCTGCAGCTAGATTACATTAAATGGTTGAAAATTGATATCCTGTGTTTTGCTTCTACATTAATGGTGAAACATATAGTATATAGAACTACCTTCCAATTTCATTTACACTAATTATTAATTTGTAAACGAATATTTCAGATTAATTATTTCCAATAATTTTTGCTTTGGCTGTAGATTGGTGAAATAATAAATGATCTGAAACAAATTAAGAATACTATTATCATTAATGATTTGCTGCTAGCCCCAATCATGAGTGAAAATTCGATTCTTATGCTTTCATTTCCCAAATCCTACTGGGAAAAACAAAAATTGCAAAGGCAATTTGACAAAAGATTTTCTTAATCTTGTCTTCAGATTTATATTTTTGGGGAGAGCTCAAATTAAAGGGCCTTTTAGGCTGGCTGCTGAACTTAAGGAGGTTGTCCTTTCTCTTTCCTCAAACCTCATTTTTGATTCCTTTCTCAAAGTTCGAAAACTCGAACCTAAGACGAACTTCCACCTCATTTTTGATTCATTCTGGAAGTTCGAAAATTCGAACCTAAGATGTTCTTCCACCTCAAAAGATGAGAGAGATAGATGGGATAAAGTCCTGTAAAATAAATTAATTTTCTATTTTATTTTATTTTATTCTTTTTAATTAATGTTGTATAGAGTACTATAGACTATATATAGTTTAAAGTAGGTTTCTCCCTTGATATGTTCATCATGGGCACTTCAAATATTCCATGATACCTATGAATAAAGAAAGATATCCTGAGGCTTTTAGTAATCAAAATTGAAACTACATAAAGAAAATTTAATAATATATACCAGACAACAAAGATTCAAGTACTAGCTGCTTTTCCTTTTTATTTTCCCCCTTTTTACCAGTCTTATATTCTTTCATGATAGATTCCAAGAAAAGATTATTCTGATCCTGAAAATAACTTTATTAAAATACATGGAACATATGATGCAAAGCAAATAAGAATTATCATAAACAATACAAAAAGGAATGTAAAGTCTCCCTCCATGAAGGATAACAAGGGATCTCAAAAGCAACAACCAGGTTTTGACATTAGAAATTCTGTCACTCAAAACCCTAGCAGTATTAGCATCTTCCTGCTCATTAGATTCCCAAGCATATCTTGACACAAAAAAGTAAAACAATTATTAATTATATAAAACCCTAATACAGAGAGAGAGAGAGAGAGAGAGAGAGAGAGAGAGGGAGGAGCAAATCTTGGGTACCCATGCAAGCAAATATCCAATTGAAGCAAGAAAACAAACTTTATACTAGGTTTTTTGTTAAAAACCCTAATGATTATGTGATCTAATGGAAGAGGAAGAGAAGGTGGCATACTTTGTGATGATTTGGGTGTTTCATGCTCCCATCAACAGTTGAAGCTGCCACATGATCTGATCTCTCCTTGATAAAGAGGAAAGTTTAGATCATGCTGGCAGCTTCAACTGCAAGTGGCGCATGATAGGGGAGAGAGAGAGAGAGAGATCTTCTTTATCCTTCTCTAGGATGCTATAGAGAGGAGGATGAGAGGGATATATAAAGAGGCAAAGGAGATTTTGTTATTAATTATTAGAGACTGAAAAGTTTATAAGATCACTAAAAGCAAAAAAGGAAGAAGCTTATAAGATAATAAATAATTATGTGGAAAAAACAGATGGCAGTGGTCCATGGCAAGACAAATTGAATATTAGTATGCCCACGCCACCACCCTGCAGACAAGTAAGTAGTGAGAGTTTCTAGAATTTACATAGAGCATTTATTACTTTAGGTGAGGGCACCCTCATCTCTCTCCATATATATATATATATATATATATATATATATATATATATATACAGAAATTCTAAGGTGAGGCTGGCCTGACTGTAGTAGCATCCGGTCACCCCCATTTAGGGGGTGATGCAGGTCATGATTTCACATTTCGACCGTTGGATTTCCTATTCGTTCAGTACTTGTCATGCCTGCAAAAACTCACGGTGATCCGACGGTTGGTTTCTGAGAGAACTGTCTTTGAAAAAAACTGGAAAAAAACTGTCATTTTTTAATTCTTTGAATTCCAGTTTTTTTCAAAGTCAGTTTTCTCAGAAATCAACCGTCAGATCACCGTGATTTTTTGCAGACATGACAAGCACTACATGAATAGGAAATCCAACGGTCGAAATGTGAAACCGTGACCTGCATCACCCCCTAAATGGGGATGACAGGATGCTACTATGGTCAGGCTGGCCTAACTGTAGAATTTCTGTATATATATATTCAGTCATTCTATTATAAGGTCGACCTTGCAAGTCGGCTCCATATCTCCAATTTTAGAAGACAGTTCTTAAAACTAACCATTAGATTAGATGCTACCACTCTGTATGTCATGCCTGCAAAAAATCACATTGATCCGACGGTTGATTTTTGAAATATGTCATTGTGAAAATATGTAATTTATTTGTTCTTAAAAAAATCACCATTTTTTTTAACTCCAGTTATTTCAAAAACCAGCCGTCGGATCACTGTGATTTTTTGCAGACATGACATACAGAGTGGGAGCATCTAATCCAGCGGTCAGTTTTACGAACTGTCTTCTAGAATTGAAGATATGGAGCCAACATTGCATAACCTTATGCAAGGTCGACCTTATAATAGAATGACTCTCTCTCTCTCTCTCTCTATATATATATATATGTATGCAAACATCACCCATTAACCAAAAAAGAGTGTAAGACACAAGGACTATATTGGGGGACCATTTGCATGCTTCTTATATGTAGAGGAGAAAGGAAAGGAAAGGAAAGGCATCTCAACCTAACAACATCATGTGACTCTCTCTCTCTCTCTCTCTCTCTCTAGTCTGTATGCTTGTGTGAGATGTAGGTTACGTGATGTGAACCTTCTTCCTTCTATTTAAGTATCTTTTTTCCTTTATTGAGTGATGGTAACCTTTTTCTTTATAAGCATGGAATGCCATTTGTCGGAAGGTTGCTCCCCCTGCATCTAATTGGTGTCAGCTATGCATAGAAAGTAATTTTCTAAAGACACTACTATGAATTAAGTAATATTTTCCAAGTCTTCTTATCCATAAAGTGAACAATCTCATGCATGCAAATAAGAGTGTATATATATATATATATATATATATATTAACAATCTAGTGAGCATATGTTTATATATCTTAGGCAAGTATAAAGCTAATAGATAAATATAAGATACATATTTGAAAAACTGACCATTGGATTAGATATATATTCTGCGGATGTCATGCATGCCAAAAACTATACTAATCCCATCTAGACATCTCAAAATATAGACAGGAAGAACTGTGATTGCTGAAATTTTTCACAGTGACATTTATGAAAAATCGACCATTGAATCACTGCGATTTTTGATATACCTAACATATATGCTTATAGTAACTAATCTAACGGTTTGTTTTTTGAAATATATATCACATACTTATCTATTAGCTTTATGCTTACATAAACTTATAATCGTTAGATCACTGTGATTTTTGACAGACATGACATACATAAGATAATTATCTAATATTCCAACGGTCGGTTTGTCAAAAATACCCATTCCAGTGAAAAGTGGACCTTAAATTAAATTTAAGGAGCGGTCCTTAATGAATGATACACACACACACACACACACACAAAAATGATCTTATCAGCACATGTTGACTTTTGCGAAAGTCAGCATGAAGCTCATTGTCGATTATGGGATGCATATTTTGAAAAGCTGACCGTTGGATTAGATGTTATGCATATATATGTCAGATATGCCAAAATTTACAGTAATCCAATGATCGGTTTTTCAAATATGTCACTAAGAAAAACTGTGACAATTTTCAGTAATCAAAATTTTTTATAATATGTATTTTAAGATGCCTACATCGGATCATTGCGATTTTTGGCAGACATGACATTCATAACAAGGATATCCAATCCAAGTATCCAACGATCTATTTTTCATAATATGCATCCAATAATTTTCTATAAACTTCATACCCATTTTTACAAAAATTAGCATATACTTACTTAGATCGGGACTCCAAATGTATATATATATATATATATACACACACACAAGTATCATGATTTCTGTCCGGAGATACAGGATGGGGTTTGCACAAAAATTCCACATATTAAAGTCATTATGACTTTGACAGTTTGTTGCTTTTTACTTGTTTTGATCCCTTTGGTAGGTTCTGGACAAATGGAGCCAATAGATGCATCCCACTCATCCTCCATATTAAATTATTCAAAAAGTAGAAAATATTCTATTCTAAAGAAAAGTAATTCCTAACAAATTGGCAACAATGAGGTGTTCATAAACCTTGATTAGATTTACACTTTGTATTATAAAAAATCCCCTTTCCCTTTCCCTTTACAATTCTTAAATGATTTTTTTTCCTAACTTACAAAAGCAAAAATGGATTATGATTAGCACTTCATTAATTGTTAGATTAATTCTTATGGGCATAATCATGAACATTGAAGTCGGGAAAATTCCTCCTCTAATTAAAAAATCAATAGAACGACGAGTAGAGACTTGTCAGATAGTCTGGCCAATTAGAACGACGAGAAGTTGGAATTAGGGCCTAGGCTAAGGGCCCATAGTGGGCCGAAGCTCGAGTCTAGGCCTGCCGACACACTGAACAGAGGAAGTTCGTATTGCCGAGCAACCATATATACTTGAGATTCCCATAATCCATTAAGCTTGGCCGAACACTGGATTGCCCGACTAGCTCTAGCTAGTTGAGCTGCTCCCCAGACCGAGAAGGTAATGTAGGTTATTTTTTTCCTCTTTTTAGGGGAATGTTAAGTAGTAGGGGTTGACGTGGGAAAGGGCCAACGCTTAGGCATAAAAGGGGGCCATGGGAGCAATTTCAACTGTGGGTTCAAAAATGAATTTAGGGTTTTTTTTTTTTAACCTAGATGCAAAATTTTTTACTCCAATAATGGATTTAAAATGAACTGGATCTAAAAGTTAATTTAAATTTGAATCCAAGTTTAGTTGGATTCTTTTTTCTCCAAGACAGATAAAAGCGCCTAGACTTGAATTGGGGATTGAAGAGAAAGATATAGAAAAGTGCTAAAAAATGGATCCACCACCATTGAAGCACTTGTGATTCATATTCCTATGAATCTTGTTAAAAGATTTTTCCCATATCGGCTTCTCACACTACCTAAGATTGGTTAATAAGTTTTAGAGACCCTCAACTTGGTAACTTAAGTTAAAGAGTTGGTTCTTAGTTTCTAACACATCTTTCTGTAGCGGGTTCAAAAAATGAATTTGAATCCAAAAATATAAATCTAACCATTGGAGTTGCTCTGAAAGCCGAGCAAGCAATTATTTCAGCACTTCACTACTTCTCAATTTCTCCCCACCTTAAAAGAATGGCTTAGGTTTTAAGAACATTTGATAGTTTTCTCTCATGCATTTGGAGCTTCATTCTCTCCTGTCAAACTCAAACAGAAGAAATTATCACTAGCTCCATCATTTTAATGTGAGATTAATTACATATCAACAAAGATTTAATCCAAATTAGATAATGACTCGAAAACAACATAGGAAGGAATGAAACTCTTATATATGTTTGAATTTTCATAAAACGTGTTAATTAATATAGTTTTTCATTAAGGTTCCCATCATAATAGGCAGAACGGGATGACTGGATTTTAAACTTCTGATTTTGTGTCATTATACCAAATACATCCACTTAATTAGGATAATTTTGAACTAATTAATAATCGTAATATTGGTTTTTAATTAATTAATGAAGATATTTTGAAATACAAGACATCTCAATTCTCACAGCATGTGTATAGGTACTGTACGAAACTAAGGAGTCGGTCCAGATCTAAATATGTGTGGCCTGTGCTGCATGTTAATTGACGCACAATTTGTATACAAAAAAGAATGGCCATAAGCTCAGCAAGCTGTAATATTAGTACTATACCCAACACCTGCACTGACAGCAAAGCAAAACAAAAACTGACCATTTGCATTACCAACAAAACCACCAATACTTGATTTTGGCCAAAAGAAGAAATGTTTGATAGGGCTGGTTGGTGTAAAGGGTTTAGTTTGTAGCTGGTGAATAGCCACTGTCGACAGGTTTTTTTTTTTTTTTTTCTTTCTTTCTTTAAAAGGAAAATGCAGAGATTCCTATCGATGTATGCACTTGCGGCTGTGCTGTGATTTCCATCACTTCTCTTGTGAGTTCACAGTATTTCTATATTGGTAAAAAATACTTTGCACACATGTACTTTTAATTGTGACACATTGACCTTGTAGGATTGATTTATGATATTTTGTACATTTCTGTCAATTAGTCATCTATTTATTTGAGTGAAAAATAATATTAGACTCGTTATTTTTTCATGCAGTATTTATTATATATTAATTATTAATGTGCCTACAAGCATATCGTGAAGTTTCATAATTTTTCTCAGTACATCTTATTTATTGTAAATTTTATATACTGTATGAAGAAAATAATTCATAAAAATTAAAATATATTGAGAAAAATCATAAAACTTCATTGATATGCTTATAGACAAATTATCTAAGATAAATACTGCATTAAAAAAATTAACATATCTAATTCTATTTTTCAAATAAATAAACAAATGGCTAGCCGAAAGAAGGGTGTTACGGTGCAATCTCTCACATTTTAGAAGTATAGGAGTCAATGTATCACAATTGAAAAAACAGGAGTGCAAAGTGTTTTTGACCAATAGTATTGGATAGCAAAATGTGATTTCAAAAAAAAAAAAAAAAAAAAAAAAAAACATAGAGAGAGAACATGATTCATACTTAGAATTTGAATCAAGGTTCAAAATTATAATTTTAATTCAAATTCCACCATAATTGAAATTGAACTAGAATCATAATTTGATGGTTGAATGACACCGAGAACTACAATTTTTCTTTTTTCTTTTTTCTTTTTTTGATAAATGATAGACGGAATCCATCCCTACTGGCCTACCTCTAATATTAACAATTGGGTGTAGATGTATTTTCATGTACATATACTCGAATCCGAAACCTCTCCTCTACAAGTAGTAATACATGCTATCATACCAATAAAGTATCGGCAAATGGCGCAAAGAATTCAAAAAGTTAAAAAAATCTATTGGAATTTTATATTTTATTAAAGAAATGCAATTGTATGTATACTATGTATTATACAAATAGAATTGTATTTGCTGACAGCAGTCCAGACTTACCATTTATGTAAATATTCTATAATATATAGGGTTTGCATCATTATATTATTTAGCGGTAGGAGCATGGTGGCAATGGCGATACTGGTGGTCGGTAACGGTTGCGGTGATAATGATCATATATAGAAGGGGTGACAATTGCAACATCCACAATAGGCGGAGGCATCATAATGGTAGTAGAGGTAGCCGTTAGCGGTAGCTAAATTTCAAAGAGTTCTTTATAATAATTAATGCAGAATTATTATTATTATTTTTTTATTAAAATTTAAATTTCATAAAAGTTAGATTTTAAAATTACAATTCCATTTTCATGAACACTACAATCCAAATTAAAGAAACTAATTTCAATTCTGACTGAATCTTGTGTTTCAAAATCAGACCTAATTGATGATTTGCTCAAAAAGTCTTCCCACGGACCCCAACTGATGGAAGAGATGAAATGATGTTTTCCAAAAGGGACTTGGCATAGGGGGAAAGAGATCGATCGAGAGTATGTATTGCACCAAATTATATAGGTCACAAGTAACCCATCACTCCACCAAAGAATTTCATCCTTTACCAAGTAAGGTTGGCCAAGTGGTTGGGCACTCGGTCCCAAGTTAGCTGCCTCGAGTACAAGTGAAAGATCTCGAGTTCGAGTCCCATCACCTTGAAAAAATTTCTTGGCCAGTTGTTTACCAATGCCCACCCGTCATGACAGTGATTAGTCCCTTAATTGAAAGTTTTGGGGATACACTAGGTTCAGACTAAAAAAAAAAAAAAAAGAATTTCATCCTTGGAGGAAGAGGAGATAATATTTGAGGACGTACCAAGAGAATGGTACGTAGTTGCCTAGCCCAAAATACGTACCGTTTGGTGCAGCAGAAAGTGCCAACTTGATTAATTTAATTTTATTTAAAATTAAAAGATCTATAAAACCTAAATGAAAGCGCTATTCCTACTCCTCCTAGTAAGGACAATTAATGACCCAAATAACCTTCTTACCAAAATTTCACACTTCATAATACTAAAATTATTCTTATTCAACTATCTTTTATTTTTTGAGCGTTCAACTAATTCACTTGCATTGCATTATTTGAATCATTACTATTTATTTTTTAATTTATTAGTGTAGTAGATAGTGTGAATTCCAATTCCAATTCCGATTTATTGGTGTAGTAGATAGTGCCAAATTTTCCTTACCACTATTTTTACAATCCGTTCTCAAAACACTAAAATGATTTGAATATTTTGAGAAATCGGCCTTTGGAATATTAGATATCTATCTTATTTATCTCATGTATGCTAAAAATCACAATAATCCAACGGTTAAATTTTTAAATATGTCATTGTTAAAAACTTTGATGTTTCTAATTAACAAAAAAAAAAAAAAAAAAAAAAAATTTTAAAAAAAATTTTTTTTTTTTATTAAAAAAAAAAAAAAAAAAAAAAACCAATTGTTAAATCACTGTTATTTTTGGCATTGCATACATGACATACATAAGATAAATATCTGATCTAACGGCCGATTTTTTAAAATATTCAACGTCGACTCATAGTAGTATTTTGAGAACGGAGAGTAAAAATAATGATAAAGGGAACAAGGGCCTCTAAATTGAAATTCACACTATTGCACCCAAAAAAAAAAAAACAAATAGAAGTAAAGATTCAAATCATGCAAGTGAATTAGTTGAATGGTCATAAAATAAAAACTAACCGAACAAAGATAATTTTGTTATTTTGAGTAATATTAAATCATAAGTTTTCATATGAAGGTTATTTGGGTCATTGTCTTAATAGGAGTGTGGGGGGCAAAAAGGAGGAGCGCGAACAGCGCCACCCAACCTAGAGCCCATGAAATTTTTAGTTAATATATCATGTTTCATTTGCCAATAACTTGCTTTTCTTTTCTTTTTTCCAAACAATAAGAAAAGATCTTATTGCAAATCTCAAATAACTGATACATTCTTTATTTGATCATAAGCTTAAATCAACGTAACTCCAACCAAAAAACAAAGTGGAGGAGATTCAAACCAAACTATCCATTTGAGTCTCCCTTATTATGTTCCGAAACCATGTATATCAACAGTGTTGGCCCAAAATATACTCTAGAGGGAAGTGAATAGAGTATTGGCAATTAAAAACAATTTACAAATGTAATTTGTGTATTTTTGAAAACTCAAAAAGTTTTTTAACTAGAATACAAAAAGAATCACAACTTAGCAATTTATATAGCAAGTAAATGAATTGTAATACAAGAGATAGAGTTAGAGAGATTCGAACACAACGATTTTTACGTGGTTCGGTCTCCGCCTACATCCACTTCTTAAAATCTCCGTCTAGAAGTTTAATCCACTATCGCAATAGTACTCCTTCAAAGTGGAGAAATCTTTACAATAAATCTCACTTCAGGTGAAGATTAAACCAAACAATTTCTCAAGCTTAAATTTGAACAATAAACTTCAAGCTTTACAAAGGTTACAACCCAACCCTTAGCTCACAAAAGATATAAAGATTTTTGTGTACAATGAATGCTTCAACAAGCTGATTTACACAAGTATAAGCTTAAACTAATAGCTTCTCAAATGATTAATAAAGATAGCTCGAGAGATTTTCACAAAGAAGCTTTGAATAATGAATGTTCACAATGAATGCTCTTAACTATGATAGATTTGTGGTAATAAATGAGAGCAAGAGCTCTATCTATAATGCATTTGGTCTCAAAGGACTGTTTGAAAGCTTCATGGATCTAATTGGTTAAGAAGGGAGCAGCAAGGTGCATTAAATGCTCAGTTTACTAAAAGAGGAATAAGTTTTTTTGCTTTTGTAGAGGAGTTAGTCGAATAGACCAAGGCACTTAGGGCCCGTTTGGAAAGAGAAACAAAAGTAGAAGAGAAGCAAAATCTAGAGAAGCGAAGCAGAAGTCAGTTGCGTTAGGATACTGTATTTTAAAGTGCTTTTACTGCCTGTTTGGATATCATATGAAGAAGTTGCTTTTAATTATGAATTGATAGAATTACCCTTGGCAATAAAATTATTATAATAATTTTATTTATAAGAATAAATAATATGAATGATATAAATAATAAATAATAAATAATTTAAATAATCTTATTTATAATTATAATTTGGGATTCAAATTAGCGGTCCACTTCTCAATAAGGTAGGTGGGATATGTATTTTGAAAAATCAACCATTAGATTAGATGCTCGTATTATGTTTGTCATGCTTGCAAAAAATCACAATGATCCAACGGTTGGTTTATGAGAAAACTAATGGATGGATTAGGTTATTATGTGGGGGATATGAAAGGAATTGTTTTTGTTATTTTTGTAAGGGCAATATTGGTATTAGAAAATGAATGATATCAAAAGCAGAATCACTTTAAGGAAAATCATCCAGCTGGGTGATTCTCAAAAATCAACTTCTTTGGCTTTTTTTTGATTTTAGACGCTGTTTTTTTTTTTTTTTTTTTGCCAAACAGTGCACAAGCAGCTTTTGATGATGAGAAGCACATTCTTTGGCTTTTGCATCTCAATCCAAACGGGCACTTAGTCGACTATTGACTAAAAATTCAAAGCATTTAAGTTTTCCGAACACGATTAGTCGACTAGTAACTTAAAATCACTTAGGAAAACTTTCCAGGCTCGATTAATCGACTGGACTAATAGGGTTAGTCACTTAGTCGACTAGCTTAACTACTTTCACAAAACATGGCTACTGACTTGCAATTAGTCGACTAGAAGGCAAGTTAGTCGACTAAACTTTGGACTAGTTTATAAGTTTAATCGACTAGATTAAGATTTCTCAAAATCATGGCTACTGGGTCATAGTTAGTCGACTAGAATAATTAGGTTAGTCGAATAAATATATTCTAGTTTAAGTTATTTTTCTAAATTTCTTAAATCTAAATCAACTTCAAACATGTAAACCAGTTAACTAAAAGTTCAAAAGCAGAATGATATCAATATTGGTATTAGAAAATGAATAATATCAAAAGCAGAATCACTTTAAGGAAAATCATCCAGTTGGATGATTCTCAAAAATCAGCTTCTTTGGCTATTTTTTGATTTTAGAAGATGCTTTTTTTTTTTTTTTTTGCCAAACGGTGCACAAGCAGCTTTTGATGATGAGAAGCAGCTTCTTTGGCTTTTGCTTCTCAATCCAAACGGGCACTTAGTCGACTATTAAATAAAAATTCAAAGCATTTAAGTTTTCCGGGCACGATTAGTCGACTAGTAACTTAAAATCACTTAGGAAAATTTTCCGGGCTCGATTAATCGACTGAACTAATAGGGTTAGTCGACTAGCTTAACTGCTTTTACAAAATATGGCTACTGACTTGCAATTAGTCGACTTGAACAAAAGACTTATTCGACTATAAGTCAAGTTAGTCGACTAAACTTTCGACTAGTTTATAAGTTTAGTCGACTAAATTAAGATTTCTCAAAATCATGACTACTGGATCATAGTTAGTCAACTAGAATAACTAGGTTAGTCGACTAGATATATTCTAGTTTAAATTATTTTTCTAAGTTTCTTAAATCTAAATCAACTTCCAACATATAAACCAGTTAACTAAAAGTTCAAAAGCAGAATGATATCAATATTAGTATTAGAAAATGAATTATATCAAAAGCAGAATCACTTTAATGAAAATCATCTAGCTGGGTGATTCTCAAAAATCAGTTTCTTTGGCTTTTTTCTGATTTTAGAAGCTACTTTTTTTTTTTTTTTTGCCAAACGGTGCACAAGCAGCTTTTGATGATGAGAAGCAGCTTCTTTGACTTTTGTTTCTCAATCCAAACGGGCACTTAGTCGACTATTGACTAAAAATTCAAAGCATTTAAGTTTTCCGGGCACGATTAGTCAATTAGTAACTTAAAATCACTTAGGAAAACTTTCTGGGCTCAATTAATCGACTGGACTAATAGGATTAGTCGACTAGCTTAACTGCTTTCACAAAACATGGCTACTGACTTGCAATTAGTCAACTAGAAGGCAAGTTAGTCAGACTAAACTTTCGACTAGTTAATAAGTTTAGTCAACTAGATTAAGATTTCTCAAAATCATGACTACTGGATCATAGTTAGTCGACTAGATATAATCTAGTTTAAGTTATTTTTCTAAATTTCTTAAATCTAAATCAACTTCCAACATGTAAACCAGTTAACTAAAAGTTTAAAAGCATTTTTGACCAAGTTTAAAGCATTTTACAAGCTTCAAAGGATATGTTTGCCAATGCAATATGAGTAAAACATTTTATCTTTGAGTTATGCAAGGTTAAGCGATTTGAAATGCCTTACAAATAAAACCTAATACAACTTGACTTCAAAAAAATCTTCATGAGCTTGTCTTCAATTTGATCTTTATAGGTTGATCTTCGTGAGCTTTTGATTAAACATTTAATTGCACATTGAGGTGCTTGAGATAGATTAATGAGCTCCAACAAGATATATATTTGATTCTAAGTAGACACAACACTTAACTATATGTTAGAAATTAAAATAATATTTGTTGCTCATCAAAATGTAATCAATGGAATCAAATCTTAGGGCTAACAAACTCCCCTTTTTTGATGATGACAAACCATTACTTTGAAATCATATATGAAAGAGCATAAACTCCCCCTCAAAATAACCAAGTATTTTCTCTCCCTTAGTCATCACAAAAAGAGAAAAATAGAAACTTATCAAGCATAATTACAATTACATTGGTCAATTTCACGCCAAATTGTGCAAAAATGATCCTTCTAAAAAGATTTCGTTAAAATGTCCACCAATTGATAGTCCATACTTATAAATTCTAGTTCAACATCTCCCTTTCAAATTTACTTTAATTATTATTGCTTAAATAATTAATCCCCAAATCACTCAATCCCAACAACAACTAGCTACTCCGTTTTCCATGGATCAAATCTAGAAACTTTCTTAAAATTAATAGTACAAAATCATTTATATGAAAAATAAAAGATGAAATAACAATTAACCCCATATCTTATTGAAAACTTTTAATTATAGACTTGTCCCATTTCTTATCATGACAATTGTTCTCAAGAACAAGTGTAAAAAATTAGTTCTCACATCACCTAATTAAGCTTAGTTAATAAGTTATAATAACCATCCATCTTGATTATAAATTATAGTAACCCTACATCTGGTAACTCAAGTTATTAAGTTGAATTCTAATGCTATCAGAACTAAATTTTTGGAGTTCTTAAGAATGAAGTCTCCATCCCATCACAGTAAATTTTTCACACCACTCAAATTTGTTTAGGCACCGTTTGGATTTATTTTTTATAAGTACTTATTTGCTTTTTTAAAATTTTTCTAAAAAATTATGTATTACAAATTTAAAAAAAAAACAAATAAATACTTATGAAAAATAAATCCAAAAAGTGCCTCAGTAAATAATAAATTATAGCAACCTTTCATACGATATTTAAAGTTATTTTTGCCCTGTTTGAATTCTGATTTCTCATTTATCTAATCAATCGAACACATTCTCATTTTAAGGAAAAAGTTTGATTTTAAGTACAAAAAGATATTGACCACATGTGATACACTTGCTCGATCACTTCCTTTTGGATCTTTTCAAAGAACCTTAGATTTCAACAACTCCCAGTACTTTTAATTCATGCCGTAATAATAAACAAATAAATAAAAACATATTAATAAAATAATATACATTTGAATGAAAATGTAATGCTGTAATAATTCAGTAAGTCTTTTTTTTTCATACATCATAGTGGAATAATTAGAGTTATGATGCACACACATCATGTTTGTTATCATCTCAAGATCATTTATTTGCATGAGCATATACATCCACAGGGACAACAAGTGATCCTCTCTCTCTCTCTCTCTCTCTCTATATATATATATATATATATGAAGCATCTAACCAAATGAAAGAATTCATTTTTTCTATTTTTTGGTATGCAGAGAAAATGCTAAAATTTTATGACAATTAAAGATTATAAAAAAAAATGGTTGTACCTCACATTGCTCATTTACACCACATTAAATTTACAAATCCTTCACTCTGAATGTAAACCATTCAGAAAAGTTGTACCTTATCTCAGGAGGTCCATATAGGCCCTTGATGAATCCATCAAATCAATCAAAATCAAGGTGAATATATAATTAGCCATCCCTGACAAAATCAAGAGTTAAAAACATCCGGAATATCCCACTTCATTTTAAACAAAAATTTCATTTTTCTGTAGGTTTACAATAAATTAAACATACAGCTTGTGATGTACTGTAACGAAAATCTCTTGTTTACCCAAAAAATAAACACTCTGGCCGTTAATAGCAATCTGCGAATCTGCAGTACTTCTTTTTCCAGGCGTCCAAGTTGAAAATCCCTGAGGATATCAGCCACGGCTACAAGCCCACAATCTTTCTTTACAAACCCAAAATATATTATTTTGATTTAGTTAACCAAGGAAAGTTCAATTTTCCTGGGAAATTTAAAAGCTGTGAAAACTGCAGCCATACCGAAAAAAAAAAATCAATAATGCTTTAGCACTACTTCAATCCAAAATTATAAACCACATGAGGTATCATGTTTCGAATGGTGTGTGAAAAAAATAAAATGAAATGTGTCCTATTTTGAATGGTATGTAAAAAAGATTCTGGTATGTGAAAAAATAGAATCATTTGAAAAAAGCAACTTCACCATTCATAATAGGACCCTCATGATAGTTTTTAATTTCATATTAAAGTGTGTATGGCAAAAAAAAAATTATTCTGACACCTTGAACGTTCAGCTGTACATGCAAGCCAGTAACAAAAAATTAAATTAAATTAAATTGGGAGAGATAAGAAGATAGATAATTATATGAATATATATATAACAATTTAAAAAGATGAAATGGAATCTTGGGCTCTAAAAATACCAAGAAACAAAGGAATCCATAGAGGGGCAATATCAATGCACTGCTTCTGTCTGTACAAGACATCACAAGGAATACTTATTTACATATAAAGAACGATTATTTTATTTCAACAAGACTCTGATCAATTCAACATAGAAAGTAAAAGTACGCATTAATAGTTTGAAACTGTTAGATGGGCAATATAAAGAAAATAAATTAAAAATAAAAAAAGTTGAATGCAGGCTAGTCATAATATTGTACAAAATTAGGGTAAGGGAATATACTCACAGTGTTTTTGCTGTTTTTTCTTTCTTTCAAGAGATTTGATGGATGTTTGGAATCTGTCGGGTCTCTTTGTCCCCAAAGAGGAAGGAGTGAGGCTGTCAGAGCATGACCTAGCTAGGGTTAGTTTTCTCTCTCTCTAACCAAAGCTAGATCATGCTGGCAGCTTCACTTATTCCTTTGTTGACTTGATGTAACTTGGACAATGTTTTAGGTTCAATCTTTCAACAGACATGATCATAGAATGAAGGAAAAACAAAACCCTAGATTATACACTTCATATTGACCTATGACAGGGCGAATAATATACAAGCAGCAGGTGTAGTTATAGAAATAGAATCTTTGATGTATTCTTAGAGCTAGATTAGATTGGGAAGGCAAAGCAAAAGATAATGGCTTGAATATTTCTTAACAAACTCAAAAGAGGAAGATGGAAGACAAGACAAAAAAAAACACACAACATTTTAGGTTAAAAAACGAGAAGAGATTTTTCAACACAAAAGCTTAGACTGGTAAGTAGGGTGCTTGAATGGAGATATGAAAATATTAAGTCTTTTATTTAGATCATGTGGGATAGAGTGGATTCTTCTACCGACCTGTAGTGCAGCGAGTAATGGTTCAATGGATAATTAAAATATAAAAGAAAGCTAAAAAATTGTCTCAAAAAACCACTAAATAAGAGGAGGAAGAAAAAGAAGAGGAAATAGAGAAAGAAGAAGAAAAGAGAAAGCACACAAGGTGAAATATCTCTGAGCTAAAAAAGCAAAACATTTATAGGTCAGAAAAGAGAAAGATGGTGCAACTAGTTATAGCTCAACCCAAGATTAAAATAACAATGAACAAATAAAAAAAATTGAAAGAAGAATATTTTGAAGAGGAAGAAGATGATGGTAAGTGTAACTAGCTAGACTAAACTATGAAAATTATATATATATATATATATATATATATATGAAGAAGTACAAAATAGTTTGATGCTTGGCGATCAAGAATAGCAAAACAAATGAAAGAAAGAAAATAAAAAAAGGAAACCATCCTTTCAACTTTCAAAGTTTCAAGAAAGAAGCAGTAAAATAATTTTGAGATGATGGTGGATTACAGAAAAGCAAAGAGGGTTTGTGTTATTTATAGAAGAAGAATTGATTTGATTTGATGAGAGAGAGAGAGAAGGAAGGAAGGAAGGAAGGAAGGAGGGTTATTGGATGGATGGAGAGAAGTTTGAGGTTCATATAAATAAAATAAATAAATAGGGCACATAGTGAAGGGAAACAGTGAAATAAAGAAAAGCTATGATGTGGGCAGGGTAGGAAAGAAAGAGAGAGATCGAGCAGGTAGCTATAAGGAAGCTATAGGCTTAGTTGTAATGGTAGGGGTGTTTTAGGGTAACAGGTGGTGCAAATATAGGGCGGCATGGCAGGGTGGCCTGGGGGGAAACTCTTTTATAGGCTTATAGCTCGTGCCCACACACATAATAGATAGAGGGGTCGTACAATATATTGCATATATGACTACTGTTGACTCATCAGGTGTGCAAGGTAACCGCAATTATTGGCTTCAATTTTATTTAGACTACCAATGCATTTTTGGATTACTTCCCTGTTCAACACTTGATACCCTCCCCCTCTCTCTCTCTCTCTCCCTGAGACTTGGTTCAAACTTCATCACTCTCTCTCTCTCTCTCTCTCTCTCTCTCTCTCTCTGAGACTTGGTTCAAATTCAGTTGTCAATTCATGTTCCGGTTGATTTTAATGCATCATCCCATCCATCGATAATTCCAGCAGACTAAACTAGCTAGCATTCCGGCCCCCTCTATACAATATTCATGTACAGATACAGATACAGATAAGATCCACACCATAATGCTTAGATATAAGTTTATGCAGTTAGCTAGGCGGACTAAATTGTATACTTATACCAGTTGTGTATGTCAAAATTATACAAATTCAATGATCAATTTTTTGGAAATATTACTGAGAACAGTTACAGTTTTTCTAATCTATATTTTCAAATTTTGACATTCCATCACTGTAATATTTTATGTACATGACATCCATAAAAAAAAATGTCTAATTCAAGGGTTTGATTTTCAAAATATGTATTTCATAATTATCTATTTGCTTCATGCTTACATAAAATACGTAAGCATATGCTTACAAGATCAGGATATATTGTGTATAGATATATCTATCTATATATAGAATTGATCAGGATTGTGCACATATATTAATATTAGTTTAAGTCAGCATAATGTCTTTAACTTATTGTAAAATTTATATTTTAAAAAACATGCCATTGGATTATACACTTTTTTTATGAATGTTATATAAGTCAAAAATTACAATGATCTAATGTCGGTATCTCCAGAGACGAAGCCACTTGGGGACTAAAGGGGGCCATGGCCCCTGCTGGCTCTAAAAAAAAAAGGCTGGAGTAGGTATAAAAAATTAATTGGCCCCAACTCAAATAATTATTGGGCCCCTACTAACACAGTTTTTGGCCCCTTCCAACAGAAATTAACCAAAAAAAAAAAAAAAAGACAAAATTATCCCAACAAATCAGCTCAAATCCAAAAATAAAAAATAAAAATATACAACTCAATCAAAATCATCCCAATAAATCAGCCCAAATCACAACAACAGCAGCAACAAATAAATATAAATCAGCCCAAGTCAAAATTACAACAAATCAGAAATGTATTAATATATAAAATTCAAAAAAAAAAATTAAATAGTTACGGACGGTGGCCAGACCGAGTAGAAGAAAAAAGAAGCGAGATCTAGGGTTTAAGTTAGTGAGTTACAGACTTGCTGGAGCCGGAGGTAATGAACTGATTGAAGGCTGCCGGAGGTAGTGAGAACGCGCCGACTTTTATTTTCTTTGAAAAATGCATTGTAATGTATTAAGTGGGATTATTTTGTATTTTTTCTTTTGATTGAATATTTTGTATATTGTCAGTTGTTGATGTTTTGTTAATAATATATGGATACTATTTTGGATTTTCATGAAAAAAATTTAGTTGATACACCGGCCCCCACTCATGTAAAATCTTGGCTACGTCCTTGGGTATCTCAAAATATATGCAGATGGTAAAAAATTATTACAATTTTTTTTAGTAACATTTCTGAGAACGTACCCTTAAATCAGTATAATTTTTGACATGTATAAGAATAGCCCACTCTATGGAGTTCAACTTCCCTATTGCTGAAATAAATAAATACTCAGTAAATAAAGCCATATCTATGACATGGCCATTTATTCTCTAATCAACGGTGGTAAAGAGGCTGTGATCACAATTTTTTTACAGACTAGTTTAACACAGAGTATCTCTGTCTGAATTGGCGAAGCAAATGCACGCTCCTGAGTGAGTCAGAGAGAGGAAAGGAAGGAGAGTGAAAGGACAAAAGTGACCGTTTAAAATCAACGGTGGCGAGGAGATTTGTTCTAATCAACGGTGGTGGGGAAGTCTGTGATCACGTTACACATGGTTCCTGTTTTCTGAAATGGTGGAGCGAAGGCAGGCTCGTGAGAGAGAGAGAGCGAGGACAAAACTGAATTTAAAGCCGACGTCCAGACTGCTTCAAGCCAATGAGCCAAGCGAGAGATGATACGTGTTGACTTTGTATTGGTCTATTATTATTAAAAGTCAATGTTTTTTTACCTTTGGGTCAAACAAGGATAATAATTTAAATTTCAAATGATTTTATCAAGGGTAGTGATTTAATTTGACTTGATTAGTGTTTTCATAATCCATATTTGAATCATAATGAAGTTCGATTCTTAATTGCTTAATTCATAATCAAATGCTCGTAGAATCAAAATAATCCAGCCATAAATTCGATTCAATAATTATATATCACTCGATACTTTAATCCAACATTAAAAATGGTATGTTAAAAAGAGGGAAGCAGTTTGAGATGAGAGATTTCATGACTAAGTAGGACACTTCAGGGTGATTTTTAATTTCGGGTTAAAGTGTCTGGTACTATAGAATTTTTCAATTCAATTAATAAGTTTTAGGTAGATTTGCAAAGAATATTTTTAAAATTTTATTTTACTACTACAAAATATGAAAGTTCATTACTCTATGTTTTGTTTGTTTTTATTTTTTGAAAATAAGGCCACGTTTGGCCATGAATTCTGAAAACAGTATTTTATTTTTAGAGTTCCAAAAATCAATATTTTAAAACCCAGACCGTTCATCAAACCGAAAAAGTTATTTGGTTAAGGGTCAACCGGTTCAACCGTCAAGTCAACCGGATTGAACCGTGATGTCATAAATATATTATTATTTATTTATTTATTAGAATAAAAGCTGTAAATGATTCAAAATATAATTTTTTTTAAATGTTTGTACAATCAATTCATATATTTGAATTTATGTGCAATCATCAAAATTGAAAATTGATAATTACTATTGATCAATCTTTATTATATATATTATTATTTATATTTTTTAAAATGCAAGATAAGAATATTGTATTATTAAATAATTTAAATTAGGTGCTTGGATTTCTTTTTGCTATTTGGGATTTTTTTAGACTAATTTTCCTTTTTATCCTTCTTGGCTTTTAGAGATTTTAAAAAGTTTGGGACTATTTTAGTCATTTTAGCACCTTGAAAAAAAAAAAAAAAAAAACCCGATTTTTTAACCGGGTTTCGCAAAAGAGGGCAGTTTTTTACTTGAATGGATTTTTGTGAGTTAAACCAACTGGAAAGGGGACCGGTTCTCGGTTCAACCGTCCGGGCCAGTTTGGGTTTGATAACATTGCTAAAAATACGGAATAAAAAAAAATTGTTTTCTATTTTTAGTTTTCACACTATTTTTGTCTTTAACAAATTAGTTAGTCAAACACATTTTTAAGTTGAATTATATTTTTTCTTAATTTTAAAAAGAGAAAACTGATAGCCAAACGTATTTTTTTCCCATGGCTGCCGCCAGCAAGAGAGAGAGAGAGGGTCGAGTGGGTGGATTTGTTGGGTAAATGAAAAAAAAAAAAAGGGTTTGATGCATATAAATATCTTGGGTGAGAGAGAGAAAAGGAGAGAATTTTTTGAGAGATTTATTATTATTATTAATTTAATAATCTCTCACAGCTTTTTATTTTTATTTGTGACTTCAATTTAATAGATTTTGCACTTTGGTAGGGTCAACTACGTATCATATTTTAAACATCAATAGTTTGATAAAATTTTCATCTTATGAATGTCATGGGTGCCAAAAATCTCGGTGATCTACCGATCGGCTTTCAAAAAAATTGACTGCAAAATTATGATATTTCGAAAACCGACCGTTGGATCACCATGATTTTTGACAGTCATGTCATTCATAAGATGAATATTTTATCCAACGGTGGATTTTTGAAAATATAATACGCAGTTGACCCTACGGAAGTGCAAAATATATTAAATTGAAGTCAAAATATATTAAATTATTCAGCCACTTGAGGTAAAAACTTTGGAAAACTGACCGTTGGATAAAACACCCTATCATGTATGTCATCCCTAACAAAAATCACATTGATCCAACAGTTGGTTTCTGATAAAATCGACTGTGAAAAAAATGATAACATAGAACAAAAAAATCACAGTTTTTCAAAGTTACATTTTCTCGTAAACCAACCGTTGGATCACTATGATTTTTGACAGACATGACATACATGATAGAGGTATCTAATTTAGCAGTCAGTTTTTGAAAATTTTCACCGCAAGTGACAGTACGCACAAGACCTGATATTAGTAGCTTTGTAATTTAATAATATTAAAAAAAATTATACAATTTGACACACGCATTCACTCAATGATGGTTGGAGTCTTGGAAATGAATGAATGGTAGTTTATGTAATTGATAAGAAAGAATGAGGGTAGAAGTGAAAAGAAGATGGTTGAGCCAAAATTTTATGGATGTACTATTAGAGCAACTCTCATCAAAACCAAAGCCAAAAATCAGAAAAACACATTTTTCCTTCAAATTTGCCTTTTGATGGGAAATTTTTTTGCTACACTACTGGAGATGCCCTATTCGCCCTAACCAGGCGAATAGTTTAGATTCCATTGGTCGAGCATAACATAAGCCCTAAGAAATGAAATTTTAAGATCTTAAAATTTTGATACTCAAAGGTCAAAAATGGAATTGAATGAAATGAGATAATTCATGAAGTACGTTGAAATTAAAACATATGGGGTCCCAGGCCATTGAAATTCAATCCACACATATGGAGGAGAGAAATTGCCTGTTTTCTTCCCTTTCTATCTTTTGAGTTTGGGCAACCAAACTATACTGTTTAAATGTTATTAAAAAATAAAAAATAAATAAATAAAAGAAGGTCGATTGAAATAATGATTTCAATTATTTAATCTTTAATAAAATATGATCACAAAATGTTTAAGTAGTTGCAATTTAGATAGTTAATAGCAATTCTCACATGATGTGTCATTCACATTAATTAATTAAAATAATATTTTATTTTTCTAAAATAATATAAAAAATTCACATACATGATATGGGTGATTAAAAGTTTGATGAAATAAGGCAACCAGTGTGCCGGTACTCTTGACAAGGATGATTGTACTAACTTATCGAGTTTCATTTTGTATTATTTACCGTTTAATTGGTTTAAGCTTTTGTTAGATTAATCGAATGCTTATGGTACCGCATTTTTTCATTTCGTAATATAATTCATTCCTGTTTTAAAAAAAAAAAAAAAAAAATTAGATGAAATATACTGATGAAATAACATGTCTCATTTCAAAATTTCAAAATTATTTGTTTTTGAAGTTATTGTTTTAAAAAGAAAGAAAAAAAGTCAGTCAGGCTACTTGATGAAGAGCTCATTGCTAATTAAAAGGGGAGAGAGAGAGAGAGACAGGGGGTGGAGATAAGCTGGAAGGCGAAACAGAGGTGATTAGTAAAATAGTAATGAATGCATGATTTGGATAGAGACATTGGTAAGGAACTTTTGGTCTGATAAGTGGTGACAGTAATACACTCAAGAGCTGTCATGTCCTATCTATGGCTTCCTTTCTCTATTCCCCTAGCAGCCAGCATGTATAAAATGGAGAGAGAGAGAGAGGTTTTCTTTTTTTCTCTTGGGATGCTAACTATACAACTTTATCAAGTTATCCAAGCCAGCCAGCCGCACTACTTTAGGCAGAGCCCCCAGCAGCAGCCGCCTCCAGCCACCAGATTACCAGAAGATGATAGGGGGCATAGGGCAGAGGCAGTAGGTTACAGCTGCAAATCCCCTCCTGCTTATCGCCTACTTATTAGTTATTACCTCTCTCCCCCTCTCCCCCTCTCCCCCTCTCTATGGATTGTATTTAACAGTTGCCATCTACATTTGTACTTCTTAAATGAAGGATTGTATTTAACAGTTGCCATCTACATTTGTACTTCTTAAATGAATGTTTTTTGAAACAATGAAACTGATTTAAATTTTGATTGCTGGGGCCAGACTGAAATTTTTGGATAGTACTGTAGAATCATGAACTCTGAGGGGGCTGTTATTTAAGTTCAAATTTTTATAAGGAAAATTCTATATCTCCTAAAATTTTCTTAAAAGTGTATTTCAAATGATGTGATTCATCATTCAATTCTATTTTTTTTAAGCAATTTCTCAATCCATAATAAATAAAAGATTATGATCGAAAAAATTTCTTATAATATAGCTCAACAGGCTGAATGAAAATGATGACATGGGAGTTTCACCTCATCGCATTGAAACTATTTTTTGTTCCATCATTTTTAGTGATTTTTGGTCTCTAAAAATTCGTAAAATCAAGTTCTACAACATATTCAAAACTCATTAATTTTAAAGTATTTAATGATTTATTGTGAATTTTTATTTTGAAACTTTAAATAAATCACAATAAATAAATGAGCAAACCATAAATCATGAAAATTTACCAAAAATTCCCATACATTATGTAGTTTCTATAAAATAGAACAATGCTTCAATTTTGACAAATAGCATATCAAATGAGAGGTCAAAATTGGACCGCCATTAATGGGTGAGCAAGCTCCATGGAAGCCTCTAGTTTTGGTTCCAAACAATTTTTTTTTTCTACGTAAATTTATATTTAAGAATCTACATGATGTTGTGAGCTGTACATAATATTTGGCTATATTTTACTTTCCATAATTTATTAGTTTCCATGTATTAAAAGTTTCTATGTTTCTTAGGTTGTTATATTTTGTAGAGTTGACCTTCCATAATTTTGTAATAGCTTCTCTATAAATTCTAGGTTTGTAATCATATTGAATACACTTTTTGAATAAGAGATTGTTCTTTTCTCTTAAAGATAGTTTTCATGGTATCAGAGCCCTAGGGCTATTGCTTATTCTTTCTCTCTTTGTTGCCTTCTTCTTTCTCTCTTTGTTGGTGCCTTCCTCTTTCCCTCTTTGCTACAGTGCTGCTACAGTACCCCGCAACAGTGCCGCTACAGTACTCTACAGTGCCCCGCTACAGTGCCCTGCAACAGTACCGCTATAGTACCACGTTACAGTACCCGCTACAGTTTTTTTTTTTTTCCTCTTCCTCCTCTTGGTTAAGCTTAATTTGCATTATTTTTTGAATTTCTCCCTCTGTTGGCCTCTGTTTTCTGGGTTATTTCTCCCTTTTTTGGCACTTTCTTATTGGGTTATTTCTAGTTTATTTGCTGGTGGTTTTCTCTCTCACGGACTCTCTCTTTCATTGGTTATTTCTGAGTAATTTCTCTCTCTTGTTCCCTGCCAGTTTCTGTAATTGAGTTTCTGTTAGGCTTTCAACTTCTCTCCCGGCAAATATCAGGCTTTCTCTTTGATTTGTGACCTTTGTACAACTAAGTATGGCCGATGAGAAAATTCAAGCGAATGAATTTCCCTTTTGTCATCAAAAGGGATATTGGAAGAATGCTTGTCATACGCTTATTACACCATGTGCACCTATGGTTCAGCCTCGTCCCCGCGCTGATCTTGCTGCCCCATTTGTTGTGAGCACAGTGCCACCTTTCCCTATGACATCTATGTTTGAGCAATTTCAGACTTGGCTAGCATCCCAATCTCAATCTCAAGCTTCTGCTATATCCACTCTGCACTCAGGTTTGAGTAATTTTAATTCTTCAGGTATTTCTTCTACCATTTGGATTTTTTATTGTGGTGCCTCTCATCATATGACTCCAAACTTGTCTCTTCTTAAAAATTGTGTCTCTCCATCTTCTCCTATTACCATAGCTACTGCAAATGGATCTCACATGAATGTTAAATATATAGGCTCTGTCCTTCCATCCTTTAGCTCATCTCTCTATATTCCTAATGTATTTTTTGTTCCTCAATTGTCAGTCAGATTGCTTTCTATAAGTCAGTTATCTGATTCTGGTTTTGATGTTATTTTTTCTTCTTTGACTTGTGTTGTGCAGGATCGGGTATCCAAGAAGCAGATTGGGACAGGACATAGAAATGGTGACTTATATGTGGTGGATACTCTTCAGATTCCCGAGTCCAGTTTTTTTTCTGCCTTCTCTTCATTTTCTCTTACAAATAAGCCATCTCCTTTTTATCTATGGCATGCTATGTTAGGCCATGTGTCTAGTGCTCGCTTAGAAAGTCTTGTTAAGTCTGGCAATTTAGGCAAAATCTCTATTGATGATATTCGATAATGTAGTGAGTGTAAACTTGCAAAAATGAAGGCTTTGCCTTTTCCTAAAAGTCTGTCTATTTCTGATTCCCCAATTTCACTTGTTCATACTGATGTGTGGGGTCCTTCCCCGGTAACTACTAAGGGTGGTTCTTCTTATTATGTTTCCTTTATTGATGATTATAGTAAGTTTTGTTGGGTTTATCTCATGTCTCATAAATCTGATTTCTTTCGCATCTTTAAAGAATTTCACTCCATGATTCAAAACCAATTTTCCACAACTATTAAAGTTCTTCATTCTGACTTGGGGGGTGAATATTTTTTAACAGAGTTTACTGATTTTCTTCTTAACATGGGCATTTCTCATCAGTCTTCTTGTGCTGATACTCCTGCACAAAATGGTGTTGCTGAGCGGAAACATCACCACATTCTTGACACCGCTCGTTCTCTTCTTATTTCTTTTTCTGTTCCCTCTATCTTCTGGGGTGAAGCTGTTCTCACTGCTGTCTATCTCATTAATCGTATACCTACTCATCTTCTTTCTGGTTTGTGTCCCTATGAAAAACTCTTTTGTCAACCTCCAAATTATTCTCTTCTTAAGGTGTTTGGATGTGCTTGCTTTGTTCTTCTTCCTAAACGAGCTCGTACTAAACTTAGTGCTCGTTCTATCTTATGTGTCTTCTTAGGCTATAGTTCCTCTCAGAAAGGTTTCCGTTGCTATGATCCCGTTTCTAAAAAATTGTATGTCTCTCGTCATGTTGCCTTTTTTGAACGTGTTCCTTTCTTTTCTATTCTTCCTCGCATAGTTCCTATTAGTAAAGAAGATCTTGTCTCTATTGATCCTTTTCCTTCCTTTGTCCCTCCAGATGAGTATATTTCTGATTTGGATTCTTCTACTGTCCCTCCTGTTTCGTCTAATGTTTCCCATTCTGACTTTCCTTCTTTTCCATTAGTTTATTCTCGCTGGACTTCTTCTCCTCCTCTTTCGTTCGACGCCCCTTCTGATGTTCTACCAACTGCTGACTTGGATACTGATGATCCGCCAACACGCCGGTCCTCCCGCCTTCGTTGCCCTCCGGTAAGACTTGATTTTTCTAATACCTGTTATTCTCTCTCTTTTCGGAGTTTTCTCACTTCTGTACATTCTTATTTTGAGCCTCGATCCTATAAGGAAGCCTGTTCTGATCCTAATTGGATTGATGCTATGCAAACTGAATTAGATGCTCTACATAAGACTGGTACTTGGGATTTGGTTCCGTTACCTGCAGATAAGAATCTTGTTGGATGTAAATGGGTGTATAAGGTTAAGACAAATTCTGATGGCTCTTTAGAGAGATATAAAGCTAGGTTAGTTACCAAAGGTTTTTCTCAAGAGTATGATGTTGACTATGAGGAAACATTTGCCCCTGTTGCCAAGTTGACTACTGTTCGTACTCTGATTTCTGTAGCCGCTGTTCGTCATTGGCCTTTTTTTCAGCTTGATGTGAAAAATGCATTTCTTAATGGGTTTTTGTCCGAGGAAGTGTATATGCGTCCTCCCCCTGGTCTTCCTCATGCATCGGGACTGGTGTGTCGTCTTCTTCGAGCTCTATATGGTCTTAAGCAGTCTCCGCGTGCTTGGGACGGTGGTTTTCAGACCACTATCTCTCAAATCGGCTTCACTCCGAGTACTTATGATTCTGCCTTGTTTATTCGCCATACTTCTACTGGTCTGGTTGTTATTCTTCTGTATGTGGATGATATGATCATTACTGGTTCTGATATTTCTGCTATCGATGAGGTTAAACGTCATCTTTTTGCTGAATTTGAGATGAAAGACTTAGGACCCCTTCGTTATTTTTTGGGCATTGAAGTTGCATCATCTCCTTCTGGTTATTTGCTCTCTCAGGCTAAGTATGCTAATGAGTTGATACATCGGGCTCAATTGACTGATTCTAAGTTTGTGGATACTCCTATGGAGTTGAATGCCAAATTTTCTACTTCTGATGGTGTGCTTTTGGATGATCCTACCCCTTATAGGGAGCTTGTTGGTAGTTTAGTCTACCTTACTGTGACTCGACTTGACATTGCTTATGCAGTACATATTCTCAGTCAGTTTGTTTCTGCTCCTCGTTCTACTCATTGGAGTGCTCTCATGCGTGTTCTTCGCTATATCCGTGGCACTATCTTCCAGAGTTTGCACTTATCGTCTTCTTCTACACTTGAGTTGAGCGCTTATGCTGATTCTGATTGGGCTGGTGATGTTAATGATCGCAAATCCACTTCTGGCTTCTGTGTCTTTCTCGGTGATTCTCTTATCTCCTAGAAGAGCAAGAAGCAGACTGTGGTTGCTCGTTCTACTGCCGAGGCTGAATATTGTGCTATGGCTCAGGTCACCGCTGAGGTGATATGGCTTCGATGGTTGCTTTCTGACTTGGGTGTCTCTGTCTCTCCTTCTACCCCTCTCTATTGTGATAGCCAGAGTGTCATTCAAATTGCCCACAACACAGTCTTTCATGAGCGTACCAAACATATTGAGATCGACTGTCATTTTATCCGTCAACATGTTCAAGCTGGGACTATTAAGCTTTTTCATGTTTCCTCCGCTCTCCAGCTGGCCGATTTTTCTACTAAGACTCACACATCTGCTCGGTTTCGTTTCTTACTTGACAAACTCTCGATGCTCTCTGCGCTAGCATCATGAGTTTGAGGGGGGGGTGTGAGCTGTACATAATATTTGGCTATATTTTACTTTCCATAATTTATTAGTTTCCATGTATTAAGAGTTTCTATGTTTCTTAGGTTGCTATATTTTGTAGAGTTGACCTTCCATAATTTTGTAATAGCTTCTCTATAAATTCTAGGTTTGTAATCATATTGAATACACTTTTTGAATAAGAGATTGTTCTTTTCTCTTAAAGATAGTTTTCAGTTGATGCATTTTCATGATTTATGGCTTGTCCATTTATTTATTGTGATTTATTTAAGGTTTTGAAATAAAAATTCACAATAAATCATTAAATACTTTAAAATTAATGAATTTTGGATATGTTGTAGAACTTGATTTTACGAATTTTTAGAGACCAAAAATCACTAAAATTGAATTAGTAAGCTGAGAGAAAACTTAGAGAGAAATTTGGTATAAAAAAAAAAAAAAAAAAAACCGCAATGTGATGACATGACATTGCCACATCATCATTTCCGTTAAAAGTTAACGACCGTTTAGTCACTGAACCACATTGTAAATTTTTAAACTTTGAAGCCTTAATTGCATAATTGAAAAAATTTAGACTTAAATGAGAGTGTCCTCAAAGTTCGTGGCACTAAAATGATTTTAACCCTTTAGGATATTATGTGAGTTTTTAAAATAAGGTTCTATTACATATCGTAAAAGAAATTTACAGGTAAAATATTTAAATATTTTTTATATTTCTTTTATTTTAATTCACACAAAATTTGGTAACATATATCATTATTAAAATCATATACTTAATGTGTGAGATGTGTGGAGTGTGGACAGAGGAGTTCTCTTTGGAAACCCTATCTGTTTGTAAACCCTATCTTTTTTATAAATTAAAAAATAAAAAAATAAAAACCCTAGATAATGGACTGTTTAGACTATGCTCTGAGCCAACCCTAGATAATGGACAGTTTAGCCTATGCTCTGACCAGCCCTGTTGGTTGGTAATAATTGATGGGTTCTATTTATGTTTGTTTTAAGGGTATGTCTTAAAATGAATTAAATAAAATATAAATACACGAGAAAATGTGAAATTGTATAAAAAAAATATATAAAAAATTATACAATCCTCCTAGAAAAATATGAAAATACATTAAAAAAATGGTGCCCATAAACTTTTTTTTTCTAATAAAGATGTTCATTTCACTTCATTAAATGTATTTGAATAGGTACTCTTAGAGAATGTATTAATAGAACCTAAAATAGATATAACATTGTCACAGTTGTCAAGAGGCTTATAAAGAATCAATTAGTCCTGCCATGAAAACCATCCAGCAGCACATGGCCAGTTTTTCATAAATATTCACCAGCCCCTCCAGTAAATCTGTGATGTTCATTTTCCACAGGAAGGTCCCAATTCTTTCCTAAATTGAAAGCACTAAGATTTTATGGATCACTAAAAAGTACCGAATAGGACCATTGGAGATTATCTAATTATCTAAACCCATGAACTCCATCTTGCAGTAATATAATAGCTCCTGGTTTGAAGGTTACACTGTCCCACACAAGGGACAGAATATTGGGCACTAGATGAATTCATTATCAATATGCAGAATCTCTATGATTTGGTAAAGATTAGGCTTTGTTTTCATCAAAAAAAAAATGAACTCCTTGTGATATCTCTCCCCCTCACAAAGCTGAGGTTGGAGGTTCAAATCTTCAGGATGGAGAGGTTAAAGAAATTGGGGTTTACCTTCATTGTATAGAGAAAGGCCCCATCTAGGTCCTGTTACAAACCCAAAAAAATAAAATATTAAAAATGAAAAAGATTAGATATATTTAGAAGCCATGGATATGAAAGCTTAAAAATGTTGTGAATACTAAACTTTATCGAGTTATAATGTTCATTAATAGTAGTAAATTTGGCTATTTGACTTATGTTGCATTGGCATTTATGATCTTTTTGTGTACAAGACATTTTGAATTACTTACAATCTAGTTGTCATGGCATGAAAATCATTTTCAATAGATAGATTAGGAGTAAAACAGATAGTTTAATAAAATTTGAGTTTGAGATCATGCAATTCCATCGAACCGCAATTAACAAGGCTAAGGAAGTCCTTGGAACTATATGCAAAAAGTTTATAAGGGGAGTGTAATTTTCAACAACAAAGAAAATGTCCCTATATTTATTACAAGCTTAGAGGGAAGGGAGTATAATTGTGCAATTTACTCTTGATATTAAGAAAAATCTAAGTAGGGATCTGATTGGAAAATTTTTAAAGTGATTTTAGGTATTAACTAGTGGGTTAAACACATGCCATGCATACTATCAGGCCCATCTTTTGCACTATAATAGCAAGATAGATAGAAATAGATGTTCCTGGCATGAAATAAAGATTTATGATCACATAGGCATTTAGATAGTTAAATAGTTGGGGAGATTTATATTCATGCATTCTCATGTGGAAGTACCAAAGGAATCAAGAATTAATATGCAACCAGAGGAATTTAATATACTTACAAATCTGGCCTGCCCTAATTCAGATTTATTTTGCAAGCATATTGATGCAGACATTTATGAAATGATAGGTCCTTCATCTACCTTTTTCCTTGTATATATTCTTGTTCAAAAAGCTTGTTAATAGCCTGCTCTTAATCAAAGAATGATCTTCAACAGCCCTCTCAATGTATCATTGTAGATGTGCTACTTTTCTCCAAAATTCTACCCTTTTGGTGCACCAATTTTAGCTCTCTAGCTCTGATCTTCAAGAAATGACAGTGGAGGGGACTTGTGCAGGAGCCTCTAATAGCTGAACATGTAGAACCATGACTCAGAGTGACTCCCATCAACAGCAGAGGTAAGAACTTTTTTTGTGGTATAACATTGAATTATCACCAGAAATCTCCGCAAGAACAGACCCCGCCCACAAAATGATGAAATCGGTTGGCATCCCTCACAACAAGTTCTCGTTTAAAGAATTCCGAAACTAGCTTACAGAAACTATGGCAATCACCACAAACTCGAAGATTCTTTGAGATTCGAATAGGGGTTCCCTCAGGAGTCTCCAGCAGACCATATGCAATAGCCAGCCTTTCACTGTGCCCATAAAGCATCTTAATTTTCTCTTCTTCCTCTACATCATGCAAAACAAACTTTGTTTGAGCAATATAACCTCCTGTTTCCAATTTCTTAGTAACTTGGTTTAATTTTTGGTAAATCTTATCAGACTCAGGATGAGACATGTCCCTTGCAATGAATGTGTGAATCTTATTCCCAACCTCAATCCAACTACAACCAGGATTCTTCTTCAATCCATTTCCCTTCATTCTCATCCTCACCTCTTCTGCATCTTTCCATCTTCCTGATGCAGCAAACACATTAGATACTAGCACATAGTTTCCTGGATTCTGTGGATTCAATTCAAGAAGCTTCTGTGCAGCAATATCTCCTAATTCTTTATTCAAGTGAACCCGGCAAGCCCCAAGGAGAGAACACCAGACTTCAGAAGTGGGTTCAATCCACATGCTTTTTACCAATTGGTATGCCTCTTCTAAGTGGTTTGCACGACCAAGAAGATCAACCAGACAGGCATAGTGCTCTGGCCACGGCTCCAACTGATATTTACAACTCATAATTTTAAGAAATCTTCTACCTTCATCAATCAATCCTGAATGACTGCATGCATAAAGAAGTGTCAGGAAGGTAATATGATCAGGAACAAAATTTTCATCCTCCATCTTTTGAAATAAATTAATAGCTGCCTTCCCATGGCCATGCATTCCATTTGCATTGATCATACTAGTCCATAGAACTAAATCTTTATTTCTGATACAATTGAACACCTTGCATGAATTGTCTAGAGTTCCACAATGAGCATACATATCAACAAGAGAGCTCGCAATAGCTCCCTCTAAAACGAAGCCCTTCCTAATTAAAAAACCATGAATCTCTTTTCCTTTCTTCAAGGTAGATAAACTAGCAGCAGCCGATAGTATGCTCACTAGTGCTATAGAATCAGGTTCAACACTGGTTTCTTTCATGAGGTAGAAAAGGTGAAGAGCCTCATTTGCAAGCCCATTACGGACATAACATGATATCATGCTCGTCCAAGACACAACATCTTTAAATTCAATTAATTCAAACATCCGAGTTGCATAATCTATGTTTCCACACTCGCCATATACATCCACAATTGCATTCTGTAATACAATTTCAGAAAATCCTCTTCTCATAATGTAACCATGAATTTCCTTTACATGGGAAATGCACTTCAAGCCACTGCAAACCAGCAGGATGCTTCCAATCATCATAGGATCAACAACCATTCCTTCTACCTGCACTTCCCTTAAAAATTCCAAGGCCCTTGAATGACAATTGTTCTGAGCATAGCCAGCAATGATAGTTGTCCAAGAAATGAAGTCTTTATTGGGCATCCTACCAAAAGCACGTTCCATATAGTTCACAGAACAACACTTTGAATACATATCTACAAGTGTGTTTCCAACCTGTAAATCAGAATCTATTCCATTTTTTATTGCATAAGCATGAGCTTCCATTCCATTCAACAGATTCCCCAATCGACCAGATGCTGCAACGATGCTTACTACGGAAAACTGGTCAGGTTTCTGATTGGAATCCTGCATTTCATGGAAGAACAGAAGAGCATCATCGTAAAGCCCATTCTGGACAAAACCAGAAAGCATTGAATTCCATGATATATTATCTCTCTCATTCATTTCATAAAAAGTTCTTGCAGCATCACCCATTTTACCACATCTCGCATACATAGAAATCAAAGCATTGGCCACATAAACATCAAGATAGTGACTAGATTTCAAAATAGCAGCATGGATCTCCAAACCCAGGTTCCTGAACAATGACTGCTCACAGGCTTGAAGAGCTGCGACAAAAGTATATGTGTTTGTGGTGATACCCGCCATCTGCATTTCTCTGAAAAGCCTCAATGCCTCTATAGACTGCCCATTTGCAGAATGTGCAGAAATAATTGAATTCCATGATACTACATCCTCTCTCTCAGTCATCCTTTCAAATAATTGCCTTGCCCCATCAAGATCATCCCATTTTGCATACATAGCAACAAGTGAATTGACAACAAACACAACAGAAATATACCCACATTTGATTGCTAGACCATGAATTTCATGCCCACAATGCATATCTTTAAGCTCGCCGCATGCTTTAAGTATACAGGGAAAAGTATAAGCATCAAGGGGAACTCCCAAAACCCGCATTTGCCCATACAATTCAAGCGCTCCTAAAGGTTCCTTATTTGCAACATAAGCCCCAACCATTGCATTCCATGTGAAAATACTTCTGTGAGGCATTCTATCAAATACCTTCTCAGCAGTCACCAGATAGCCACACTTTCCGTACATGAACACAAGCTTAGTACTCAAAAACACAGAATCAGATATAGCATTAGATACTATCAAATGGGCATGAATTTGTTGCCCTTGTGATAGAGCTTTCTTGCTAGCACAGAGCTCAAGAACAGAAGAATAAGCTTCATCTGGGCAAAGTTGAGGTGGGTTTTGGTCAGTGAAAAAACTGCTCAATGATTGAAAAGCTTCTCTGAGGCTTCCTTGCTTGCAAATCTCTTTCAAAGAAGGGGTTTTGATGGGTTTTTGAGAGATTTTGAAGATTTGGAGAGGTGGGTTTATATGGGTTTTCATGCCAGCGGGGTGGTTTGTTGAGATTAAAGAGGTGGTGAAGTAACAGTATGGGATTGACGAAGACATTACAGAGTACGTGCATGGAGTGCCAAGGCGGTGCGCTGGATAAAAGTGCAAGCGCATGAACAACATAATGATCGTGTTCTAGATATCATGCGCTT
>JAESVK010000826.1:753937-779168 GCA_017140935.1 Hamamelis virginiana
ACTCAAAATAGGACACATCAGGGTGGTTTTTAATTTCGGATTAAAGTTTCTGGTGCTATAGTATTTTTCTTTGCTCTCCTGCTCTAATAATTATGCTTCCAATAGTATGGATTTTTTTTTATCAAAAAATAAAAATAAAAAACAGTTGCGCATGCAATACACTGTATGCACTGCACAGCATTAAGCCACTTAAAAACATTCCCTGAACATTACATTGTAAAATCTGCCCACACTTTTCTTTACAACGATGCTAGATGGACCACCAGTGCTATAAACCGCAACCTAGCTAGCATAATGTGCGGCCGACATAATACCCATCCATGTGAGAGGATAGTTTGAACTGCTCATAGTGTATTCCTACATCTATATCGTTTTAAAGGCACTGAAAATGCACCCCATAGTTAATTATTTATAACGCAGTTCATGTCCCATAGGCTTTCGGTCACCAGTGCTGAGTGGCTGAAGAAACTCCCAGCAGCTGTCACCATGCTTACACATAAATACTTTATAAATCACCACACACACATATATAGAGAGAGAGAATGAAAGAATGGAACATTTCACAAGAAGAAATGGGCAGCAGGTACCCAATTGCACTCATGCAAAAAAGAATATAAGCCAAAAATAATCCACCCAATCTGCAGCCCGTCCTAACTCGAATTCGCCGGATAATTTAAACCCGACGCAGATATTGACGCAAACCCTTTCCTCTATACAATTCATTACACACTGTCAGTTTATCTATTTACATCCAAAAAACCAAAAAGAGTATAATGATGTTCCCGCGTAAAACCAGAAGCCTCCTCTGCCAATCACTCAAAATGCAACAAAAGCAAGGCTCATCTTCTTGCCCACTCAATCTGAAGCTCCGACCAATTAAGTGCATATATCAGGGTAGACCTCATGCTTTGTCAGGTTTTCAACATTAATCAGATTAGACAAGGTTCTTTCTTGTCGTCCTGCTTTTTCCGAGTTTCAATCCCAGGCCAGCCCCGTTGTCTTGCTCTTCCATTTTCCTGTATTATGAAACATAATTCATTCCTTCTGCAATTAAGGGTGGACCCACAAAACCTACATGAAGGTTTTGATAAAGAATCAATTGGTGCCCCAAGATCCGAAATTAGAAAACACTTCACAGAATTCCCCATTTCTACCCCTGATTAAATGAAGCTTTCAAACTCTCATCCGGCAGCGTCCAAGACAGCAAATGCCCGCCAGAATCCCCACTCAACAATTGCTTTAGGTCACTTGAGAGGTGAAGGGCAGTAACTGGATGCTTATGAAACTTGAGTACCCTGTGCAGGACCAACCTGTATTCCGGTGCCTTGTTGCCCAGCCTTAACCCTCCTGGGCTGTTACTGGTCGACTTTCCGTGGGGAGTCTCCTGATCGGAGCAGTGAACCATTTGCCATACCTTAATGGCCCCACTCTGGTGACCCGTGACATACCAGTTTGTGTCCAGCCAATCAGAAAACATACAACTCGTCACTGAGAGAATGAAATCAGATGGAAGTTGGGATGTATTAACCATTGCGAGGCAGTCCCCATTGATGCTCCAAACAGCAAGCTGAACTCCAGCTGCTGTGACAATTTCCCCAGTTAAGTCATTAACATAGATTGCTGAAATCGGTGCTGGGAACTCAGGAAGCTGCCTAACAAAAACCAAGGAGCTGAGATCCCATAGAATAACTGTGCAGTCATCTGATCCGCTGACAATCAGCATGTAAGGCTGGCAAACATGGAGGCATGTGATTTTGGCTGTGTGGGCACAAAGAGCCTTCTCCAACTGCAGGCGCCGTACGACTCGGGGCCCATCCTTGCTGATTCTCCAAACAGAAACCAAACCATCATCAGCCCCAGTAACCAAAATCTGACCGTCATGACTAACACCAGCACACTGAATCTGGCTGCCTCCATGAAGATTCTCATGTGTAGAGAGGAGCCTGTCTTGATCATAGCTCAAAAATCTCAAGCTACGGTCTGGGAAACCCCATGCCACATATTTGGTATATGTTACGGGTTTAAGCAAGCTATTTGTACCAGCCACAAGAATTTTCTCATGGAAAGTAACAATCTGAGTTATGGAAGAAGTGCTCTTGCGTATTTCGTGCGGAACAAGATACGTAGAGTGCTTTAGTGGATGAGGAGGTAGCTTTCTGTCAGAGCGCCTTTTGACATGGGCTTTCAAGAATAGTTGCTTAGGTGTTTGGCCAAAATGATTAATTTGTGCCAAAATGGAGGCTTTCATTGCAGGATCTGTAACTGAGTCTATATCCACACTACCCTCATATGTATAATGATAGAAGACGTTAATAGCTTCTTCAGCTGCCTGCCAATTATACAAGGAATGATCAAAATTACAAGAAAAATCATAAAGGGAAAATAATAAAATATATTTATATATTAATGGGTTGTAAGGACAGAAGTGGAGTAAACAAATGGGTAAATTAGGATGGTAATTTATCAAACACACTTAAAACTGTTGAAAAGACATTGAATTGTTCACAGGATTAAAAAGTGAATATTGAAGAATACCATTACCCACCTTCCCTCTCTGTTTATATCCAAAGATGAGGTCTATCCAATGATGCAAATTTTCTGAAACATAATCAGATTCCAATGCTTCCCTATGCTTTCTGATGAACTCTCTAGCGCTGCCTTTTGCCCAGGGAGGTAACACAACATCACCAACCTAGTAACACGCCCACAAATGATTAAGATTTTAAGTATTAGGGGGTGGGGAAAAAAGAATGGTTGACTATTGGTAAGACTATTCTTTTTTCTCTCTCTTTTTTCTTTTTTTTCAAACAAACAGGTAGTCAAAGATAAAATCAAACATTGAAAACTTAAAGTAACCTAGACAAACCTTCTCTCCTGATTGCTTCTCTCCCAAGTCTAGTTTGAACTGATTTTCCAGGAACTCAGGCATGTAGAAAAATTCTGGAATCAGCTCCTTTACATCCGATGTGTTGCCCTTCCCAGCTGCACTTAACCAAGTATCTCTTACACTATTGAAAAGACGATCAGCATGGTCAAACTGACCTCCTTGTAGCGTCTGATTCTCTGCACTGAATGGTGGCAAGCGTAGAAGATAGAAAAGGACAATTCCAGCACTAGAATAATGTGAACCATAATGAAATTTGGGGACCTCTGGATCATCCCAGCTCTCGTATCTGAAATAAAAAAGAAAATGCGAAAAAAAAAAAAAGAAAAAAGATGGAATCAAATAAATCCAACTGAAAGGAAAAGATATTGGAAAATATGCTAGTGAAATGTGATATGGATAATAAAATCATTCAACGCTGAGTAGGTAACAGTAGGTAACAATCTTGTTACCAAGAGTTTTAGTAACACCTAACAGTGGAATCAAATAAATCCAACCGAAAGGAAAAGGTATTGGAAAATATGATAGTGAAATGTGATATGGATAATAAAATCATTAAATGCTGACTATGTAACAATCTTGTTACCAAGAGTTTTGGTAACACCTAACTGTATTTCAACAATGAACAACAAGCGAAATTTATTGGGTAGGAATTGTCATGCTTAGATGGCAATTCTCAATTGGGTTTCCCAAACGTTGGCAACAAATGCATTATCTCATCAGTGCTCAAAATCATTTTACAGCAATGAATTCTGGCAACAAAATTTTCCTAAAACAAAAAGAAATTGGAAACAAAATCAAACTGAATGAAGAGCAATGGCGATATGGAAATGAGTGCCAACCTTTTCTTGAATTCCTCTTCCCCTTCTAATGTTTGACAACCCATTGGTTTGTCAAGCTTCCGGAATGTGTTGGGATTTGACAAGTCCAGATTTTCACTCTCATAGTCTGCAAGAACCCATGGAAATACTGGATACTGGGTAAGATCACTATATCCACGTCCAGCCAGAGTGTTGAGGTGCATGAGGTACTGAAAATTGCTAATTTCTCCATTTTGCCACCTTTTGGAGAACGATTTGGCCATAATCTTAAAGAGACGACTGCCTTCATTGGATTCTTGTTTTGCAGATCCCGAAATGGTTGTGTCCAACCTGATGTATAGACGATAATTATAAAGTTCACTGTATTAAGTTCCAAAATTTAAACAATAAGGAAGAAGCAACACATCTTGATAACCATCAAACCTTGAGAACTATGCCAGGGATAGATATGAAGATAAGGGAAATGCTATGCATCGCTATGAGGTATTGCTACGAGTAAATTTATAAGAAAGAAATGCTATGAATTTTCAAAACTGCACATTAGTATTTTCCAAAACTACCCTCATTGCCTTTTTCTAGTGATTCGTTGTAGCGATGTATAGCATTACTCAAAGATAATTACAAACCATAATTTAATAATACAAAAGGCAAAAAAAATTAATAATAACTACAGGATTTCTAGAACCACAAAAACAATCCACTTCAATAGAAGCATACCAATCATAAGAAGAGAGCGGATGCATCTAAATATTGCCCGCCTAGCAGAAGATAAAAATAAGAGAAGAACAGAGATGCTATTATAAGATGAACCTAATGAAACTGTGTCAGGTAACCTCCGTAGCGCTAGTTGCAGAACAGATTTTGAAGAACCAACCGTTGGATTAGATACACCTCTTATGAATGTCATGCTCGTCAAAAGTCACAGTGATCCAACGGTCAGCTTCTGAAAAATGCCGCTATGAAAAAATGTGATTTTTGTTCTTCAAAATATTACCAATTTTTTTTTTTGATTATAGTGATTTTTGGCGAGCATGATATTCTTGAGAGGTGTATCTAATCCAATGGTATGTTTTTCAAAATCTATTATGGAACCAGCCCTATGGAGGTCACCAAATGAAACTTTGCGTCAGGTGCACCTTTAATAGTATCTCCGAAGGGAAAAATTAAGAACTTTTGTGGTAGCCTAATTTAGGGTGATTCCCTAAAAACGATATATTTTCACAATTCATCAAGAACTCACTCTTTCTCTAAACAAAATCAGGAGAGAGAGAGAGAGGACATTTTTTCTGTTTTCAGAAATGTGATCCCCCAAAACTACCCAAAAAATGACGAGTCCTACAAAATTTTCATTGTTTCCATTTCTGAAAGCAGAACAAATGAATTCTAGAACAACTAAAACAATATGTTACAATTACATATTAAGGGTCACTTTTAGGGTAATTTAGGGGTGGCATAATTTAGGGTAATTTCCTAAATGCAATATGTTTTCACAATATGTTAAAAAGTCACTTTTTTGTTAAACCAAAAAAAAAAAAGGGTCACTTTTTCTATTTTCAAAAATATGATCCCCTAAAACAACGAAAAAAAAATAACCACCTCAATAAAATTTTCATTGTTTGCATTCTTGAAAACAGCATCTTTATTTCTGCTTCCAAACAAGCCTTTAATGTTTGGAATGAAAACAGATCATGTAACCCAAACATAAATCACAAATTCACAAGGGTACTAGCGAAATCTGGCAATACTGGTTTGTATCTACCAAAACTATCACAATATGGTCAATGTAAAGGGGCATGGACTGATAAGATTCTGTGGAGCATGCGAAGCCATAAAGAATGTGTGCCAAAAGCTCCCTCATTAGTTCTTAAGGATAAGAAAGTTAATTTCTAACAAACATCCACGAATCTGAAGATCAAAAACAAAGATTATGGCGGACATCTTGGAAAGCAATTTAAAAATTAAAACCCAAGATAGAATGATGTGCACCCAGTAAATAATGTATAATGATGAAAAATCCACTAAAATTATCAGAAATAGAAGGAAAAATAAAGAATCAAAACATGCATAAGTTTGTGTAAATTTTGTTTAGATAAGCATTAAAATTCACGGCTTTATCACCCATTCGCCCATATCCTAAGTCCAAAAGATAATATGTATAGTAAACATCATCTCAGGGAAAGCCAGTACACAACATGTTATCAGTAATTGATAAGATGATAACAATACATGGTCCTAGATAGCATTTGAGTCTCTCAAACTAGCATAATACATTATGATATCAATACCTTAAAAGACCCCAAGATTCAGTTGTTATACCCTTCCACAGTTTCAAGACATAACAAACATCCATATATAATTAACCAAACACGAATTCAAACATTACAATAAAAACATTAAACTAGCAACATTGTACGCATATACAGGCCAAAGAAGATAGATTTGAAACCATTTTGGCAACCTATATAATTGGAAGATATATAGAAAATATGCATAGATATAATGCAGGCATGGAAAACAAACAAAAATGGAGCCAATGGGAAGTTTAAGTCATACATGCTGTTCCTCGGAAGATTCATGGCAACCAAATTTTTGAACACTTCTTCTCTCTCTTTTTTGTGGAAAACCAGGAGATCATTACATCCGTCCATGCTAAATATCTCAACAGCAACAGGACGCAGCTGATAATCACGTTTCAAAATCTCATGAACACTATTAAGCTTCCACATATGCCAAGGATGAGGTAGGTTACCACTGCTACACACTTTCTCCTTTCCCCATGCACCACCATTGTAGGCCCATGCCCTTCCCCCTACCAATGTCTTAACTGTCACACCCCAGGATGAAGTTGACTTGGACTGGAAATCCATACTGCCAGTAACATCCTTCTTTACACCCAAAGCCTGATCAATAACCGAGAGTTCATCTTCACATTCCTTTTCACAAATGCGCCCAGAGTCATCAATGTAAAAATTCTCAATTACATACAAAGAAAGTTCCCCTATCAGAAATATACCGTCATGTTTGTCAAGACCTACAACTCGCTCACAATTATATCTGAATCTTATCTTTTCAAGAGGTTCTAGATAAGGTCTAATCAGATATTCACCATTATCAAGCAGTTCCTTATCTAATTTGTCCTCTGTAACTCTCACCTCGTCCATTTTTACAGAAGAGGACTGCCTTGGGGATTCTAAGTCAGATCTTCCATGTATGCTCTCTGTTATTGGGACAGACACTGCACTAGATTTGACACCAAACTCAAGAGCAGAGTGAAGACTTGCCTCATTACTACTAGCTCGGTCATCATTCCACCCAGTCCCAGGAGAAGCTAAATCTTTCCTGCCATCTGATTCTTTAATAAATGAGTCATCATAAAGCATGCCACCAACACCATTCTCTTTGGCACTATCAATTAAAAGATATAAAAATGAACCAGAATCAGTATCAGAAACATCAAGACCATTCTCGTTTTTCGCTTTGGACAGCTCTGCCTCTCCGAAGTCATATGGTCCATTTAGAACATTTTGAATGGTATCAATTTTTAATTTGCACCGCTCAAGCTTTTTGCGCATTCTATATGGACCTTCAATGGGACAAAGCTGCCATTCAGGATCTTCAGTTACGGAGGATTTACGAGTTGGGAATATTCCCCGCTCATGCACAAGTTGTTGGAGATGGGTTTGCCACTCGCTTTCAGCATGGAGAACCCATCCATACTTATCTTGACGAACAACTCTCAGCTCAGTAGACAATGCATCCCGAACCAAATCAAGTGCATATCTCCGTTCATTTACCTGCTCCCAGTGCTTTAGGTCTAATTTTGAAGCATCACGTGATCTTCTTGCCATTTCCCTCTTACGACGACCCTCCATGCCTTTTATTCTCACTCCAGGAAACTTTGTCGATCCACCAATATACTGCACCCACATAATCGCAGCGCATTGCTCCAATACTTTATTGATGATCTGTTCAGAACTCTGAAGCCACTCTAAGAAAGCAGATAAACTACCAGTCAATAGTTTGTCAAAACCACCATGTAATACATCCAGATGCTGTCCTTGGTTTGGTTTAGATACAAGCAAGTCTTCTAATGCAGCCCTGCGATGCACCAATAGATACCTGATAATATCAATGGTCAAGTTCTGCACATTTCGTCTTTGATCATGAAGAAGAGAAATTAGATTCACACAGAGACAGCAATTTAGATCGTTATCAAGATTGCTGGGACAGAATATGATCCGTCTGTGAGCAACTAATAACTGTAGGACCGTGCAGATGTCAATCCCTATGTCTTCTTGTGAGGAGTTTAAGGGCAATCTCTTTTTAGGTTCATTTTGCAAACCCATGCATGAAATAAGGTCGTCTTCTCCTAAGCTAACCAAGAATGATGGAAGGAAGCAATACAATATCATACGATTTGTATTTTTAAGAATTGCATGTACATAACCATCAAGTTGCCTGCTTCCTCTTGTGATAGATAAAAGACCTTTTCCAGTGGGCATTGCTCCTTCAATTCGGCCATCCTTGTTTGCCAACTGTAACATAGATAACAAAAACTCCAAAGTTCCCATTACAGCAGCAGGCCGAGGAAAAGCACCCATATATACACGATCCACTATCATCAAGCACAATGCATCCAAGTTTGAGGACCAGCGGCTCTTATCTAGCTTTTTCTCATCTTCCTCATCATCACGCAAGAGACGCCTTTCAAGGTAGTTCATCAATCTACTAAGGCACAAACCCTGAAAAACTAACACAGATTCAGCATCAACATACAAAGGAACACTCTCCAAAATGCTTTCTATAAGCTGTGATGCTTTCATCTGCTCAGTCATGAAATCAGAAAGAACTTCTGCCATAAAATCTAAAACAGCAGTAGCCGCCGCTGAACAAGGACCACCGCCATAGCCAGAATCATCCATTTCAAGAAGGAGCTTTGGGTTAACTGCAAAAAATGTGTTTGCAGCAGATGACCCTTGAGGAGTAGACCTCAAGTCTGAAAGTGGATCAAATTCACTAGTAGACACAGAAGACTCCATGGAAGGAGTCGCAACTAAGTGAGCTTTTGATTCGTTCTGGCTTGCACTTCCGAGCCAAGAAGTCAATGCAACAACAGGGGATGTAGAGGGTGCCAGTGGGATTCTGGAATTAGATTTCTCAGATAATATGGGAGAATCGAGCGGGTGAACAAGATCCTCTGTGCCTTTGATATTACCAAAACTTAATTCATTGGAGCTCGAAGTGCCAGACACCTGGTCAACAGTTTCACCATCAAAACTCTGAACAGCTTGGACATCTTCTAACACTGATTTGTCCAATTCCTGCTGGGGGCTAGTAACCTTTGTTTCTGCTTTATCGCCTGCCATACTACATGGGGGTAGAGGCATATCTTCGGAACTTGAACTTACCTGTCCTTGAGGAAAGTTTCCAACACTTATTGAGGTTTTGACAGACTGTTCCTGTTCATGAGGCAAGCTAGAGAATGTATTATGAGAACTACTGGTATCATCACAATCATTCAAGTTCTTCTCTTCTGTCCTTACAGAAATTTCTTTCGCCATCTTCACTGCAGAAGCAGCTCTGCAAGACACAAAACAATAAGCCCAGCATTAAATAAATAAAAATCATAATTTATTGGGTCATGGAATTAATGACCTTATATAACATAGAACTTAGGGGCACAACTCAAACCTCGCATGCATGATCCAAAACGAAATTAAGAAGAAAGCAATGCAGTAAAATACATATCAAAGGTATCTCAATACAAACCTAACACAAGAAAAATACAAGTCCACACAGCTCTCTAGAAATTCTGCCCTTCTGCAAACAGCAGAAAAAGGAGGGCACATTTTTGCCAGATCAACCATGAATCTCAGGACTGAAGTTGCAGCAGCAGGAGCTGATGCCTCACCACCCATTAAGCGCGCAGCATATGTCTTATGCATCAAAGCTTCACCCTGAAGCTCTCCGGCCATGTCTGCATTTCCTTCTACAAGCTCTGCCACAAGGCCAGCAGTGACCTGGGAAAGATTGCCAGTTTGGTGGGCAAGCATTGATTGCATACTCAACCTATCAAACGTAGATTTTGTCATAGCTATCACAGATTCCAACAATTCTACAAATTTCAACTCTCCAAGACTTCCATCACTTGGCATGAGGGCATGAAAGTCTAGCATGCGGACTTCTGGTAGCCTTGGATAAACAGGCTTTCCAAATATCAGACAAAACAGAATATAATATATATCTGGTGAATCGTAGAAACTTGGAAGGATCCGTACCAAACCTTGATAACCTCCACTGGTGCGAAATTTAAGTGCAAATGTAGGAGAAGAAGCAAGGCACACACCAAGAAGAGTCATGACCCATCTCATACTTGTAGGATGAACAGATTCATCAAGGAAATACGTTATCAATTTGGATGAAACAATCTTATGCCACTGTTCAAGCAACTCTTCTGAATTTATCGTTACTTGTAGATCAATAAGCATCTCAAGTAGCATATTCCTTACAATTACATGCTTCCCCATAGACTCTCGATTTATTTGATGATTTGGTGTCAGGTCAGGTGGATCAAATGTCATAATCACGAACCTAACTACATATTCCAGTTCAGAAGCCAAAAATCCATCTTCTAAAATGACCCCAAGCAGGACAACCAATTTTTCCAACACAGGAACTTCAACATCACCTCGCTGCAGTGTTACTAATAAATGTTGAACAAGATTAATACGGCGCAGAACTGTAAGGTTATGATTCCTGTACCAATGCATAGACACCAGATGCTCAAGAAAGCCAAGCAATGCAATTTGAATTGGAACTGGGGCTGTTACCCACAAGGTCCAGTCCAACAAGACATGCTCAACCATATCTGCATTTGAAAGTACTATGCAGTTAGATGTTTCAGGTGGAACATCAGCATTTTCAAGCTCTGAAATATGACTGAATGAATCTTTTTGTGCAGAGAAATCATCCATATCTCCATGTGATCCAACTGAAGAAATTTCATCTCGGAACTTTGACAAACTAAGATCCTCAATGCTAGCATCCTGAATACTTGCAGCAGATGACAAACTATTTTTATTATTTTCAAACATCTTTGGTTCAGAAAATGAAGCCTCGCATGCAGCAATCTGGAAAAAGATCTCAAGAGATTGCATGTCAAACAATGACATTCTACGATGCAGAAAGAGACCTAACAAATGGTATCCTCTGTATGTTTGCATGTCTCTGACATTCTGAGGATTCTGATGAAGTGCACAAGCAAGTAATGTTAGGGCCATGTGCAGCATATCCCTGGTTTCAGCAGCTTCAACAAGAGCCAGGACAACAGCCATCCCACCAATTGGGCAAATGCAATCACCAATCACACATTGCCTACAAACATAGATATCTCCATGAAGACGCCCAAAGCGTGGAATACCTGCAAAATGAATTTAAAAAAATATATATATCAAATAAGAATCAGACTCTCTGCTTCTTACAAGTTTTAAGGTGACAAGTCAGATGTAAAGTTGAGGATTTAATTACACACCCCCAATAGGAGAAGCGGCAGCTGACATTGGATCAACTAGATTGAGCATGGACAAAGTCCCAGATGCTCGAAAAGCTTCTGTACATGTTCCATCAAATGCAAATATAAGCTTCCTTCCAGAGAGCTGTAATGAGAGGTTTCCTAATCTATCCAAATCCCAGACAATCCCACTGCCATCTGCCTTAGAGCTTCCCTGCTTGCTAGTACTGTCAGGCCTTTGTGTAGAAACCAAAGGCAAGTCAGCATCTAACGAATCTAAAATGGCCATACTACCCCCACCGCAAGCCTGGTTGGGAACAAATCGCAAAAGATCTGTGTCTTGAAAGAGCCCTTTATATCCTCTACCCAGAATGTACATGAAACAAATACACCCTGATGTAAGCACCTCCTCGAAAAGATAACAACTTCGGAGTTTCCACGACAAGTCACTAATTCTTGCACAAGTAAACGGAGTCCCAATGGTAACCTGCAAAGGTTTTCCAACTGGAGATGGAGAATACCCTAGTTTCCCTGTGTGTTTCAGCTTTCCATTAACATACACATATGCTACACTAGCTTGGAACAGCCCAGCAAGAGCATTTGGTTTGCTGTGAACAACTGCAAGGTGATGCCATCTGCCTTCCTCCAGTTCTAAGCCTGAAAATGACAAGGAGCAAGAGTTGCTGGTTGCAAGGGTTAGGACACCATCCTCCTGAAGATAGAGTTCTGCGTAAAATGTCTTCCCATTATCAGCTGCACCAACAGAAAATATCCGAAGAACATGCCCTCCAGGTTGCTGCCCATTAGAAATACCTTGCCTCTTAGAAGGACCAGCTTTGGAAGATTCTGTTTCCTTCACTTGCGATTTCAAAAAATTCCGATATTGGAACCAACAGACAAATGAATAACCAGCAGCAGGAGGCCATGATCTTTCCCCAAGAGATACTTGAATAGAAGCATGACCAATCTTGCTCATGTCCATCTCTACAAAAGGTGCCAGAGAAACATTTTCTGATGACATATCTTCCATGAGAATTAACCTCTCCATCATACCAACAAGAACATGACCTGAATTCATTAGCCTCATTTGCAAAATATATCTAATAAGCACTCGGAATTCGGATGTAGACAACCTGCCACCAGATGTATGCAATTCATTACCAAACATAAAGGATGAAAAACAAACAGTGTGAAGAAAAACTTAACAGGTCCAGTAATTTATAGACATAGCCACAGTTCCTACCTATACGCCCCAAGAACCTCCACAATCTTCAAAGCATAAGAAAGTAATGGAGAGGAGCCCAAAAGGAAGGGATGAATTGTCTCCAATAGAAGTTCCACACAACCTAAATACATGTAAACAGCAAATAATAAGTAAACTAATTACTATTTAAGGAAAACGAAACAGAAACATAAGATGACCATTTCTCACCTACAGAAGTGAGGTTTTCCTGATTGAAGGGGCCAGCACGAGCAAGCTGTTCAATAAGGTTCAGAACTTCTAACTGCACCTTTGGTGTATAGAGCAATAATGAACGGATGAGCACTCTAACGGCACCAGCGTTGTACACACGTTCCTTATCAGGATTTAAAGAACCTGATGAGGTAGTTAAAAGAAAACTACCTGACCCACTTTCAGCCATATTGGATGATGCAGCACTTTCAGATGCCGGGCTTGGTTGAAGCACTATTTCTAAAGCAAGTTCAAATAATAACTGTATGACTTGCCTTTCACAATCCACACAAAGCAAACCAGACTCAGAAAGAAGATCGTAAAAAGTTTGGGACGATATAATTGTGTGCAACTTTGTCCTATTAACAGCATTATCACAAACTCCAGCCGTCACAACACGTAATAGATACGTAAATACCTTCAAGTAAACCATTAAAGAAGATTGATCTGTGTGCCCTCCATCACTCTGGAAACTGTGGAGTGTGGTTAATAGAAGAGAAAACCCAGTGGCTTCACCAAAGACCCTTTTAGCTGAATTATTAACTCCAAGAATGCGCCACAAGTTTCCCAAAGTTTCACATTTTGCATCATTTTGAAGCCTGTATTGAGATCCCAGAACACTGGTAACCATTCCACTTTTCAGAACTTCAACCAGTGCACCTAATTCTTCAGGATGAGCCTGGTAAAAATCAAAATCAAATGATCTTTTTAGTGCTAATGAATTCAAAGAATCAGGAAACAGTAGAATGATGAGTGCATTTACTTAAGCATGAGAGCATACATGACTGCTAAGATGGCTGTGATTGACTAATTCTACATATATAGTTGATGTCACCAATTCTAAACAGAAATAGATGAGAAAAACTATAAGGAAAAGAAGAAAACTCATGGACGTAACATAAGATTTGTTCAAATTCAAAACTGCCAAACAGTGTGCCATAAGAATGAAAGGAATGCATACAAACCTGTGTACCATCTTCAATAATCAAACATGACAATATCTTGAGGACCCGTGGACGGTGAATATCAGATACCAAAAAAGGGAGAACAATTGTCACACCGTTAGCAGATCGAAATGAGGCTTGATTGGCTTCAGATTTGTTTAATAAGAAGAGCATACAATCCCATGCAACAGCAATTGTACTCTCAATTTCAAAAATGGGAAACTTCCCTGAGCCAGAATCCATTAGCTTGGGTGAAGAAATAATAGCATCCTTACTGTTCAAATGCTTCTTGAAGCTGCTTGAGCTGGATTTTCTCTCCAACTGATCAGGGTTACCATTGTGTTGATCTGGGCCCAAAAGAAACTTGTGCTGCTTCAGATCATCTAACAGAACTTCCAGCACACCAACTTCTCTCAAGACTTTCTTGTATTGTTGATCAAAGGATAGGAGTTTCACAAAGAAAGAAAGTATGGTGTGCTTTAATTCAGATGTGATTTGTTGCTGCAACAGGCAGCAAAGGGAAAGCAATTCTTGCTCAGGAATGCAATTCACAACAGTCACGGCATATTCAAGAATTTTCAGGATTATCTCTTGCAGAGATGGAGGAAACCCAGCCATGTTTAGGATGAAAAGTGGCACCGTCCTTAGCTGCTGACACAACTTGTAGTTTTCAAGATGACTTGAAAATATTTTAAACATTCTATTTAATACTTCTGCTTGCAGGTCCGTACTGCCTGCCTTGAGAAAAATGTCCTGCAACATCTGGACTGCTTCAAGATCTTTAACTTTACTATTGCCCTTCCCCCAAATTTCATCACCAAGCCGGTCCCAAGAAGAAGTACGACTTTTGCCATGGCCAGTAGCCTTGGTATGAGAAGATTTAGAACCTTTTCCACCAGCTGATCCTGTAGATTCAGTTAGACCTGTTTGAGCTAGATTAACAAGTACATCTAGTAACCTAGACAATGTTGGCAAAAGATGTTGTGGTGAGGTGTCCCCTCCTTTTTCCATCAAATCTTGTCCTCCGACATCATTAAATGCATGAGAACCATCTGAGGCAGAATTTTGGTCAAAAGAAGACTTGGAATGGATAGACTGAATGCCCTGATTTTTTGGCATGGTGGACAGAATTAATGCAAACTGAACAAGGAACTGATAACCATGGGCATTGTGTATGTCCTCCCTGAGCCATATACCACCAGCCTCTACAAGTCAAAATTATTTCAAATAAGCAGTAATAAACAACTATAAAGATCTGAGAACTCAGAACATCAAAACTACTACATAAAGAAGAATTGGCTTCTATTTTTTAGCAAGACGGACCATGGAATTTAGGGTTCACTTGAAGACTTAGATGCAACAAAGAGAATCCTTATACTAATGAATTTTCTCATGCAAGACCAAAAGGACAAATTAATAACCATTTACCTGGTCTATAAGACAATTCCACACATTCAAGTAACAAATCCACAATGCCCATAGTGTAAGCAGCATCGCCACAATCAGGATCGAAATCCTTGACAGCCATTAGAAAAACTTTTATCTGCACACGGGAAGAATACCAAACCAGGTGAGTTATATTTTAAAGACACAAGAAGAAAATTATGAGCCAGGCAAAAAAAAATTCAATCCAGAAACAGATATTAGATTGAAGATTAAGAATGATAGATATAAGCATTTAAAATTTGGAACAATCGTAGACATAGACAAGCCATAATATCCAGCAATCAGCATGTTTCCAAGTTGTAACAGAGATGCCACATTTGGAGTTTCATTTAGGCAGAGCTTCAAGAGTACTTATAAACTATCCTGAGAACACAATAAATGACCCGAAATTGTATGAACATTTAACCATCTGGCAGAAAGACAAACTAATAACATCAAAGTCCAATTCCAAGGAAATACACAATTTAAGTGATGATTTTATCTTCAACAAAATAGAACTCCACCAAAGCATGGCCAGTTTGCCTAGCACAGCAAGATGCCAATGCTGACAACCATCAAATGAAGGCCAAGAAATCGATGCACAGACAAAAAACCTAAATCTGTATACTCAATTAAATTATTGCATGGTTAATAGTCATTTCTCTAATCCATTATAAGAAAGGAAAGCAATATGGAACATAGAACCACAGAAAGATGGGCAAAATAATAAGCAAAATCAACAAGTTAATGCCCCAATGAAACTCCTTCAGAAAAATTTTATTCGAACTTTGAAACTCTCAAAGCATAAAAAAACAAGCTCCCAAGTAGAAGAGTAGTTAGAAGGTGATAATACATTAAGACCAGCAGCAGCAAAATCGTATCAGAAAAAGAAGAATGTGGTACTAATCCCTTTAAGTGAAGCATATTTCAACTCCACAAGGAACCTTTTTTTAGTGTGAAAGCAGGATTAAAACAAGGAATTCCATAGTTGCCAATATGAATGTCAACCAATGCAATACAGCTGTCCCACGCCATTACAAACCAAAATGCCAACTAGACGAGAAACTGCTTTAATGTTTCCAAATATTTTTTTCAATATAAATGAGTACTTACTGTCAACTCACAAAAAGCCGACAATTCACAATAACTAAACTTGAAAAGCTCTTATCAACAATTGTCACTTTTTGGGGATAAATTAAACTTAAATTTTGACTAGAGTACCACTATGTTTTCCAAATGAAACAAATTAGTTAGAACCGCAACTGTAAAAGCATACCAGATGATGTTTGCGTATATATTTAGCAGTGCTTCCATTGTCATTAACCAAAAGAAGACCAAGTATCTGAAACAATAATAAAAAAGTTAAAACAACAAAATCCAACTATAAGGCCGTTTATCTAATTTGTATTTCTTTACATGGATTCAAATGAATAAACATTTTTATACATTTCTGTCAGCGCATATATAGCTTAACACGTGTAAAATATATTCTTACTTGCATTGCATGTCTATGAAGTTGAATGGTGTGCAGGGGAACGAGACCATCCTTATATCGAGAGAAAACAGTCAAAGACCCATTGGCAACCATCTGAAACAGCAACTGAAGTGAATCATCCTCAATCAAACTCTGTGCAGCCAAGGGATGGCTTGCCAATGCTTTCATAATATGCACAACACTACCCTCTATCTGCATAGACGAAGATAACTATAAGCCAAAGCTAAATATTACTGCTACTGTTAGTTACATCTTAACGTTCGATCAAGATATCATATTTAAGTGGTTAGCTTTTAATACACCTTCCTGGACTGGAGCCTGCTCAATCATATGATGTCACGTAAAGCAATTTTCTTCCCAATCAACTTACTGCTTTAGATGCATTTATGGTATGAAAGACCAATTTACACAATTGGACAGGCATGAAAAATCAATAGTTAAAGGCTGAAAACCAAACGCCCACTATAGAACAGTATTAAATTTTGAATAAACTTCTTACTCTACAATTTTCCATTCCAAGTTAGCCAAATTAACCCACAAGTCATACAAAATAAAATAAACATAACATGTATTCAATAATAAGAAAGCATGGAAAGATCACCGAATATTAAAGAGTCTGGAAGACAACTAAAGATTAGTATTGAACAACCACAATTAGCAGCAAATTTGAACATTCCACAACCACATTTGCACCAGGTGGCTAAAACAAAAGTGGTTGTTAGTTTGCTACAAAATGTGGTTGTTAGAGAAGGAATATTAATTTTCTCTTCATTAGTAATTAGAGAATGGAAGTAATTTAGTTGTATTTTAAAAGAATAAAGCATTCACTACATTGAGGACATGTCAGTAGATTAGGGGTCAGATGCCTTCTATGATTCTATCTATAAGGATTGAATCCTATCCTGTCAGATGTCCTTTGTCCGCCGGGGTAAAACTTTTAAACATGTTTTAATTTCTGTATGTATCAAAAGACTCAACAAAATGCTAACAGAAATTTGGAATTCCTCTGTTTGAACCAAAACACATGCTGTCTTTAGCATTTTAGCATAAACTATTGAAATTATATACGTTTCAGTTGAAACAATTCAGAACACTCAAAACTGAAAGGTACTTCCTTTTCTATCCAACTTATGACCCTAATCTCCAAAGATTGTAAAGTTTTCATAGTGAATTTTCCACCTTCCTTCAAATCTCAAAATTATTAATATGTGATCGTTATCCTTTTAATGAAGAAGAAGACAAATCATGATTCACAAGTTTAATGTATGTTTTAACTTTTGTGAGAGATTCCTGATATTTTGATAAACTTACACCTTTTATTTTAGATCTAGAATTGTTTTATATAGATCTAGCATCGTTTTTTGTAGATCTATGCAAGACGTGCATAGATCTACAATTTTATGTAGTAATTTTTTTAATAATTTTAAATTTTCTAATTTGAAAAAAAAAAAAAAAAAAAAGATGATGAAAATTGATAAATTTGATAAATTTTTATGATCACTCCCTCAGTCCCATAACATCCATAAGAAACATAGTACGTTACATTTGGGGGGGCATTTGTCCAAAAAGAAAAGGTCAGCATTCATATCTCTTTCTATTCCCATTCTTTCCAAGTCATATACACATTTATTAACTTATTTGCTCTGCTGGCGCCAAAGGAGATTCCATTGCCCTTGCACAAGAGACTTACAATCAGAAAATATGGACAAAACAACATCTGACCATATCGTGTGTCTATAAGATGATAATATGTGTATTTTAATGGTATAGTTGCACACTAAAGCCTATTTTGAATTTTTTTTTTTACCATATTGTGTATCTTAAGTTATCTGTTATGTTGTTTTATAGTTCCGACGGATTTGTTCAAATTTTTCTGATTTTTCAATAATTTTTTTTTTTTTTGTCTTTTTAATATTCTTTCATACCTAAAGTTGCGTCACCAAAGACACAATGAGATGGCTGCAACTGAAACTTTGAACCATGAGACACATATAATCAAGATCGAATTCCAAGCACCTCAAAGAGATATTGAATTTTCTCAAAAAGGAGGAAAAAAAAAAAACTCAACTGTGGTATGGACCTTATTGTTAAGTTTCCAACTTAAAAGCCTAAGCTTGTAGGTGGAAGGCCCAATACAAGTATATGAAGCTATGGAAAGCCTTTTATTTAGACGAAGTGGGATAGAGTTGATTCTATTCCTCTACACTCCCCCTCACGTGCAGGCTCGTTTGAGCCTTGTCACGTGGATAACCAATGCTCTAATACCATGTTAAGTTTCCAACCTAAAAGCTTAAGCTTGTAGGTGGAGGGCCCAATTCAAGTGTATGAAGCTATAGCAAGCCTTTTATTTAGGCGATGTGGGATAGAGTGGATTTTATTCTTCTAAACTTATGTATGTCATACATATCATATCATATATCATACAGTATAGCCAAACCATGATGTGTACCACACAAAGAGCGCTTAGCATTGTGCACTGTAGAATAAAAATAACTTGGCCTGATAACTAATAACAATTTATTTTTATTGTTGGAAACAAAAACTGTATTAAAAGAATACAAGTACAATGAGAAGGATAATGCATCGTTCTAAAAGCAAGATCAAGCACCAGATAAAAACAAATAAACAAATTGAAACAAAACAAAAGGCAAAGTAAAGACAAGGCAAAGAAAAGACAACAAAACCCTCAAGGAGGATTTGTCCGCCCAAATATCTTAAGAGTTGAGGCTCCTCTTCTAGCTAGAAAATCCATCTCATTTGCTCATTTGTCCGCCCACCTAACCTCCAATCGAAGAGAGCCTAGTAAATCAAAAACCTGACTAATAATACGGCCATAATGCCACAACCCTAGGCATCACGCTCTCATCCACCCGATAACAATTGAACAACCAACCTCAATCTGAAAACAAAAGATACACATCCCCTTCACTTCTCTCAACCCTCACAAAAAACCAAAATCTAACAACAATTCTAGGACAACAATAAGTTAAGAAAATGTTGCAGCCTCACTATTTCGAAGCTTTTACACATATTCCCATGGGAGGAAATATGTAATGTAGCTAATACCTACAGTAACACAATGCTCTCTAATGATTTAGGCTCTTTCAAGACTTTTAATCAAAATGACCAAAACCACCAAGACTATGCCTCTACAATTCAACATGAATTCAAAGTATGCCTCTAATTCATGAAGGTGCAAATCCAAACTAATTTGGCATAAACCAAAAAAAAAAAAACCATGAATCACAGTGCAGGGTGCAGAATGCAGGGTCCTGTTAGTAGTTCATAATCAAGTAGATAGGTAAGGTTTTGACTAAGGCACCCCTAAATGGACTACGCAGAGACATGCCTGGAGGTTAAAATTTTATGTCATGAACAACATATATGGGCATGAAATATCCAGACATGGTTCGAAAACTTCTGTCAGCCACAAGTCCAAAATGCAGCACGCACAGGAAAGTTCAAGAACAAATATGTGTTTGGCAGTCAAAGGATGAAAATGTAAGAACTTTAGCAAGCTAACAAATATTGAAAGATTTTTCTTTTTCATCAAGGAACCAGGAAGAAGGACCACAGCAAGTACAGTACAAGTAGATTTTCACGGAATTGCAGGCTACATAAGCGATTTTTATCTGGGATACCTCAACAAAATTTTAGAAGTAATGCTTTAACCCTTTCTTGTGTAGTTAGTTTTTCACAGCCAATAATTGGAAGCACATTCCATTTTTTCCACTACTTACCTCTCAAAAAAAATAATAATAAAATAAAATATTTACATGGGCAACAAACCTTGTTGTCAATGATAAACAGGAGCTAAACCTGATGCCCAGACCATATCCTATGTTTCTTGTGAATGACCCATGAACAACTTGCTCACTGGAGGGAACCCAGAAAGCCGCAATTACCTATGATTTTGGAGCTCTAGTTGACAGCCAAGCAATATAAGACAACTTTTTCCTTAAACTATGTGACAAGGACACTCCAATTTTATCATTCTTTTCTTATATTGGAGTTACTAACATGTATGCTATCAGACATGCATTAGCCACCAAGATAGTGTCCGATTCTCTTCATTTTAAAGTCACCGTGTCCGACGCCTCCTAAGAAGCATAGACACTTCAATAGAGGTGTCGTGGTAGTATCGAACATATTTCGGTCCTGATACTCCAACGCATCTCTATCATGACACCTCTTTCTTCACTGTCGCCTTCTTCTTCCTCCTTTTCTTTTTTGTCATATCTTCTGCGTGAACAACTCAACTAGGGTTTTCAAAAACAATACAAAAGGTCACATTTTAAATGATAGATGCAATGCCACATGATATAATATAATTATATTAATATATAAATATGTTCTATTAATGCCGTGTCCCTACGGTGTTGTATCATAGATTTTTAGAATTTGTCGTATCATCGTGTTTGTGTTGCGATGTACCCGTATCCCATGTCTATATCGTACTTCATAGGACACCTCATATATAGTTAGGAAACGACATGCCAGTGTCCTACATAGACCTTAAGTAAGGAAATGACAGCTTATGACTCATTACTTGTCAAGACCTAAAGAAGTCCATTCTTTCAATATAATGGTTCTGCTTGAACTAATAAAAGCATGGCCATTTATAATTTCAAAACATGGCAAAGATTTACAGTCAACACACCCTAAAAGGAAGATAAGTCTTTAAACAGAAAAGGTGCAAATGTAGAAAAAAGCTTAAGCGTGAATAATGCTATAAATCGTGTTACAGAGCTAGCTAACAATGAAACCTAAGAAATTGTTGTGCTCTATCAATTGCAAAATGAAGCTAAAAGTTCAATTTACAATGCAAATTGTTTAGAGAACATGACAGAAATTAAAAGGCCGAATGTTCATGAAAAGAAAGCTACCTCAAGCCGTCGGACTTGCCCGACATCACCATCATAATCTTTTTCAGCTAGAAAAAGATCTTTATCAGTAGCCTTTTGCCTTTGATTGGCTTCATGAGGACTCATAAGAGAATTGAGGATATGAATGAGACAGCACAAAATTCCAGAATCAAGGAGAGATTGCTTATCAATAGGCTGCAACAGTAAAAATGTAATTGAAACATCAGGTAAATGGACAGGATCATCAAAACATAGCCATGCCCAGACATGTGCATGTTTACGTCCATCTTTCATAGATGATGACAATTAGTTCACCTCATATATCGAACAAAATAGCAGTTTGGGGTGCAACATAGAATAATAGTTATTTAAACCAATTACCTTCGACAGGTAAATGCGTGTAAGCCAGTTTGAACCACTTAAAGATAAATATTAAAGGTTATAGAATCTAATTATATGATAAACAAAAAGCAGATGTGAAACACAGTCCAAGTATGAAGATTCCTTCTTCACTATTAAAGTCAAGAATATATACCCCAGATACGAGGACTTCCACCGCATTTAACAAATTTGAACCAGGATGGATACCTTCCTGCCGAGAAGTATGCATAAATATTATTTCCAATAATAAATCCTCTGCTAAAATTAGATGATAGCATTCAGAAAAAGGCATCTAACAGACAAACCTTTGTGACTTCCGAAAAAAACCTTAGGACTTTTATAACATCCAATGATCTTGTTTTGCTGCTGATTTTCAACTTCTCAATATCTGTTACAAATGCTCTTCCCACAACAAATGAGAATATGTGTGTTTCAACTAACCTGTGTATCATCAACAGTTTAAAAGTTGGTCAACATTGCTCACAATAAGAAAGATTACAAATAATTTTGGGGATAAAAATTGCCTAAGTTACTTGATGCTCAGTTTCTTCAAACATTCCAAACTATCGTGTAATCACTCCCACTTTTAAAATGCATCATCCTGAGTTGAAAACTATATTACACAGTTCGGGTAAAGATTTGTTCCAAAAAAAAAATGAGTTAGAGATAACAAAAATCTAATTCAAGAGGGGTAAAATGTGTAGATCACAGAATTTTAAATATCTACATGAAATTGAAGGTAGAAGTTACAAAACCCCCGATATGGAGATGGTGCATCATGATTGTGCATCATCATCATTACAAGAAGTTAATGAGTTGCCATAACATTAAAACAATGCCTAAAAAATAAATGGAAAGAAAAAGCCAGCAAGAGACCATACATCTCACAGTAACAATGTGTCTAAGTCTGCAACAATGAAAATATCTAAGTTACCTTGCGTGTACAGTGGCTTCGGCCATCTTCTTATTTTAATACGATTTTATTTAACCAAAAAAAAAAAAAAAAAACATGAAATTGAACTCAAAGTTAAACCAAGCCATAAAATCTCCCTTGCTGTTTGTCAACCCAACTATCACATCTGGTTGAGTAGCTTGTTTTACCAAATATAAAGATATGTTTCCATCTACGAATATCATCACCAGATGCACGACTAATATCATAATTCGGATGTTATAAGAATATTAGGGGAAAGAAATGCATTTTTTTTACTCCCTACAAATGTTTTCAACGGAGCTTGATTAGGCAAAAGGTGGAGATCAAGTTCATAACTATTTCTCAAGACCCTCATGGTAAGAATTGGAAGTTTTTAGTAGTAACATAAAGAAATGCCGAGGAAAAAAAAAATACATGAAAATCTTGCTCCAAATGACACAGAGCTGTCACACACATTAAAGATATTACATCTTTGAGGATTCAGTGGAAACTATTGAATTCGAGATGGGTGCAGAATGTAATGATTAACAACTTTTGTGCCATGTGCTGCAAGGCAGTGTCTCATGCATTGCTGTAGGATCTACATCCAGTAGAGTACGACAAACACTGCTTCCAAAATCTGTTAAAACTTAGCATGTGCATTGCTGCAAAGGTCCACTAATTAGCAAATCGTAGTTACTAAGCTCCAATAAGACCCGAGAGGGGGTGGGGGTGAGGGAGAGTGGTTACCAAATCCCACATCGGAAGTTGATGGTCCAAAGATTCTATACTTAAGCAGAGACCATACATCTCCTAGTAACAACATGTTTTAAGGGACAACCCAAAAAAGCAAAGCTGTGCATTTGTCACATGAACTTACATGTACAGGCACGTACATTGAGCATGCGGGCAAAACGAACAATATTGTTACTTTGCAAAGTACAGGTCATTACATTAATAGTATAATAACTTTCCCTTCAATGTAAATGCATTCAAAAAAAATTGTTATCATTCACTCATGTGTATTTCCACTTCATCTACTCAAATTTGCAATAGCATGATGAATAAGAAAAGTTACTGCTATCAGTGGCACCAGGTAACCAACCGTTTCAGAGTACACATAAAATATTTACAAATTATCAACTCAAAAACAAGCAAAGAAGAGAGAAATATCATCACGTGTATTAACCAATTATGAAAGAATCCAGAAATTATATTTTCAAACACAATAAACTCTGTACATAGTCCGTACTGCTAATACAAGGTGAAGCAACCTATTGAAAGGAACATATCTACACATATTTGATTGCATAAAAACAATATTCAAATCAATGCAACAAATTAGGCAAGGAGAAATTCCCATACATGGTAACTAACTGAGCTACATTAGCATGCTGCTTCACTAATCTACAAAAAACATCTACAGTCAAATTCAAGGCCGCTTCTTTCTCCTGCATGGACAATGAAAGACTCATCAGCACCCAGAATTTGTTTCTAAATAATGAGAGATCTAATTCAAGTATAAAAATCAAAATAGAGGGTACACCCAAAAAAAAAAAAAAAAAAAATCAAATCAAATAAATCAAAAAAATCAAAAAACAAAACCAAAAACATAAAATAAAATAAAATAAAATAAAAGATGAGCAAGAACCTTTTCCGAGCTGGATGAGCGGAACTCTTCCCAAAATCTCTTGAAGTCCAATTCCAGTTCATGTTTGTCTCTGTTTTTATAAAATATTAAAGAAGGGAGTCACATCAAGTGCAAAAGCATATCATGGCATATCTAAATAGGGAATCAATCAAAATATCAGAAAAGGGTAGCCCTATTTTTGCTCCACTTTTTGCTTCCTCATTTGATATCATACGGGTGAAAAAGTATATCATGGCATATCTAAATAGGGAAATCGATCAAAAAATATTAGAAAAGGGTAGCCCTATTTTTGCTCCACTTTTTGCTTCCTCAGTCGATATTGCACTACATTAGTTCATGGAGTGCAGAAAGCAAAAAATGGAGTGCAAAAGGCACTGGACAGAAGCTATGATGAAAGTTTAGAATGAACTATAGAGGGACAATAATATGGAAACAAGATGCATGGACAACCAAAAATCACACGTATGATGACTTAACTTCACAAAAAGTGAAAAATGGTAATAAGAAAGATTGAAAAATTTTATTGGCCAAACATAAAATTAAGCACTGTGCTGTGAAGAAAGATTCAGCATTCTGTTCAAACCCTAATTCAAGCCTATAATAAATAAAATAAGCTAAAATTGGACAGAGCTGAAAATATCAAAGCGACACACACACACACACATATATATATGGCATCAGCAAGAATTATGGCATTTTTCATCCCCACCTGTAAACAAAACACAAAACACAGGAACAAAATAGAGATGGTATGCATGGTTTCAGAAGAGACAAATAAAGAGAGTCCCATAAGACGAGATTGACCATATTACTGTTAAAATGTATAGGGACAACCAGGAGACGTTATAATATGATCTTTGGTAAGATATCCATACTATTGAGCTGTCAC